>JAIGNY010001093.1:0-165000 GCA_020152595.1 Chiridota heheva
CGGACCAGCGCGGGAGCTAGACCAGCGCAGGGAGCATGGACCAGCGCGCATGGAGCTCGGACCAGCGCAGGGAGCAGACCAGCCGCATGGAGCTCAGACCAGCACAGGGAGCTTAGACCAGCGCAGGGAGCATGGACCAGCGCATGGAGCTCGGACCAGCGCAGGGACCTTAGACCAGCGCATGGAGCTCAGACCAGCGCAGGGAGCTTGGACCAGCGCAGGGAGCTTGGACCAGCGCAGGGAGCTCAGACCAGCGCAGGAAGCTCGAAAATTACTTTGATTGATCACGAAATACATGTAAAATGTTTTATGGCTTATTTAATGAATAAATTCTAACACAACACTTCAATTTGATTAGAAATTAGTGCGCAAAATAGTACTGTCCAATATCTTAAACAATAATTAATACCTTAGTACTTTAAATTAATAATTTATACAATATACACAACCATATACCTTTAAGATGCTAATGAGGCAAAGAAATGCAAATTGAATTATGACCAGAATATTCCTTTTTACATACTTACATATTAAAATATGGTGGTCAAACCTGACAACTATTTGTCTCTTTTATATATACATCTACTTTAGTGTCTTCCTGACATTATTTTGTTAAACCTGATCAATATTTGCTGCTCTTGTGTAACATCAACCTCAGATGTCTACGTGACACCTTTTTAAACCTGAAAAAAATTGTCACTCTTATCTACTTCAGATGTCTACTGTATGTTTTCTTTAGATGTCTAATTCATGTCTTCTTTAGCTGTCTAATAGCTATTATCCATCACAGTTAACCACAAGTTCACAAGTTACCTGTCAGGCTGTTATACAACTGTAATATAGAAAAGTACTATAGGCTAGTAATATGTAAAGTGTGAATGTAGAGCTCCCTATCAAAAGCCAGTTTGTTTGTGCTGAATAATAGCTGTTAGAAATTTATAATTATGCTTACAAGCAAATTAAAAGTATATACCTTCAATAAGTTAATTTGCCTTCACAAAGAATTCCCAAATGAAGATAGATGACAATTTCTTCAAACATGGTGAACATCTGCAAAAAAAAATCATCATGTCTGTAAAAATTAATCTGTTTTTATACTAGTTTTAGTACCTGTAATGATCTTCATAGGATGTTATCAAAACTCAGTCTACAAACAAAACCCTGATTATAATTAGGCATCTTAATACATACATTACACATATATTCATTACATAGGCATTATAATTTTACCCATCAAAAATTATACTCAGTCATATACAAGCTGTATGTGAAGATCTCATAGTATATTTCTTGCAGAGATTAGGCCATCCTTTACAAAAAATTGTTGCCTACCTACCAATACACATTGTTAAAACAAGATGGGTTACTCCACACGAACAATTTTTCAAGCATGGTGTTTTTCTGCAAAAAAACAGACATGATTGCCAAAATACATACTGATTTAAACTAAAATACATTCATTAAGAAAAAAAATCATGCACAACATGTTACCCCTAATTAATTTCATGCCAAGTAATACTTAACGTTTGTTTTAATAACAGTGCCATCAACTTTTTTCCTTTTTTTTTTTAAACTTTGTTGTAATTCTCAATGCAGGCAACAGAATAGATAGAATTTGAAATAATTGGATACATTCACTTCGGCGCACACGATTGTGAGAAGGTTGCAATCGAGGTAGGTGAATTTTTTTTTTTTTTCTTCACAGGTTTTAGTTCATAGTTATTGAATGTAATTCTATGTGCCAAAGCTTTTAAGATTAAGAGTTACATACTAGAAGCTTTTATTAGTTATGTAGCTTAACTTTTGCAGCTTAACTTTTGCAGCTTAAAATGAATGAGATAAAAAAGTACAAAGTTCTTGGAAAATGTTAAGCAAAACACAATTGCATCACAAATATTATGCGATTTAACTATGATGAGTCAATATAGTGGTTTCCACCGTTTATGCATAGGATGATGTCTGACCCAGTTTTCGCAGTCATGTAATGGCTATAGCATATACTACGGTCAGATAACTGACTAATAGGGCGAATGACATGATGCTCTCTAATACTACCCATATTTAGCTGTGCTGCCATAACCTTTTGAACTTTCAAAGGGTCCAAATCTATTAAATGTAACAAACTAGAGAAAGTCTATAGAAACATACATTATTTTTGCATTTTCAATGTTCACTTAGAGACTGCTTGCGATAATTCAATCGATGATACCCTTTTTGTTGGGACAGCAGACCGCTTTTCTCAAAACAAAACTCAAGTGGTTTCAGAAAGGAAGGTCTCCATTATTTCTGGGAATGGATCAGATAAAATGGAATGTCAGATAAGAAAATAACCAACCATAGAACATTTTCAAAACTATATGTTGGAGCTTTGTTTGACCACAACTAGGCCTAGCCCACAGGTGTTCCTAGAGTTATGGCAACCTATATACTTAATACATATATATAAAAAGGTATGTCACTTTCTAATGCGACTTTCAAACCGTGTATGAAAATTCCTTTTTTTGACCACTCGCGAGTCTTAATTACATTTTTTGACTCAACTCACATTTTATGGAGACTCCCTTCTTCGTTTATAAGCCACAGTATTTCTTTTTTCTGATGAGATGTACAAACGATGGATTTTCTACCAACATTACAGTCATGACAGTGTAAAAGCCCAACAATTTGCTGGAATTTGTATATACGCTTCGAAAGTTGCATTAGAAAGTGACCTATCTTTATATATATATATATATATATATATATATATATATATATATATATATATATATAGGCCTATATGTATTAGGTATATTGGTTGCCATAACGCTAGGATTAGGAACACCTGGCTAACCCTTATAAGTCATTTCTTTGTTTTTCATGAATCATAAAAAATAACTGCAATGCCATTTTACTATACAAGAATCCCCTACCCCCACCCCCTCCCATTTCATGAATCATAATAATATAACTGCAATGCCCTTTTACTATGCAAGAATCCCCCCCTCCCCTTTCCTTAAACCCCCGATGTGTACGGCCCGAGCTCTGGCTCTGACCAGCGCAGGGAGCTCTGACCAGCGCAGGGAGCTCTGACCAGCGCAGGGAGCTCTGACCAGCGCGGGAGCTCTGACCAGCGCAGGGAGCTCTGACCAGCGCAGGGAGCCTGACCAGCGCAGGGAGCCTGACCAGCGCAGGAGCTCTGACCAGCGCAGGGAGCTCTGACCAGCGCAGGGAGCTCTGACCAGCGCAGGGAGCTCTGACCAGCGCAGGGAGCTCTGACCAGCGCAGGGAGCTCTGACCAGCGCAGGGAGCTCTGACCAGCGCAGGGAGCTCTGACCAGCGACCAGCGGGAGCTCTGACCAGCGCAGGGAGCTCTGACAGCTGACCAGCGCAGGGAGCTCTGACCAGCGCAGGGAGCTCTGACCAGCGCAGGGAGCTCTGACCAGCGCAGGAGCTCTGACCAGCGCAGGGAGCTCTGACCAGCGCAGGGAGCTCTGACCAGCGCAGGGAGCTCTGACCAGCGCAGGGAGCTCTGACCAGCGCAGGGAGCTCTGACCAATATAAAGGGCATAAACCAGTAAAGGAATATCAGAACAGCATGTATTATCAAAAATAAAACTTATGCAATATATAAACACATTATAAGAAATAATAATACATCTATGATCAGAAACAATCATCATTTTGGGAGTTCTGACCAGCGCAGGGAGCTCTGACCAGGGAGCTCTGACCAGCGCAGGGAGCTCTGACCAGCGCAGGGAGCTCTGACCAGCGCAGGAGCTCTGACCAGCTCTGACCAGCGCAGGGAGCTCTGACCAGCGCAGGGAGCTCTGACCAGCGCAGGGAGCTCTGACCAGCGCAGGAGCTCTGACCAGCGCAGGGAGCTCTGACCAGCGCAGGGAGCTCTGAGCCAGCGCAGGGAGCTCTGACCAGCGCAGGGAGCTCTGACCAGCGCAGGGAGGACCAATATAAAGGGCTGGACCAGTAAAGGAATATCAGGAGCTCTGACCATTATAAAAATAAATAGCAATGATAAAAACAATCATCATTTTGGGAGCTCTGACCAGCGCAGGGAGCTCTGACCAGACCAGCGCAGGGAGCTCTGACCAGCGCAGGGAGCTCTGACCAGCGCAGGAGCTCTGACCAGCGCAGGGAGCTCTGACCAGCGCAGGGAGCTCTGACCAGGGGAGCTCTGACCAGCGCAGGGGAGCTCTGACCGGCGCAGGGAGCTCTGACCAGCGCAGGGAGCTCTGACCAGCGCAGGGAGCTCTGACCAGCGCAGGGAGCTCTGACCGGCGCAGGGAGCTCTGACCGGCGCAGGGAGCTCTGACCAGCGCAGGGAGCTCTGACCAGCGCAGGGAGCTCTGACCAGCGAAGGGAGCTCTGACCAGTAAAGAATATCAGAACAGGGAGCAAAAATAAAACTGACCATTATAAGAAATAATAATACATCTATGATCAGGGATCTGACCAGCGAGGGAGCTCTGACCAGCGCAGGGAGCTCTGACCAGCGCAGGGAGCTCTGACCAGCGCAGGGAGCTCTGACCAGCGCAGGGAGCCAGCGCAGGGAGCTCTGACCAGCGCAGGGAGCTCTGACCAGCCAGGGAGCTCTGACCAGCGCAGGGAGCTCTGACCAGCGCAGGGAGCTCTGACCAGCGCAGGGAGCTCTGACCAGCGCAGGGAGCTCTGACCAGCGCAGGGAGCTCTGACCAATATAAAGGGCATAAACCAGTAAAGGGATCAAAACAGCATGTATTATCAAAAAATAAAACTTATGCAATATAAACTGACATTATGACCAAAATACCATAGGGAGCTCTATAAGAAGATGACCAGGAGCTCTGACCAGCGCAGGGAGCTCTGACCAGCGCAGGGAGGAGCTCTGACCAGCGCAGGGAGCTCTGACCAGCGCAGGGAGCTCTGACCAGCGCAGGGAGCTCTGACCAGCGCAGGGAGCTCTGACCAGCGCAGGGAGCTCTGACCAGCGCAGGGAGCTCTGACCAGCGCAGGGAGCTCTGACCAGCGCAGGGAGCTCTGACCAGCGCAGGGAGCTCTGACCAGCGCAGGGAGCTCTGACCAATATAAAGGGCATAAACCAGTAAAGGAATATCAGAACAGCATGTATTATCAAAAATAAAACTTATGCAATATATAAACACATTATAAGAAATAATAATACATCTATGATCAGAAACAATCATCATTTTGGGAGCTCTGACCAGCGCAGGGAGCTCTGACCAGCGCAGGGAGCTCTGACCAGCGCAGGGAGCTCTGACCAGCCCAGGGAGCTCTGACCAGCGCAGGGAGCTCTGACCAGCGCAGGGAGCGCAGGAGCTCTGACCAGCAGGAGCTCTGACCAGCGCAGGGAGCTCTGACCAGCGCAGGGAGCTCTGACCAGCGCAGGGAGCTCTGACCAGCGCAGGGAGCTCTGACCAAACCAGTAAAGGGAGCTCTGACCAGCGCAGGGAGCTCTGACCAGCGCAGGGAGCTCTGACCAGCGCAGGGAGCTCTGACCAGCGCAGGGAGCTCTGACCAGCGCAGGGAGCTCTGACCAGCGCAGGGAGCTCTGACCAGCACAGGGAGCTCTGACCAGCGCAGGGAGCTCTGACCAGCGCAGGGAGCTCTGACCAGCGCAGGGAGCTCTGACCAGCGCAGGGAACTCTGACCAGCGCAGGGAGCTCTGACCAATATAAAGGGCATAAACCAGTAAAAGAAAATTTCAGAACAGCATGTATTATCAAAAATAAAACTTATGCAATATATAAACACATTATAAGAAATAATAATACATCTATGATCAGAAACAATCATCATTTCGGAAGTTCTGACCAGCGCAGGGAGCTCTGACCAGCGAGCTCTGACCAGCGCAGGGAGCTCTGACCAGGGAGCTGCAGGGAGCTCTGACCAGCGCAGGGAGCTCTGACCAGCGCAGGGAGCTCTGACCAGCAGGGAGCTCTGACCAGCGCAGGGAGCTCTGACCAGCTCTTGACCAGCTGGGAGCCTGACCAATAAAGGGAGCTCTGACCAGTAAAGGAATATCAGAACAGCAGCTCTATCAAAAATAAAACTTATGCAATATATAAATACATTATAAGAAATAAAATACATCATGATCAGGGAGCTCTCTGACCAGCGCAGGGAGCTCTGACCAGCTCTGACCTGACCAGCGCAGGGAGCTCTGACCAGCGCAGGGAGCTCTGACCAGCGCAGGGAGCTCTGACCAGCGCAGGGAGCTCTGACCAGCGCAGGGAGCTCTGACCAGCGCGGGAGCTCTGAGCGCAGGGAGCTCTGACCCAGGGAGCTCTGACCAGCGCAGGGAGCTGACTGACCAGCAGGGAGCTCTGACCAGCGCAGGGAGCTCTGACCAGCGCAGGGAGCTTGACCAGCGCAGGGAGCTCTGACCAGCGCAGGGAGCTCTGACCAGCGCAGGGAGCTCTGACCAGCGCAGGGAGCTCTGACCAGCGCAGGGAGCTCTGACCAATATAAAGGGCATGGACCAGTAAAGGAAGATCAGAACAGCATGTATTATCAAAAATAAAACTTATGCAATATATAAATACATTATAAGAAATAGGAATACATCTATGATCAGAAAACAATCATCATTTTGGGAGCTCTGACCAGCGCAGGGAGCTCTGACCAGCGCAGGGAGCTCTGACCAGCGCAGGGAGCTCTGACCAGCGCAGGGAGCTCTGACCAGCGCAGGGAGCTCTGACCAGCCAGGAAGGGAGCTGACCAGCGCAGGGAGCTCTGACCAGCGCAGGGAGCTCTGACCAGCGCAGGGAGCTGACCAGCGCAGGGAGCTCTGACCAGGAGCTCTGACCAGCGCAGGGAGCTCTGACCAGCGCAGGGAGCTCTGACCAGCGACCAGCGGGAGCTCTGACCAGCGCAGGAGCTCTGACCAGCGACCAGGGAGCTCTGACCAGCGCAGGGAGCTCTGACCAGCGCAGGGAGCTCTGACCAGCGCAGGGAGCTCTGACCAGCGCAGGGAGCTCTGACCAATATAAAGGGCAAAAACCAGTAAAGGAATATCAGAACAGCATGTATTATCAAAAATAAAACTTATGCAATATATAAATACATTATAAGAAATAGGAATACATCTATGATCAGAAAACAATCATCATTTTGGGAGTTCTGACCAGCGCAGGGAGCTCTGACCAGCGCAGGGAGCTCTGACCAGCGCAGGGAGCTCTGACCAGCGCAGGGAGCTCTGACCAGCGCAGGGAGCTCTGACCAGCGCAGGGAGCTCTGACCTGCTCTGACCAGCGCTGGAGGGAGCTCTGACCAGCGCAGGAGCCTGACCAGCGCAGGGAGCTCTGACCAGCGCAGGGAGCTCTGACCAGCGCAGGGAGAGCAGCAGGGAGCTCTGACCAGCGCAGGGAGCTCTGACCAGCGCAGGGAGCTCTGACCAGCGCAGGGAGCTCTGACCAGCGCAGGGAGCTCTGACCAGCGCAGGGAGCTCTGACCAGCGCAGGGAGCTCTGACCAGCGCAGGGAGCTCTGACCAGCGCAGGGAGCTCTGACCAGCCAGGGAGCTCTGACCAGCAGCGGGAGCTCTGACCAGCGCAGGGAGCTCTGACCAGCGCAGGGAGCTCTGACCAGCGCAGGGAGCTCTGACCAGCGCAGGAGCTCTGACCAGAGCAGGGAGTCTGACCAGCGCAGGGAGCTCTGACCAGCGCAGGGAGCTCTGACCAGCGAAGGGAGCTCTGACCAGCGCAGGGATCTGACCAGCGCAGGGAGCTCTGACCGGCGCAGGGAGCTCTGACCAGCGCAGGGAGCTCTGACCAGCGCAGGGAGCTGACCAGCGCAGGGAGCTCTGACCGGCGCAGGGAGCTCTGACCGGCGCAGGGAGCTCTGACCAGCGCAGGGAGCTCTGACCGGCGCAGGGAGCTCTGACCAGCTCTGCAGGGAGCTCTGACCAGCGCAGGGAGCTCTGACCAGCGCAGGGAGCTCTGACCAGCGCAGGAGCTCTGACCAGCGCAGGGACCAGGGAGCTCTGACCAGCTGAGGGAGCTCTGACCAGCTGCAGCGCAGGAGCTCTTACCAATATAAAGGGCATGGACCAGTAAAGGAAGATCAGAACAGCATGTATTATCAAAAACAAAACATATGCAATATAAAAATACATTATAAGAAATAGAAATACATCAGCGCAGGGAGCTCTGACCAGCGCAGGGAGCTCTGACCAGCGCAGGGAGCTCTGACCAGCGCAGGGAGCTCTGACCAGCGCAGGGAGCTCTGACCAGCGCAGGGAGCTCTGACCAGCGCAGGGAGCTCTGACCAGCGCAGGGAGCTCTGACCAGCGCAGGAGCTCTGACCAGCCAGGGAGCTCTGACCAGCGCAGGGAGCTCTGACCAGCCAGGGAGCTGACCAGGGCAGGGGCTCTGACCAGCGAGCCAGACCAGCGCAGGGGAGCTCTGACCAGCGCAGGAGCTCTGACCAGGGAGCTCTGACCAGCAGGGAGCTCTGACCAGCGCAGGGGGAGCTCTGACCAGCGCAGGGAGCTCTGACCAGCGCAGGGAGCTCTGACCAGCGCAGGGAGCTCTGACCAGCGCAGGGAGCTCTGACTGACCAGCGCAGGGAGCTCTGACCAGCGCAGGGAGCTCTGACCAGCGCAGGGAGCTCTGACCAGCTGACCAGGGAGCTCTCTGACCACCAGCGACCAGGGAGCTCTGACCCAACCAGGAGCTCTGACCAGCAGCAGGAGCTCTGACCAATATAAAGGGCATAAACCAGTAAAGGAATATCAGAACAGCATGTATTATCAAAAATAAAACTTATGCAATATATAAACACATTATAAGAAATAGGAATACATCTATGATCAGAAACAATCATCATTTTGGGAGTTCTGACCAGCGCAGGGAGCTCTGACCAGCGCAGGGAGCTCTGACCAGCGCAGGGAGCTCTGACCAGCTGACCAGGGAGCTCTGACCAGCGCAGGGAGCTCTGACCAGCGCAGGGAGCTCTGACCAGCCAGGGAGCTGACCAGCGCAGGGAGCTCTGACCAGCGCAGGAGCTCTGACCAGCGCAGGGAGCTCTGACCAGCGCAGGGAGCTCTGACCAGCGCAGGGAGCTCTGACCAGCGCAGGAGCTCTGACCAGCGCAGGGAGCTCTGACCAGCTGACCAGGGAGCTCTGACCAGCGCAGGGAGCTCTGACCAGCGCAGGGAGCTCTGACCCAGGGAGCTCTGACCAGAAGGGAGCCTGACCACCAGCGCAGGGAGCTCTGACCAGCGCAGGGGAGCTCTGACCAGCGCAGGGAGCTCTGACCAGCGCAGGGAGCTCTGACCAGCGCAGGGAGCTCTGACCAGCGCAGGGAGCTCTGACCAGCAGGGAGCTGAGGGAGCTCTGACCAGCGCAGGGAGCTCTGACCAGCGCAGGGAGCTCTGACCAGCGCAGGGAGCTCTGACCAGCGCAGGGAGCTCTGACCAGCGCAGGGAGCTCTGACCAGCCAATATGACCAAGGGAGCTCTGACCAATATAAAGGGCATAAACCAGTAAAGGAATATCAGAACAGCATGTATTATCAAAAATAAAACTTATGCAATATATAAACACATTATAAGAAATAATAATACATCTATGATCAGAAACAATCATCATTTTGGGAGTTCTGACCAGCGCAGGGAGCTCTGACCAGCGCAGGGAGCTCTGACCAGCGCAGGGAGCTCTGACCAGCGCAGGGAGCTCTGACCAGCGCAGGGAGCTCTGACCAGCGCAGGGAGCTCTGACCAGCGCAGGGAGCTCTGACCAGCGCAGGGGACCAGCTCAGGGCTGAATAGCGCAGGGAGCTCTGCGCAGGGAGCTCTGACCCGCGCAGGGAGCTCTGACCAGCGCAGGGAGCTCTGACCAGCGCAGGGAGCTCTGACCAGCGCAGGGAGCTCTGACCAGCGCAGGGAGCTCTGACCAGCGCAGGGAGCTCTGACCAGCGCAGGGAGCTCTGACCAGCGCAGGGAGCTCTGACCAGCGCAGGGAGCTCTGACCAATATAAAGGGCATAAACCAGTAAAGGGAGAATATCAGAACAGCATGTATTATCAAAAAATAAAACTTATGCAATATATAAATACATTATAAGAAATCTAATACATCTATGATCAGAAAACCAGCATTTTGGGAGCTCTGACCAGCGCAGGGAGCTCTGACCAGCGCAGGGAGCTCTGACCAGCGCAGGGAGCTCTGACCAGCGCAGGACCAGCGCAGGGAGCTCTGACCAGCGCAGGGAGCTCTGACCGACCTGACCAGCGCAGGGAGCTCTGACCAGCGCAGGGAGCTCTGACCAGCGCAGGAGCTCTGACCAGCGACCAGCGGGAGCTCTGACCAGCGCAGGGAGCTCTGACCAGCAGCGCAGGGAGCTCAGACCAGCGCAGGGAGCTCGGACCAATATAAGGGGCATGGACCAGTAAAGGAAGATCAGAACAGCATGTAATATCAAAAATAAAACTTATGCAGTATATAAATACATTATATGAAATAAATAGGAATACATCTATGATCAGAAAACAATCATCATTTTGGGACCTCGGACCAGAGCAGGGAGCTCTGACCAGCGCAGGGAGCTCTGACCAGCGCAGGCAGGAGCTCTGACCAGCGCAGGGAGCTCTGACCAGCGCAGGGAGCTCTGACCAGCGCAGGGAGCTCTGACCAGCGCGGGAGCTCTGACCAGCGCAGGGAGCTCTGACCAGCGCAGCTCTGGGAGCTCTGACCAGCGCAGGGAGCTCTGACCAGCGCAGGGAGCTCTGACCAGCAGGAGCTCTGACCAGGGAGCTCTGACCAGCGCAGGGAGCTCTGACCAGTGCAGAGAGCTCTGACCAGCGCAGGGAGCTCTGACCAGCCAGGGCAGGAGCCTGACCAGGAGCTCTGACCAGCGCAGGGAGCTCTGACCAGCGCAGGGAGCTCTGACCAGGGCAGGGAGCTCTGACCAGGGAGCTCTGACCAGCGCAGGGAGCTCTGACCAGCGCAGGGAGCTCTGACCAGCGCAGGGAGCTCTGACCAGCGCAGGGAGCTCTGACCAGCGCAGGAAGCTCTGACCAGGGAGCTCTGACCAGCGCAGGGAGCTCTGACCAGCGCAGGGAGCTCGGACCAGCGCAGGGAGCTCGGACCAGCGCAGGGAGCTCGGACCAGCGCAGGGAGCTCTGACCAGCGCAGGGAGCTCTGACCAGCGCAGGGAGCTCTGACCAGCGCAGGGAGCTCTGACCAGCACATGGAGCTCTGACCAGCGCAGGGAGCTCTGACCAGAGCAGGGAGCTCTGACCAGCGCAGGGAGCTCTGACCAGCGCAGGGAGCTCTGACCAGCACAGGGAGCTCTGACCAGCGCAGGGAGCTCTGACCAATATAAAGGGCATAAACCAGTAAAGGAATATCAGAACAGCATGTATTATCAAAAATAAAACTTATGCAATATATAAATACATTATAAGAAATAGGAATACATCTATGATCAGAAAACAATCATCATTTTGGGAGCTCTGACCAGCGCAGGGAGCTCTGACCAGCGCAGGGAGCTCTGACCAGCGCAGGGAGCTCTGACCGGCGCAGCGGGAGCTCTGACCCGCAGGGAGCTGACCAGCGCAGGGGAGCTCTGACCCAGCGCAGGGAGCTCTGACCAGCGCAGGGAGCTCTGACGGGCGCAGGGAGCTCTGACCAGCGCAGGGAGCTCTGACCGGCGCAGGGAGCTCTGACCGGCGCAGGGAGCTCTGACCCCAGGGCAAAACCAGTCTGACCAGAACAGCATGGCAAGCTCTGACCAGCGCAGGGAGCTCTGACCAGCGCGAGGGAGCTCTGACCAGCAGGGAGCTCTGACCAGCGCAGGGAGCTCTGACCAGCGCAGGGAGCTCTGACCAGCGCAGGGAGCTCTGACCAGCGCAGGGAGCTCTGACCAGCGCAGGGAGCTCTGACCAGCGCAGGGAGCTCTGACCAGCGCAGGGAGCTCTGACCAGCGCAGGGAGCTCTGACCAGCGCAGGGAGCTCTGACCAGCGCAGGGAGCTCTGACCAGCGCAGGGAGCTCTGACCAGCGCAGGGAGCTCTGACCAGCGCAGGGAGCTCTGACCAGCGCAGCGGGAGCTCTGACCAGCGCAGGGAGCTCTGACCAGCGCAGGGAGCTCTGACCAATATATAAAGGGCATAAACCAGTAAAGGAATATCAGAACAGCATGTATTATCAAAAATAAAACTTATGCAATATATATAAGAAAATACATTATAAGAAACAAGGAATACATCTATGATCAGAAAACAATCATCAGCTTTTGGGAGCTCTGACCAGCGACCAGGGAGCTCTGAGCCAGCTGACCAGGGAGCTCTGACCAGCCAGGGAGCTCTGACCAGCGCAGGGAGCTCTGACCAGCGCAGGGAGCTCTGACCAGCGCAGGGAGCCTGACCAGGGAGCTCTGACCAGCGCAGGGGAGCAGGGAGCTCTGACCAGCGCAGGGAGGACCAGCTCTGACCAGCGAGGGAGCTCTGACCAGCGCAGGGAGCTCTGACCAGCGCAGGGAGCTCTGACCAGCGCAGGGAGCTCTGACCAGCGCAGGGAGCTCTGACCAGCGCAGGGAGCTCTGACCAGCGCAGGGAGCTCTGACCAGCGCAGGGAGCTGACCAGCCAGGGAGCTCTGACCAGCGCAGGGAGCTCTGACCAGCGCAGGGAGCTCTGACCAGCGCAGGGAGCTCTGACCAGCGCAGGGAGCTCTGACCAGCGCATGAAGCTTTGACCAGCGCAGGGAGCTCTGACCAATATAAAGGGCATAAACCAGTAAAGGAATATCAGAACAGCATGTATTATCAAAAATAAAACTTATGCAATATATAAATACATTATAAGAAATAGGAATACATCTATGATCAGAAAACAATCATCATTTTGGGAGCTCTGACCAGCGCAGGGAGCTCTGACCAGCGCAGGGAGCTCTGACCAGCGCAGGGAGCTCTGACCAGCGCAGGGAGCTCTGACCAGCGCAGGGAGCTCTGACCAGCGCAGGGAGCTCTGACCAGCGCAGGGAGCTCTGACCAGCGCAGGGAGCTCAGGGAGCTCTGACCAGCGCAGGGAGCTCTGACCAGCGCAGGGAGCTCTGACCAGCGCAGGGAGCTCTGACCAGCGCAGGGAGCTCTGACCAGCGCAGGGAGCTCTGACCAGCGCATGAAGCTTTGACCAGCGCAGGGAGCTCTGACCAGCGTATTAGGGAGCTAAAACTGACCAGCGCATTATAAGGGAGCATCTGACCAATCATCATTTTGGGAGCTCTGACCAGCGCAGGGAGCTCTGACCAGCGCAGGGAGCTCTGACCAGCCAGGGAGCTCTGACCAGCGGGAGCTCTGACCAGCGCAGGGAGCTCTGACCAGCCAGGGAGCTCTGACCGGCGCAGGGAGCTCTGACCAGCGCAGGGAGCTCTGACCAGCGCAGGGAGCTCTGACCAGCGCAGGGAGCTCTGACCAGCGCAGGGAGCTCTGACCAGCGCAGGGAGCTCTGACCAGCGCAGGGAGCTCTATCAGGGAGCTCTGAAAATAAGGGAGCTCTGACCAGCGCAGGGAGCTCTAAAACCAGCCAGCTCTGACCAGCGCAGGGAGCTCTGACCAGCGCAGGGAGCTCTGACCAGCGCAGGGAGCTCTGACCAGCGCAGGGAGCTCTGACCAGCAGCGCAGGGAGCTCTGACCAGCGCAGGGAGCTCTGACCAGCGCAGGGAGCTCTGACCAGCGCAGGGAGCTCTGACCAGCGCAGGGAGCTCTGACCAGCGCAGGGAGCTCTGACCAGCGCAGGGAGCTCTGACCAATATAAAGGGCAAAAACCAGTAAAGGAATATCAGAACAGCATGTATTATCAAAAATAAAACTTATGCAATATATAAATACATTATAAGAAATAGGAATACATCTATGATCAGAAAACAATCATCATTTTGGGAGCTCTGACCAGCGCAGGGAGCTCTGACCAGCGCAGGGAGCTCTGACCAGCGCAGGGAGCTCTGACCAGCGCAGGGAGCTCTGACCAGCGCAGGGAGCTCTGACCAGCGCAGGGAGCTCTGACCAGCGCAGGGAGCTCTGACCAGCGCAGGGAGCTCTGACCAGCGCAGGGGAGCTCTGACCAGCGCAGGGAGCTCTGACCAGCGCAGCTCTGGGAGCTCTGACCAGCGCAGGGAGCTCTGACCTGCTCTGACCAGGGAGCTCTGACCAGCGCAGGGAGCTCTGACCAGCGCAGGAGCTCTGACCAGCGCAGGGAGCTCTGACCAGCAGGGAGCTCTGAGGGAGCTCAGGAGCTCAGCGCAGGGAGCTCTGACCAGCGCAGGAGCTCTGACCAGCGCAGGGAGCTCTGACCAGCGCAGGGAGCTCTGACCAGCGCAGGGAGCTCTGACCAGCGCAGGGAGCTCTGACCAGCGCAGGGAGCTCTGACCAGCGCAGGGAGCTCTGACCAGCGCAGGGAGCTCTGACCAGCGCAGCTCTGGGAGCTCTGACCAGCGCAGGGAGCTCTGACCAGCGCAGGGAGCTCTGACCAGCGCAGGGAGCTCTGACCAGCGCAGGGAGCTCTGACCAGCGCAGGGAGCTCTGACCAGCGCAGGGAGCTCTGACCAGCGCAGGGAGCTCTGACCAGCGCAGGGAGCTCTGACCAATATAAAGGGCATAAACCAGTAAAGGAATATCAGAACAGCATGTATTATCAAAAATAAAACTTATGCAATATATAAATACATTATAAGAAATAGGAATACATCTATGATCAGAAAACAATCATCATTTTGGGAGCTCTGACCAGCTGACCAGCGCGGGGAGCTCTGACCAGCGCAGGAGGAGCTCTGACCAGCGCAGGGAGCTCTGACCAGCGCAGGGAGCTCTGACCAGGGAGCTCTGACCAGCTGACCAGGGAGCTCTGACCAGCGCAGGGAGCTCTGACCAGCGACCAGGGAAGAGCTCTCTGACCAGCAAAATATGCAGGGAGCTCTGACCAGCGCAGGGAGCTCTGACCAGCAGGGAGCTCTGACCAGCGCAGGGAGCTCTGACCAGCCAGGGAGCTCTGACCAGCGCAGGGAGCTCTGACCAGCGCAGGGAGCTCTGACCAGCGCAGGGAGCTCTGACCAGCGCAGGGAGCTCTGACCAGCGCAGGGAGCTCTGACCAGCAGGGAGCTCTGACCAGCGCAGGGAGCTCTGACCAGCGCAGGGAGCTCTGACCAGCGCAGGGAGCTCTGACCAGCGCAGGGAGCTCTGACCAGCGCAGGGAGCTCTGACCAGCGCGGGGAGCTCTGACCAGCGCAGGAGCTCTGACCAGCGCAGGGAGCTCTGACCAGCGCAGGGAGCTCTGACCAGCGCGGAGCTCTGACCAGCGCAGGGAGCTCTGACCAGCGCAGGGAGCTCTGACCAGCGCAGGGAGCTCTGACCAGCCAGGGAGCTCTGACCAGCAGGGAGCTCTGACCAGCGCAGGGAGCTCTGACCAATATAAAGGGCATAAACCAGTAAAGGAATATCAGAACAGCATGTATTATCAAAAATAAAACTTATGCAATATATAAACACATTATAAGAAATAATAATACATCTATGATCAGAAAACAATCATCATTTTGGGAGCTCTGATCGCAGGGAGCTCTGACCAGCGCAGGGAGCTCTGACCAGCGCAGGGAGCTCTCTGACCAGCGCAGGGAGCTCTGACCAGCGCAGGGAGCTCTGACCTGACCAGCGCAGGGAGCTCTGACCAGCGCAGGGAGCTCTGACCAGCGCAGGGAGCTCTGACCAGCGCAGGGAGCTCTGACCAATAGGAGGGAGCTCTGACCAGTAAAAGGAATATCAGAACAGCATGTATTATCAAAAACTAAACATATGCAATATAAAAATACATTATAAGAAATAGAAATACATCTATGAGGGAAAGCTCTGATCATCAGCGCAGGGGGAGCTCTGACCAGCGCAGGGAGCTCTGACCAGCGCAGGGAGCTCTGACCAGCGCAGGGAGCTCTGACCAGCGACCAGCGCAGGGAGCTCTGACCAGCGCAGGGAGCTCTGACCAGCGCAGGGAGCTCTGACCAGCGCAGGGAGCTCTGACCAGCGCAGGGAGCTCTGACCAGGGAGCTCTGACCAGCAGGGAGCTCTGACCAGGAGCTCTGACCAGCGCAGGGAGCTCTGACCAGCGCAGGGAGCTCTGACCAGTGCAAGGAGCTCTGACCAGTTTTGGGAGCTCTGACCAGTTTTGGGACCTCTGACCAGTGCAAGGAGCTCTGACCAGCGCAGGGAGCTCTGACCAGCGCAGGGAGCTCTGACCAGCGCAGGGAGCTCTGACCAGCGCAGGGAGCTCTGACCAGCGCAGGGAGCTCTGACCAGCGCAGGGAGCTCTGACCAGCGCAGAGAGCTCTGACCCAGGAGCTCTGACCAGCAGGGAGCTCTGACCAGCGCAGGGAGCTCTGACCAGCACAGGGAGCTCTGACCAGCGCAGGGAGCTCTGACCAGTGCAGAGAGCTCTTGACCAGCGCAGGGAGCTCGGACTAGCGCAGGGAGCTCAGACCAATATAAGGAGCATGGACGAGTAAAGGAAGATTAGAACAGCATGTTATATCAAAAATAAAACTTATGCAATATTTAAATACATTATAAGAAAATAATACATCTATGATCAGAAAACAACATCTATGATCAGGGAGCAATCTGATCAGCGCAGGGAGCTCTGACCAGCGCAGGGAGCTCTGACCAGCGCAGGGAGCTCTGACCAGCGCAGGGAGCTCTGACCAGCGCAGGGAGCTCTGACCAGCGCAGGGAGCTCTGACCAGCGCAGGGAGCTCTGACCAGCGCAGGGAGCTCTGACCAGCGCAGGGAGCTCTGACCAGCGCAGGGAGCTCTGACCAGCGCATAAACCAGGGAGCTCTGACCAGCGCAGGAGCTCTGACCAGCAAGCTCTGACCAGCGCAGGGAGCTCTGACCAGCGCAGGGAGCTCTGACCAGCGCAGGGAGCTCTGACCAGCGCAGGGAGCTCTGACCAGCGCAGGGAGCTCTGACCAGCGCAGGGAGCTCTGACCAGCGCAGGGAGCTCTGACCGGCGCAGGGAGCTCTGACCGGCGCAGGGAGCTCTGACCTGGCCAGACCAATATAAAGGGCAAACCAGATCACCGGCGCAGGGAGCTCTGACCGGCGCAGGGAGCTCTGACCGGCGCAGGGAGCTCTGACCGGCGCAGGGAGCTCTGACCGGCGCAGGGAGCTCTGACCGGCGCAGGGAGCTCTGACCGGCGCAGGGAGCTCTGACCAGCGCTGGGGAGCTCTGACCAGCGCAGGAGCTCTGACCAGGGAGCTCTGACCAGCGCAGGGAGCTCTGACCAGCGCAGGGAGCTCTGACCAGCGCAGGGAGCTCTGACCAATATAAAGGGCATAAACCAGTAAAGGAATATCAGAACAGCATGTATTATCAAAAATAAAACTTATGCAATATATAAATACATTATAAGAAATAAATAGGAATACATCTATGATCAGAAAACAATCATCATTTTGGGAGCTCTGACAGGGAGCTCGGACCAGCGCAGGGAGCTCTGACCAGCGCAGGGAGCTCTGACCAGCGCAGGGAGCTCTGACCAGCGCAGAGAGCTCTGACCAGCGCAGGGAGCTCTGACCAGCGCAGGGAGCTCTGACCAGCGCAGGGAGCTCTGACCAGCGCTGAGGGAGCTCTGACCAGCGCAGGGAGCTCTGACCAGCGCAGGGAGCTCTGACCAGCGCAGGGAGCTCTGACCAGGGCATAAACCAGGGAGCTCTGACCAGCGCAGGGAGCTCTGACTTATGCAGCGCAGGGAGCTCTGATGACCAGCTGCAGCGGGAGCTCTGACCAGCGCAGGGAGCTCTGACCAGCGCAGGGAGCTCTGACCAGCGCAGGGAGCTCTGACCAGCGCAGGAGCTCTGACCAGCGCAGGGAGCTCTGACCAATAGGGAGCTCTGACCAGCGCAGGAGCTCTGACCAGCGCGGGAGCTCTGAGCTCTGACCAGCGCAGGGGGAGCTCTGACCAGCGCAGGGAGCTCTGACCAGCGCAGGGAGCTCTGACCAGCGCAGGAGCTCTGGGGAGCTCTGACCAGCGCAGGGAGCTCTGACCAAGCGCAGGGAGCTCTGACCAGCGCAGGGAGCTCTGACCAGCGCAGGGAGCTCTGACCAGCGCAGGGAGCTCTGACCAGCGCAGGGAGCTCTGACCAGCTCTGACCAGGGAGCTCTGACCAATATAAAGGGCATAAACCAGTAAAGGAATATCAGAACAGCATGTATTATTAAAAATAAAACTTATGCAATATATAAACACATTATAAGAAATAATAATACATCTATGATCAGAAACAATCATCATTTTGGGAGTTCTGACCAGCGCAGGGAGCTCTGACCAGCGCAGGGAGCTCTTATAAAGGAGCCTGACCAGGGAGCTCTGACCAGCGCAGGGAGCTCTGACCAGCGCAGGGGAGCTCTGACCAGCGCAGGGAGCTCTGACCAGCATAAAACCAGTAAGGGAGCTCTGACCAGCGCAGGGAGCTCTGATCAGCGCAGGGAGCTCTGACCAGCGACCAGGGAGCTCTGACCAGCGCAGGGAGCTCTTACCAGCGCAGGGAGCTCTGACCCAGGGAGCTCTGACCAGCGCAGGGAGCTCTGACCAGCGCAGGGAGCTCTGACCAGCGCAGGAGCTCTGACCAGCGCAGGGAGCTCTGACCCAGCTGACCAGCGCAGGGAGCTCTGACCAGCGCAGGGAGCTCTGACCAGCGCAGGGAGCTCTGACCAGCGCAGGGAGCTCTGACCAGCGCAGGGAGCTCTGACCAGCGCAGGGAGCTCTGACCAGCGCAGGGAGCTCTGACCAGCGCAGGGAGCTCTTACCAATATAAAGGGCATGGACCAGTAAAGGAAGATCAGAACAGCATGTATTATCAAAAACAAAACATATGCAATATAAAAATACATTATAAGAAATAAATACATCTATGATCAGAAACAATCATCATTTTGGGATTTTGGGAGTTCTGACCAGCCCAAGGAGCTCTAAACAGCGCAGGGAGCTCTGACCAGCGCAGGAGGGAGCTCTGACCAGCGCAGGGAGCTCTGACCAGCGTAAAGGAGCTCTGACCGCAGGGAGCTCTGACCAGCGCAGGGAGCCTGACCAGCGCAGGGAAACTGACCATCAGGGAGCTCTGACCGGCGCAGGGAGCTCTGACCGGCGCAGGGAGCTCTGACCGGCGCAGGGAGCTCTGACCGGCGCAGGGAGCTCTGACCAGCGCAGGAGCTCTGACCAGCGCAGGAGCTCTGACCAGCGCAGGAGCTCTGACCAGCGCAGGGAGCTCTGACCAGCGCAGGGAGCAGGAGCTCTGACCAGCGCTTTAGAGGGAGCTCTGACCAGCGCAGGGAGCTCTGACCAGCGCAGGGAGCTCTGACCAGCGCAGAAAGCTCTTGACCAGCGCAAGGAGTTCGGACCAGCGCAGGAAGCTCAGACCAGCTCAGGGAGCTCGGACCAGCGCAGGGAGCTCTGACCAACGAACAATTTTTCAAGCATGGTGTTTTTCTGCAAAAAAACAGACATGATTGCCAAAATACATACTGATTTAAACTAAAATACATTCATTAAGAAAAAAAATCATGCACAACATGTTACCCCTAATTAATTTCATGCCAAGTAATACTTAACGTTTGTTTTAATAACAGTGCCATCAACTTTTTTCCTTTTTTTTTTTAAACTTTGTTGTAATTCTCAATGCAGGCAACAGAATAGATAGAATTTGAAATAATTGGATACATTCACTTCGGCGCACACGATTGTGAGAAGGTTGCAATCGAGGTAGGTGAATTTTTTTTTTTTTTCTTCACAGGTTTTAGTTCATAGTTATTGAATGTAATTCTATGTGCCAAAGCTTTTAAGATTAAGAGTTACATACTAGAAGCTTTTATTAGTTATGTAGCTTAACTTTTGCAGCTTAACTTTTGCAGCTTAAAATGAATGAGATAAAAAAGTACAAAGTTCTTGGAAAATGTTCGCAAAACAGGAGTGCGTCACAAATATTATGCGACGCAACTATGATGAGTCAATATAGTGGTTTCCACCGTTGTATGCATAGGATGATGTCTGACCCAGTTTTCGCAGTCATGTAATGGCTATAGCATATACTACGGTCAGATAACTGACTAATAGGGCGAATGACATGATGCTCTCTAATACTACCCATATTTAGCTGTGCTGCCATAACCTTTTGAACTTTCAAAGGGTCCAAATCTATTAAATGTAACAAACTAGAGAAAGTCTATAGAGCTTATACATTATTTTGCATTTTCAATGTTCACTTACGAGACTGCTTGCGATAATTCAATCGATGATACCCTTTTTGTTGGGACACCAGACCGCTTTTCTCAAAACAAAACTCAAGTGGTTTCAGAAAGGAAGGTCTCCATTATTTCTGGGAATGGATCAGATAAAATGGAATGTCAGATAAGAAAATAACCAACCATAGAACATTTTCAAAACTATATGTTGGAGCTTTGTTTGACCACAACTAGGCCTAGCCCACAGGTGTTCCTAGAGTTATGGCAACCTATATACTTAATACATATATATAAAAAGGTATGTCACTTTCTAACGCGACTTTCAAACCGTGTATGAAAATTCTTTTTTTTTGACCACTCGCGAGTCTTAATTACATTTTTTGACTCAACTCACATTTTATGGAGACTCCCTTCTTCGTTTATAAGCCACAGTATTTTTTTTTTCTGATGAGATGTACAAACGATGGATTTTCTACCGACATTAGTCATGACAGTGTAAAAGCCCAACAATTTGCTGCAAATCAATTGAAGTACTGCTTCTTCATGACGTCATCGCAACGTTTCTTTGGTTTGCAGCATATTGTTGGGCTTTTACACTGTCATGACTGTAATGTCGGTAGAAAATCCATCGTTTGTACATCTTATCAGAAATAAAGAACAATCACTGTGGCTTATAAACGAAAAGAGTCTCCAGCAAATGTGAGTTGAGTTAAAAAATGTAATTAAGATTCGCGAGTGGTCAAAGAAAGGAATCTTTATATACGCTTCGAAAGTTGCGGTAGAAAGTGACCTACCTTTTTATATATATATATATATATATGTATTAAGTATATTGGTTGCCATAACGCTAGGATTAGGAACACCTGTGGCCTAGCCCTTGTGCGAGTCATTTCCTTGTTTTTCATAAATCATAAAAATATAACTGCAATGCCATTTTACTATGCAAGAATCCCCTACCCACCCCCCCGTTTTTCATAATTCATAATAAAATAACTGCAATGCCATTTTACTATGCAAGAATCCCACCCCCCTCCCCTCAAACCCTGATGTGTACGGCCCTGATGTAGATGCCTTAACTTCTCCACTGCAAACCCGCATGTTTCGTCCTATATTAATTAGGCCTAGTCAGATAATATCTGACTGTAGGCCTATGCCTAGTAAGTATAAGGCCTAGGGCTTAGCCTATGCCTATTAGTACTACTAGGCTAGCCCCCTAGTACATGAATTAGGCCCTAGCCTAGTAGGCCTAGATCCTTTTGAAAACGGGAAATAAGAGAATCTCATTCTTGAACGTAAAAGACCAGAAACCTTCAAAAATATAAATTCTCTTTAATCTATCGCTACTACAATATATCAGATACAATTAAAAGCAAGAATAAAGGGGAAAAACTCACCATAATTTCGCAAATTCTTGAAGTCATCAAAATACGTCTTCACATGAAGTAGGCCTTGGTAAGTGTAATGGAATATGAACATTACAGTTAGGTTAAGTTCTTGACAACCCAGCCCCACCATACTTTCAACCAATAAGAAGAGAGATCCTTTATTTCGTCATGTAAATCCGCGTAGCTATCAGAAAACACTGCGTGTCTATAGGTTATGCATGTCGACTTCGGTAAGTTAAATAGAATATGAACATTACAGTTCTTGACAACCCAGCCACAACATACTTTCAACCAATAAGAAGAGAGATCCTTTATTTCGTCATGTCAATCCGCGTGGTTATCAGAAAACACTGCGCGTCTATAGATTATACACGTCGACGCCATTACGCACGTTGCACGAAATAATTAATCCATTCACAAGTCAGGAAATACTAAATGAGCGAACAGCAAAATTCGTTTTTGGTCTGTCTCCACGTGTTGGCATCTTTCATGTCAAAAAAGAACATTTTTAAGATGAAAATCATTCACTGCAAAGCGTATACGTGCGCTTACTGTGGTCTCTGAAAGCTATGTCTACTGTGCGCGAACCGCATGGCCACAGACGTGACGTCATTTTCATTAGGATGTAAATTCAAGTTGCGAGTAAATAAACCGTACCAACCAGCTTAAGCGCACAGCAAAGTACGCTTTTCTTTGCGTAATATTATCGCGCGTCGTTTAAAAAAAGCACATCGAGCGAGAACAATGGATATTTGGTTTCAACTCCGTACGCCATTTTGAGTTGCGAGTAAACAAACAATATTCCTATCGACTGTAACGATAACAAATTTTTAGAAGTCACTTTATGTAAAATTATGTCCTTTCGATGTTTTTCTTTTCTTAAAATGTTATGTAACTTTGAGTATTGTAGGTAATATAAAGTCATCGCAAAAAAACTTATGTTGCTCCAAGACAGAAAGTGACATATCGGGCCGATTGTATAACCTTAGGCCATGTACAATGCATATTTCTAAACGACGCACGATAAAACTACGCAAACCAAGAGTGTATTTTGCTGTGGGCAAACAAGAGCGCACATAAAAATTCTGAGATACTGATCAAGTAATCCCAAACGTGTAATCACTACAAGAAATAATCATATCTGAATTTCCACGTTCCCTATGCTAAAACAAATGTAAATACATGTACTGCCTCCACGTGTTGACATCTTTTGTATATCAAAATTGAACATTTTAAAATTAAAAACCCTTTATTTCTGGTTATTTTGCGTTTAAAAATGGTTCTTTTTTGCATTTTCTATTTTTTCTCGATTACTGAAAGTGTCTGTCTGCTTTTTCGTAGGCGGCGGAAGCGGGGGTAATTTCAATGGGGGCCAAGACATCCCCAATAATCATTTGTAATTTTAATATATTTGGTATATTTTTAATCACCCCGAGATTCATTTCATATGTTCTCTAATCATGTAGTCCACAATTACAACCTTCAATTATACAAAACAAAAACTTCGAAGTTTTTGTGACACATTTTCTGTATTGGACCCCCAGACCAGAATGGAAAATGCCCAGTCATAAGGCAATAAGGTCATAATTGCTTGCATTATACATCTGATCAATGACAACTCACCTCCCTTGCCTGATTCTTACACGTTATGGGCGGGCTTTATTTAGGGGCGTGTCTAGCTTTTCATTTTTGAGGGGGCATAAACCCCTTATTGAGAAACATATATTCATGCCTACCCCCTCCCCCCCCCTCCCCTCCGCTTCCCGAAAGGGTTCATATTTTTTCGGTTACTTTCCTTCTCCCCGATTAAGGAGGAAAATCATGAAATTATTATTACATAGAATTGAAGGAAAATTCGTAAAATATTATTGTTGGAAATTTGGGCAATATTCTCTCAAAATTTTCCAAATTGACAGTAAATTCTCGAAAATTAAATAAATTTTCTGGATAATCAAGATTTCACGAGAATAAAAAAAAATTCCCGAAAAGTGAAAGAAATTTCGCGGAAATTTAAGATTATTTCCCGAAAAGTGAAAGCAATTTCGCGGAAAGTTAAGAAAATTCCTGGAAATGAAGAAAATTTCCTAAAAATTCAAGGAGATTCCTCGAAATTTAAAGAAGATTTTTGAAAATTCAGGAAGAATTTCCGAAAACTAAAAAATTCCCAAAAATTCAAGGAGATTTCCCAATTAGCAGCAACATTTTATGTAAATTAATCAGTGCACTTTTTATATGGAAAATGTTCGAGTTCTTGCTCGCCTGACAGAGTGACCCCTCTTATATCCCTTGCCAAGGCAAGTGTTGGCAATTGCCCTTCGGGCGAAAAGGCAAAGGCCTATTTGTGGGGGGGGCCAGGTGGGGCATGGTCCTGGTAATATTAAGACTAATATTAAGACTTTCACCTGTGATACATTTTTTGTATTGGACCCCCAGACCAGACTAGAAAATGTCCAGTCATAAGGCAGTAAGGTCATAATTGCTTGCATTATACATCTGATCAATGACAACTCACCTCCCTTGCCTGATTCTTATACGTTATAAGCGGGCTTTATTCAGGCGCTTGTCTAGCTTTTCATTTTTTAAGGGGGCATAAGCCCTCTATTGAGAAACATATATTCATGCCTACCCCCTCCCCCCATCCCCTGCCCCACCCCTTCCGCTTCCCGAAAGGGTTCATATTATTCCCGAAAAGTGAAAGCAATTTCGCGGAAAGTTAAGAAAATTCCTGAAATGAAGAAAATTTCCTGAAAATTCAAGGAGATTCCTCGAAATTTAAAGAAGATTTTTGAAAATTCAGGAAGAATTTCCGAAAACTAAAAAATTCCCAAAAATTCAAGGAGATTTCCCAATTAGCAGCAACATTTTATGTAAATTAATCAGTGCACTTTTTATATGGAAAATGTTCGAGTTCTTGCTCGCCTGACAGATTGATCCCTCTTATATCCCTTGCCAAGGCAAGTGTTGGCAATTGCCCTTCGGGCGAAAAGGCAAAGGCCTATTTGTGGGGGTGCCAGGTGGGGCATGGTCCTGGTAATATTAAGACTTTCACCTCCCTATCTGAAGGTTTTGGCTCTATGTTGCAGATTTGGGTCTAAACGTAAAAGTTTTGGCTCAAAGCTAAAGATTATTGAAGAATTTGTATCCAAAATTGAAGATTTTGGGGCCCAAATTAACGATGTTTGGTCCAAAATTGAGGATTTTTGTTGCAAACTAAACGTTTTGGTCTAAAATTAATTGATTAACGACTAGCAGTAGTCGATACAATTAAAAAAGATGTCAGCATCTGTTTTGTATATAGTTCATTTGATATTTCAGTTAATTATGTTCATAGCTTTGAGAAAGAAAAATATAAAAATTCGGGCTACAACATTTTTTAGACACATCACTGGTTTTATTATATGTTGGCATTGTTGACTATTAGCCTATAAGCAAATAAGGCTATACCTGAAAGCGGATATATTCATTTTCTAACATTTTGGAAAGTTAAGTTGCTCACTTGAATCATAAAACATGGGTAAAATTATAATTGTATTTAGACCTTCAATTTTTCTTTATAAATTAAAAGCTGCCCGTTTCATTCTGTTAATTATGCAGTAAAATCTTGCTTTCAAATAACTTACACTAAACAGCAAACTTTTGGAGAATATGATATTATGAGTCCAAATATATATATATATATATATATATATATATATATATATATATATATATATATATATATATATATATATATATATATAAATATATATATATATATTTATATATATATATATATATATATATATATATATATAAAAATATATATATATATATATATATATATATAAATAAATATATATATATATATATATATTTATATATATATATATATATATATATATATATATATATATATATATATATATATATATATATATATATATATATATATATATATATATATATATATATATATATATATATATATATATATATATATATATATATATATATATATATATATATATATATATATATATATTTATGTATATATTTATATTATATATTTTTATGCAGGCCCATAGCCAGGATTTTGGGAAGGGTTCGTGTTTTCGTATAAAAGTTCACTTCATTCCTGCACCTCAGACAAATTCAAATGAGAACGCGACGTTCTACATCATTTTTTATTTTTTTGGAGAGGGAAGGCTATAGATTCGTCAAATGGTCTGAATCGTTCCGGTACTTCAACAAGCTTTGAAATTTCAAGTGCTTATTATGTATTTAGTTTTCAAAAGAGCACTTTCTCAGACTGTCAGAAAAAGGGCGTTCTTCAGAGAAAAGTTTGAAAATGTAAAATAATCTATTAGTAATATACAGATATATTAACACTTTGTGCGATATTGTATTTAATATACATGAACTAAGACACCAAGAAATATAGGAGGCGGGATATAGAACAGGTTCGTTTTAAAAGTTTGACAACATTTACACATGTTAATACTAAATTTTTGGAAGCTTATCAAACATTTTTCTTGTAGAATACACATATTTTTCAAAGAGTGACCATAGACCTATATACATGCATAGAAACTTAAACAATCAAACAATATATTTCCACATCATGCGTTTTCATACTATTGTTTTTTGTATATGTTGTATTATATCTCTCTTTGGCATCATAAATTTTGACTTGTATAATATACTTTCTTTCTATGCGTTGTGACGTACTTTTTTTTCTCCTTCAAATGTCAATTTTGCGAAAGCTTTGGGGCTTCGCCCCTGGACCCCACCAGAGGCCCTTAAGCTGGACCCAGACCTCACGCCCTACGCATTCGCAGTAACACCTTCGGTATCACCTTAACGGACAATTTTTTTAATGGATTTACGCCTGTTTTGTGGGCCCCCAATATTTTTTATTTTCCTTCCGCCGCCGCTGTTTTTCGAATGGGTGGATGAAGTACCCTCGCTGGATACCCTTCCACCCGATGCCGAAAAGGGCTACATACTCGAGGTGGACCTTGAGCAGTTGAGGATCTTCAAAAGCTACACGACGTCCACAATGTATACCCACTTGCTCTGGAACGTATGAAGGTTCCGAAGGAGTGCTAGTCAGATTATCAGAAAGGGCTGATGTTGAAAAGTTGGTTCCCAATCTCTGTGATAAAAAGCGCTATGTTGTGCACTACCAAAATTTACAACTCTACCTCTCTCTAGGCTGCTAGGTATGAAGCTGACAAAGATATATCGTGCTATTCGGTTTAACCAAAGCAAGTGGGTGAAACCCTACATCAGAATGAATACAGAACTCCGCAAGAAGGCCAAAACCAGCTTTGAGAAGGACCTCTACAACTTGAAGAACAATAGCGTCTTAGGTAAGAGTATGAAAAATCTGCGTAAGCGTGTAGACGCCAAGCTCGTGAGAGCCTCTGAAGATGACAAGCTTCGCCGGTGGGTAGCTAGCCCCGCGTTTGCAAGGCACGTGGTAATTAAGCCACCCTACATACACAAACGTCGGCTGATGCTTAGCCGACCAGTCTACATTGAGATGGGTGTCCTGGACCTGAATAAACATCTGATGTACAACTTTTATTACAACAACCAGAAGGAGCAATATGGGGAGCGGTGCAATCTTCTCTATACAGATACGGATAGTCCTCTGCTTGAAATCCCAACCGAAGATGTGTATGCTGATATGAGTTGTGAGTCACACCTCTATGACACGAGTGTTTCTGTCATAAATTTTCAAGATAAGGGGTGGGCCAGTCCAAATGAAAAAAATACATATAAAAACGACATAAAAAGTGCGCCAGAAAAAACGACATAAAAAGTGCGCCAGCCAAATTAGTGAAAATATAAATAATAAAAACGGTATAAAATGTGGTTCGGAAGCCCAGCCCGCGTAATGAAATCAAAAAAAATATAAAAACGACGTAAAATTGCGCCAGAACCCCAGCCCAATTAGTGAAAACAAAAACGACGTAAAAGTGCGCTAGAACCCCAGCCCAATTAGTTATGTCTCCTTTAAGAATGTGAGGATGAAGACATTAACTTTCCATAATTGACTTACGAAACCAGTCATATTTACACAGATAAGATAGAGCTTTAAACTTGAATATCTACGGAATAAGATTTTTGAACACTAAGTTTTCACCATTTTGTTTCTTGTGAAGTCTTCTTTCAAATAAGGTGGACATGCTTGGCCGCTGAACTAGTCCTTCAAAATATATGGATGATGAAAATAGCAAGTAAATATAAATAGGCCTATGAAATAAATATTATAAAATTTTGGAATATTCAGATAAAGTTAAAGTAAATAGGCCTATTGTTATTTTTTATATTTGAAGTTGCAATGGAGAAACTTTAATATAAATATTACAGTCATACGATGAAGTACTAAAATCGGACTGTGAAACCTTATCCGCTAAAGGTCTTGGGCAGGCTTGTGGGGTAACATTAGTTTAAATCTTTGCATGTGCTGTGATCCTTTTTAAATACTGCTTACACAATAGATCATCCTGACCTTCCACTTGCGACTCAAATTATTGCCATGCTACCTATTACAAAAAAACATTGCGCACCTTTTTTTTTTTTTTTACAAAAAGTTTCAGGGTAAGTAGAATAGAGCGAAAGACGTCACGCTCTCATAGAATCACGAACAAATCGAAAGAAAGCGCATGCCGCAAAGAAGTCCATCTCTAATATTTGTAGTTCTTAAAAACAATTTAAAAACAAAAACTGAACATCTAAAAGAAAACTAAGTAGTAGGCTAGATCTAATATAATTTTAGAATAACTTCTTTTCTCCGAAAAATCATACTTTTGTTGTTTTGGAATAAAACAAAGTCACGAATTGAATCATGGATAATCGGAAGAAAGCGCGTTATATACATTATACTAAGCCTAATCCTTATACAAATCATTATTGCAAATTAATCAAGGTAAACCTTTTTGCGGCATCTTTTTCCATTTTTCTTAAATCGACCGATTGCAGTCGGAGGAGTTGCGATCAAAACTTTTCGACTTTCTTCGAAGTCCGAGCTTTCTTCGAAAAGGAAAGAGAGGCAACGAATTTATGTACTTTCTCAAGATAGCAGCTAATCAGAAACATTTAAATACAGTAAATATGAGTTGAAACGTACATTATGTGCATTGGCTTCGAACGAAGGATGTAACGGAGTGACCTAGCCTAAATGTCATCTGTATGCTATTGCTAATTAAAGCGTTGACAATAGGCCTAGCCTAAAGTTAGTAGTGGGCCGTAGTCTAGTACCCGACGAGTGAACATACAAATTACAATTACAATGACGGGGTCGTCGCCTGCACAGTTGTTTCTAACGTTATGGCAACCTATATGCTTACTATATATATAAGCATATAGGTTGCCATAACGTTAGGAACACCTGTGGTTGCCTGCTAGTCGGTTATGATAGTAACAATGCTATCACGAAACGCTTAATCATCCTACTTGTGTTCTCGTCCGGGTCGTATTAAGCATTTCGTGATAGCATTGCTACATAACTGAATACGCAGACGACGACCTCGTCATTGTAATTGTGTGTTCACCCGTCGTCATCGTAACACGACTTTCAAACCGTATATGAAAATTCCTTATTTTGACTACTCGCGAATCTTAATTACATTTTTTGATTCAACTCACATTTGCTGGAGACTCCCTTCTTCGTTTATAAGCGTATAGCACCCTACCCCTATTTAAATCAAGCTGTTTCACTCTTGTCTTTTCTTTAATTTGTTGTATCTCATAACGTTTATGACCTTCCCTCTGCTTACAACCAAGCTTTGTATAAAATATTTTCTCACAGTGATCCTATTCATGACGTTTCTCTATCCCGTAAAGTTCCTTTTTATTGTAGCCTGACATGTTACGATGCAATGGTTGTGATTTGTATGATAAACAACCTCTGTTATTGTTATTGGTCCTATAGATTCGGTGCTAGCCCAGTAGACCCCAAGTATAAATGTAATTGTAGTCCTAAAGATCCTACACCATTTTTAAAAGGTTGGCTATCGACTTTACCTGTTTTCTTGTTTCTTTTTCTCGACTCTAATGTTCCTTGTTTAGTCAAAAATGATTAAAAACATTGCAAATTTAGCCAAAATATTTCAAAATAAAGACAACTTTGTCTATTTAGATAAACGATATGTACAGTATGATATATACCTTAGACTTAGAGCTCATTCTACACGCTATTAGTATTAAAATGCAACATTCCGATTATCAATCACACAGGAGCTGCATATTCATATTGATGTAAACATGCAAATTAGCTATGACATATTGCCGTTGGAACGCTGCCAGATCAGTTCACTGCGTGATCTGGTTAACAGAAAACACAGCTAACTGTGTGGATATATAGAATACAATATTCTAACAGTAGGAATGTGTTGAGAAGTTAATTGGAAGGGCATCATTTTTTCTAAAATTATCCCCAAAACTCCAGAATTCTGAAAAAGGACCAAAATCAAACCAATAGCAGAAAAGTTTCATGCTAAAAGAAAGACTTCATAGAAAAGTTAGATGATGGAAAGGATTTGCATTTGAACATAATTTTGTTTTAATTTACTTAATTGTGGCAGTGATATTAAAATAACCTGCAGTAAGCCAGTAAATAATGATACAAAATATTGTCAAGATGACTGCCATTCCTATTTCTTTTCTTTTTGATTTCTAATATGCCCAAATATTTAAATTTGTCACATATGTATTGGGTTTTGCAATTAGAGAGCATTAATAGTAAAGTGGACCATAATTGTTTTTAAGTAGACAGATATTAATTTTTCTTTTATATGTATATACATATATATATTTATATATATATATATATATATATTTTTTTATATATATATATATATATATATAGATTTATATATATATTATATGTATATATTTTTCCTTTTTTGAAAAAAATGCAATGAGCATTTTGTTCAAACAATTTTGCTCAAATATTGCCCAAAGTACTGTAGGTTTGATGGTTTGTATGCATTATGTACCCTATGAGAGTAAAAATTATGTTGATGTTACTTATTTACTTCAATTACCAGTAGTGCCGAGATTGGGGAGGTAAGGGGAATCGCCTCCTGTGCCCGTTCATATGGCCACGCAAAAATTAAGAACAGGAATGTGAATTTAAACAGCAAGTCCCAAAGATTGGTGAAAACCCTGGATTGGCAATGGCAAGCAAAATTGTTTTTGGTGTTCATATTTTTGGGTACGTAGGGTGGTTCTGGTGGCATGATTTTCAGTTTTCACCCTGTATTTCTCTTGGAGTATACCGATGAAGTCGACACTGGACTGGCAGGTTTTATCATTAAAAAAATGTAGACATTTTCCTTCATTCAGAGTTTGTGATTGGGTGTTGTGTTGGTGATTGTTTTCTTTGAAAACAGCAGTGGTTGAAGTTCTTTTTTTGGTAGACTGAACACGAGTAAGCAGTCACCACTAATATTTGTCGGGGAGTTACTGGAGGGTTTGATATGGTGCCACAGAAAATGCCGCTTGATTATCAATTGTTTGTCAGTTTGTACATGTAGACTTGGAAAGGCTCAAAAATTCATTTCTGACGAAATGGACCACCAGGACAGTCCTCATTGATCTATCACATCTTTGACTTTTAATACTGCAGTTTTCCTTAAAATGAAAGAAATTTGTAAAATCCCAGTGAAAAGAAATGGAAAAGAAATTCATTTGGACATCAATTTTAGATATATCAGTCTTCTGGAGCTCTACACACTTAAAAAACAACATTGTACTATCAAAATATAATGAAACTCATAAATCCCATTCCTATTTTACTTTAATTTTCCAGACATTGATTGGAATCTTTGTACTAGTGGTCTACATGGTAAAGATTTTCTGGAAGCTCTATCTGACTGCTTTTTCACCCATCATGTGTTGTTTCCCACACGTGGTAGTAATTGTCTTGATTTGATTTTCAGTAGCGAAGAAAGTATGGTTAGAAATGTGCTAAGTGGCGGTAGGGTAGGGTGTAGTGATCATGACCTCATTAGTTTTGATCTGTATTGTTTCACAAAGGTTTCTCCAGCTAATAAGCTGGTTTTAGATTTTAAGAATGCTGACCTTGCTGCACTTTAGGATAATTTGTCATTCGATTGGACTTCTTTGCTCTGTGACTTAGTTCCTTCATGGGATGTTTTCCGAACTATAGTTTTGGAGGATGTAAACAGGTTTGTCCCATTAAAGAAAGTATGTAGGCGTAATCTGCCAGTGTGGATGTCTCAGGAGATTCGGTAGGCTGTTCAGAAAAGAAAAAAAAAGTTGTGGCGTTGTTATAAACACAGTGGGTCTCCTGCTGAGCTTGCTAGGTATAAGAATCATGAAAAGTTCATAAAGGGTTTGATAAGAGATACTAAAGTGCTTTTAAAAAAACGTTTGTCCAAAGAGGTTAAGAATAATCCTTAAGTCGTTTCATTCTTATGTTCGCTCAAAGCAAAAAACCAAGGAAGTTGTTGGTCCCCTTCAGGGTAATGATGGTGTTATAATCAATAGTGGTAAGGATATGGCTGAGATTTTGAATGACTACTTTGTGTCTGTTTTACTAAGGAGTCCCCTGCTGATGATGTTGTGGATTATCTTAGTGTGCACTCTCCAGTATCCATTAAGAATGTTGATTTTTCAGTTGAAGGGTTTGAACTCAAATAAAGCACCCGGTCCAAATGGTATACATCCTGCTGTCTTACGTGAATGTTCTGATGTTCTTTCTATTTCCCTGAGTATTACCTTTCAAAGTGCTCTGATGTTGGTGTTGTTCCTAGTGATTAAAGAATTGCTAATGTCACTCCTATTTTTAATCCTAACCTCTTCATCAGTCTCCACAACCAAGTCAGAGACCAACTCTCAAATTACACCTTCATCTATACTGATGGGTCCAAGGAGGGCAACAAGACAGCTGCTGCTGCGGTCATCCAAGACATCACCCTCAGTAGCAGACTTCCCGACTACTCATCCATCTTTTCAGCCGAGGCTAAGGCCATTCTCTTTGCCATCAACTTTATTGAGTACTCTCCTCTTAGTCACTTTGCCATTTTCTCTGACTCAAAGGCTGTTGTTACTTCATTACTCAATCTTAAATGGGATAACCTCACCTGCCACCTCCTCCTCCGGAAACTCTTTTCTCCCACCCTCTGCAGGAAAAGTGTTCTTTTCTTCTGGATACCCAGCCATGTTGGCATCACGGGTAATGACAGGGCTGATGCAGCCGCTAAGCTTGCCCTCACCCTCCTCCCTGCCCCTTTTCCCAAAACCCTCTCTGACATCAAACCGCTTATCGCTTCTCTTGTTCGGGATCGCTGGAAAACCTCATGGAAGTCCCAAATTGATAACAAACTCCATGTCATCCAGCCCACAAATCCGATCAAAGCCACCATCAACAACCTCTCTCGTATTGACAACTTTCATATTACCCGTCTTAGAATTGGTCACACTCATCTCACCCACTCCCACCTCCTTATTGGCTCCCCCCAACCCCTTTGCAACAATTGCCATTGCACCCTCACAATCCATCACGTTCTCCTTGCTTGCCCCATGTACAACCTTCCCAGAGCATCCCTCACTCCCTACAACTCAATTGCTGAGTTCTTCCAGAAAAATCCTGCGGATAAAATTATATCCTTCCTTCATCATGCCTCCCTCTACGACCATATTTAATTCTCCTCTTCCACCCCCTCTCTACTTTGTTTTTGTTTCAACCATGCACCTCCTCTCACGATCACAGCTTTCTGACCTTTTGTCCTTAAATTTCTCTTATTCTCCCCCTGTTTCCTTTACTTCCTACCTCTAGAATGATCTGACCTCTCAGGCACAATTTGACCTTAGTTGTTGTGGTGCTGTTAAGCCATCATCAAACAAACAAACCTATTTTAAAAAGGGTGACCACAGTTTGCCTTGTAACTATAGGCCACTGAGTTTTACTAGTGCTGCATGCAAGGTTATGGAGTACATTGTTGAGGAAGTTGTACTAGATCATTTACTGGTCAATGGTTTGTTGAATTTGTTCCAGAATGGGTTTTTACCTAAGAGGTCTTGTGTTTCTAATTTATTGGAGTTTCTTGATGATGTTACTAAAACTACTTGATTCTGGTCATAATGTAGTGACTAACCTTCTTAGTCCGTAATCTTGTTATGTAATGTTATTACCACTCATCCCTGGAGACTTTCAGAGGTTAGGACCAGACTTTAACTTTCTGTATCCCTAGATATATTTGGTGTATCAGAATGAAATTTGAGGACAGTTCTAATTTGATATAGTATTTTCTAGCTGATGTGGTAATTTAGTCAAAGATTCTTTTGAAAATTGTTGCAGCATCCTACTGAAGGTTACCTCTGTAGCGATGCTTCACCAGAAGTAAAATACCAGTGTAGCCCCATAGCCCTGTTCTCTCAAGCAGACTATCAAGACATATGTTCCCAGTGTACATGTAGCCTCATAGCCCTTCACTCTCGAATGTACAAAGCCACACCGTAGCCCCTGTAACCTACTAATCTCGAGAATACATAGTTTAAATATGGGTCTGCCTTACTCCAACGTAACCCCTGTAGCCTCCAATTCTCAAGTTGCTAACAATGCCAGTGTAACCCTGTAGCCCCCATAGCCTTTGTTTCTCAATGTCCTTCATGTAGTAGAAGCATCTGACTTAGCAGAAATGGACATCAAGTACCATTGATCCCAGTGTAGCCCGTTGCCATAGATTCTTGAACACCAGGAATACTGGGTAATCTGCAATTGCTCCAACTTCCCAACCCCTGGTCATAAAATACTTTAATATTTTGAGAAAACTTTCAAAACTATACAGTATTATCGTCAAAATAGGTTTACATTTTTTTTCCATACACAGCGTACTCTATGAGTGATAAAACTTAAAGGCTAAAACTTTGGAAAATTTAGAAGCTACTTTGGCTAATAATGACTTTCAAAATACTTGAACTTTTCATTTTTTGCTGGGAATAGATTTGAAAGGACGGTGCGCATTCCCAGCTTACTTTGCATTGGAGGTGAGAAGCGTGCACATTTAATACTCCACCATGTTAAGATGCCAGTCCATCCTGGGTTAACTGAGTGGACTGGAGCCAGTACAGTAAAAGTGTCTTGATCAAGGGCACAAAGCAGTGCTCGTGATGACAGTTTAACCCAGTCTTTATATATATATATATATGAGCACTACTACTACTAAAAGCACCAAGTCACTGCATCTCCTCCAGAATATCGAGTTCTAAACGGAGTAAAGTGGCTATAACCATCCAAATCAATCATTTTGGTACAGTATTTTCAAATTAGTTACTTTACAACAAAATACAAGAAAAATTATTTTGAAAGTGAAGATGTGCACCCTCAAGAAAACCAACACTAATTCCATGGCTGTTTTATGTATTGTAGTTCTCTATTTCCTTTTATATCAGTGACCTGTGAAGGTTTTTAAAATGTGATATAATTAATCTTGTAAAGTAAATGGAAAAGTTTTTTAAGGTTAAATAGGTAGCAACAACATGAGCTTAATGGTTACAAATACAGTGTATTTGTAAACTAAAATCTATTTAGCAGAAAGTCCCATCAAAATTTGTAAAAATTGACCATTTTACTACAACTCTATCTAATTAGCATCAATTGCATAATGTTTTGTGACCTCACAACAGGACAATCACATATAGAAAATTGCTTATGTAAACTAATTGTTTTTGGTCTTTCCCCTAAATATTTTAAATGGGACATGTTGGCTATAGTAAATCAAAAACTGATTGGTTAGCTTAATTGGTAGAGCATCCGCTTTCCAGGCAGAAGGTCGTGGGTTGGATCCCCGGTCGAGTCATACCAAAGACTTTAAAAATGTGACCTGCTGCCCTCTCACTTGGTGCTCAGCATAATGGATCGGAGCAGGGTAACAGTACAGGCTTGTGCGCTGTGTGTGGCTGCAGCCTTGAGCCTGAATTTTCCATTGTAAAGCACTTTGAATATGCATACTTGCATAGAAAAAGCGCTACATAAAAACCAAGCATTATTATTATTATTATTATTATTATTACTATTATTATTATAAATAGGAAATTAGATATTATTACAACCTTGACATAGTTTTAATAGTAGAATGCAATTTGAGAAACCTTTTGAAATGTGGAAAAGAAATCAAATGAATAACATTAAAGAATTTTGGCTGTATTTCTTTTCATGATGTTCTCATCACTTTTGCACATGTTAAAATTGTTTACGAATTTTGATTTGTCATAACTTAAAAGATTATAAGTGCTATTGTCACCGTTTAAACACTGTTTTACTCAGAACTACTGTAAATGCTCTTTCTTCCGAGTAAATATCAATTAAAATCTGTAATGTCAATTTAGCACACTATCCAGCCTATGCAAAATTATTTACAGCCTTTATTCTTTATATTACCTAGATTTCCCAAGGTATTTTGCTGTTACAGCTTTCTTGTAAATACTGTATTTGATCAAATGATTTTATCTTTCTTCTTTCAGGCTCTCAGGGCAGACAGAAGATAACAAAGAAAATGAGTTTCTTATGCAGACAGACTTGAATGCGATCAGGAGTGGAGTGAAGGGACAGATTTTACTGACATCATACCGATCATGCTCAACAATAAACACAGCAACACCAGGGTCAAAAGATCACATTGATGGTCTCATAAAGAAAGACAAAATTGTAGTGTTCATGAAGGGCGATCCTGAGCAACCAATGTGTGGGTTCAGCAATGTGGTGGTTCAGATATTAAGAATGCATGGTGTGGATACATATAGCTCTCATAATGTACTAGAAGATGACAGTATCAGGCAAGGTATTCAGAATTTCTACCAACAATTTTTTTCCTTCTTTCATGTAGAAGGAAATTGGTGGATTGATAGCAATATTTGTATACAAAGATGTCTTTTGTGACTTCATGACATTTCGGTTGGCCTCAAAAACTAAACCTAAAAGCCTGAATATTTTTGCCGTGTTCATAAAGGTTTAATGCTTCTTCCCAATAATTTAGTAGGTGCCCATGCATAGAACAGTGTGTTTTTATTTTGTATGTTTTAACTTTGTGTTCAATGTAAATTTAAAGGGCAAAAGTCAATTTTAGAAACAAATTTTGACATTTTGAACTCAAATATCATGATGACTATTTGTTGCTGCATGGCGCTTTAGTGAATAATTTTTCACTGTATGCCTAGGGTTAAAGTGGCCCAAATGGTATTTATTATAGTAAACAGCGATTCCGTAATTTCTGTAAGGTCATCAACCGTTTACATAATAAAAGAATAGAATAAGATAAAGCATCGGTTTACTGCATAAAATAAAAAGAGGCAATCCTGTACTTAAAATCTGTTGTAATTAAAGACAAAAATGATAAAATTTATTTTGTTGAGTAAGCGTGCGGTACAGAGGCAAGTTGAATCATGTTGTCCAAGTGAAAGAACATTAACAAAACTTGTCCATTTACAATACTTAATTGTCATTGATGTAGCTAGACTTTATGGAATAGTGTTGAAAGGGTTCAGTATGAGGAGTGAGCCATTGGGAGGGTCAAAGGTGAGCAGATCTCGATGGTTTATTGGCCAATGGATCAGCTTACATGTAGCACACAAGTGTTCCAGTCTTATTCCCAAAGTATCTTCAAACAATTTTCCATAACTGATTAATATATTGTCCAGGAGTGCAAAATATAGCAAACCACGGCACCAATGGTCCCAAAAGAATGTTCAGGTTTCCACAAAGAAAGAAAAAGAAACAAAAGGAAATGGGGAAAAGAATGAAAATAAAGAGAATGGGAAGGGGGAAGTGAAAAAAATCAAAGTGGAAAGGTGTGAAATAAAGAAAGAAACAAGAAAAGACTGATGTACAATTTTCTTCTTAACAAAGCATTTGTTTTGTTATTGGAGTTGCGGTATACAGGTACTTACAGAAATGTTTTTCATGACTTTTTATATTCCAAAAAGTGAAATAATTTTTCCACCAATAAACTTTTGATGTAGATATTCTTGTTTTAATTGAGATTGTTGGACTGTTAAATTTTAAACCATGAAGATGCACTGTAGTTGCTAAAAGGAGGTTGACTCACTTGACACCCCTGCATGGCTACACCTATGAACAGCTGGAATTTCCTGGAGCCTAACTACCTTTTTTTATTGATCATTATATTATAATGTATACTGAATTTTAACATTAGATGGGACATATAATGCATTTATTTTGCAATCTGAAATACTCTTCCCACTACTATTCTTTTTATTGTGCAAGACTTTTCCCACCACTATCTTTTATTTTTAACATTGGATGAAACATATAATGCATTTAGGAAGAGTCTTTATTTCCTCTCGAAGGATCCGGAGGGAAAGAAGATTATATTGTGATTCATTCAAGCATGAAGGCTCAGAGCACACGTACACTCAATGTACACCTCCTGAATTGCATGGTTCAGATGTGCACACACAATACAGGGCTTAACAGTTTCCCCTAGGGATCCCGCGGGAAGAATTGGATACTCATCTTTAATTATTTTGCAATCTGAATTGCAGTACTTTTCCCACCACCATTCTTTTTATTGTGCAATACTTTTTCCACTGCTATCTTTTATTATGCAATATCTTTTCCCACAACTACTTCTTGTGCAATACTTTTCCCATAACTTTGTTTTTTTATTGTGCAATACTTCTCCCAAGACTATTTTTTTATTTTTTTATTGCAGGTATCAAAGAGTTTTCTAACTGGCCGACAATACCTCAGATATATTTTGATGGAGAATTTGTGGGAGGAAGTGATATCATGTTGCAAATGCACCAGAGTGGGGATCTTATTGATGAACTTAAAAGTCTGGGTATCAGGTCAGCATTATTGGATGAAAAGAAGTAAAGTGACACAATGCGAAAACAGCCAGCGGGATGAACTTTGGTTTACAGTGTCTACATGATCATTCGTGAGTGATGAAATACCATCAGAGTAATATCATATTGGATTTATCATGAACAGAACATGTTGCAAACAGAGATGATGAGTTCCAGCAGTTAAGACTTCTTCATTAACAATAATGATGTTAAAAATTTGTTGTGGTATTGATCTAGAATTTTAATGTGCATGAAAAAGTGATTCTATTAAACCCCTAAAAGTTATATTTTTTTATTTGAAAGCAAACTTACGTATCAAATATTTTTCATGATAGATTTCACTAATAAAGCATGAACCTTTATGCATGAATTTATGTTTATTTCCCCTACTTTGGAGTTAATACTGGAGTTGTGGTTTTACAAACAACAGTAAAAGTTTTTCTGTCGTGGCCCACAGGACACTACAGGTCTATTATTGTAAACTCCATTCTCAAAATCCGCCATCTTTTGATTGATAATTATTTTTTAAATTTTATTTAATGAAGAGAATATGGACTTCAAATTAAGTGCTATTTATTGAAAATTGTATTTTAATGGTTATGACGCTACAAACAATTTCAGCAATGCTAATTCAAAAATTCATGGCGTTGTTTTGATTCGCAAAAATCATGTAAATTGGCAACGTTGAGGAATGCAGACGATAAGTTCCGGTGCCAATCCGATATTTTAATAGCCAGGTCCAAAACGTGATATAATAAATGGTATCGTTTAGATTGAAGAGTCACAAAGAGATAGTGAAGGAGATTGATATTATTTTAAATTTGAAATGAACGAGGCTAGTCTAACTGGAAACTTAAACAGCTAAGTTAAGAAATTGGAAGTGTGGGTACGTACACAACTTTCCATCTGCTGAAGTAATCTTGCCCCTGAATCTGAATAGGTTAGGTAAAGGTAATGGATACTGTCCAAACATTCAATGGTGCTTTGCAAACTTACAGGTCAATGTATATTGATGTGGTCTGGCAGCAAACTGAGCAAAGCATTTCAATTTTTTAGTGTTTGAGCAGTTAGGGAAAGAAGGAGTATTTACATCGTTTTAGCATAGGGAACGTGGAAATTCAGATATCATGATTATTTCTTGTATTGATTATTACGTTTGGGATTAGGTTATCATTACCAATGGTGATGATTGTTATTGATTTTACATAGCATTTGGAAGCGGGTGTTCTTTCTTCTTGTTTTTAGCAGGGTCTAATCTAAATGATAACGTCTTTATTTATTGTATCTATTCTATTTTATGATAAATGAATTAATGCCTACATCACCTTGTTATCTTTCTTTGCTTTTTGTTTTTGAGGAAACTGACTGATGGCCGGTTTCAGATTAGGGATGACAGACTGACAGAGGCATGTAGGAAGTTAGAGGCCACTCCTGTAAAGGGTTTTCTGGTTGCATGCATGCTTTTGATGATAAAGTGTGAAATTATTAACATGAAATTAAAATTTTGGTGAAATTTTTCGATTTTGGCAACAGTTTCTGAAAAATTATCAAAATTGACAAGAAAATTTCCCGGAAATTAAAGAAGATTTCACGAACATGCAGGAAATTTCTCGGTTAAATGAAGGAGATTTCACGAAAATTGTTGGAGATTTCCTTAAAATTCTTAAAATTTTCCATGATTTTTCCCAATTAGCGTGGGCAAAAAGATAAAGGCCTATTTTAATATTTTATTGCTTTGAAAATCATTTGGCTACCATGTGCGCATTGCCCTGATATTATAAGAACTTCACCTCTGTATTTAAAGGCTTTTGATTCTATGTTGTAGATTGTGGCCCTTGAAAATTTTGGTCGAAGACTTATCCAAAAGTGCAGATTTTGGGTCAATATTAAAAATTTAGGGCCAAAATGCAAGACGTTCGGTCGAAAATAAGATAATTTTTGGTGCAAAGTTTGATCCAAAATTAATAATAAATCAGTTGATATGATTGCAAAAAATGGCACACATGGTTTATTTGATATTTCAGTTAATTATATTTATGGCTTTGACAGAATTTTGGGAGGTGAGGGGGAGGCTAAGCCCCGAATAGCCCCTTAGACATGTCACTGCTTTCTTTATTACTATCTATGCAAAAAAATTAAATGCCACGACAGCCCTTCTTTAAAGGGTGTTCTTGTACATTGAGGTGAGAATTGTTGCACAATGCAGATTTTTTGTTTTAAATAGCTTTTTTGGTATTTCTTTAAACTTTGTTGCAACATTGTTATTGTAATTTTAATGGCAAAGAAATAATTATCATTTTAATAAGTATGACAAGGTAAGTTGTTATACAGTTAACAGGTTTGATAATTATCTGATTACAAAGTATAATTATTACTTCAAGATGCTCTTATCAGCAATGTTTTGGAAGGCATAAGACAGTACTGGAAGGGCTTTTGGTTACAACTTTTTATAGTTAATTTAAAGGAATGTCAAATTTGTAGCACATACATATAAAAGAAAGCAAGAAACAGCTATTTTTAGTTCCCAATAATTTATGTCATTTTCTTTGTGAATCCAATTTGTTCCACTTTCTGACAAGGTATTTTAAAGGACATCTCAATTGAAATTTATTGGAAATTCCCTGTATCCTCCAACATACATATAGTGGAATTGTGTAACTTGTCCATCTAGGTCTTGATGAATTTGAAAAAAAAATTTTGGAGTGTAAGTTGAGATATTTTGATTTATGACACTACTGTTACATGACATATTTTGCATGAATTTAAAACTGGACAAATTGTGATCAGCAGTTTGTTAAATTTTAGAGCTGTAAAAAAACCATGTTAAAATATTTTCTAATTTTGCCAGAAATGCGTGGATGAACTTTCAATAAAACTTATGCTTGTGTGTGATATATGTGGGAGGCAGGTAGCTCAGTCAGCTGAGCATACATGTGCGACTGATATGCTTGAGATTCCAGGTTCGAGTCCAATGGTGATTTAACCAGCAAATTTTCCACAGATATGCAGAACGATTTAAGCTGATATCAAGCAAGGTTTGTCTTGTGCATCACACCTTCTCCCCCACCTGCCTGCCTTTGTGAAAAGTGGCCAATGGTTGGGTGGCGCTCACCGTCCTTTGGAAGGGACGTAAAGCCGTTGGTCCCGATGGTAGGAGTTTCACCCCCTGCCTGGTTCTCTAAACACTTCTTGAAAAGAGCAGCAAGGTGTTAACCCGGTGTTCATCCACTTGTCATCCTGACAAATTCCTTGGGTCCACACTGAAAACAAGTCATTGTGACTTACATGTGTTTTCCCTGGCATTTGCCTAGAAGTAAAAAACAACACAAAACAAGCAAACAATATATTCAGTAAAGGCAATAGCATCATGTGCAATCAACACTGCAGTTGAGGTTTCTGGTAAATTTTTATTGTTTCATGCAGAAAACCACATTTTGCCTTTTTTATTTTCTTGTCCAAAGCACATAAGATTAAAAAAGTAGAATAATCTTTGAATTTTGAGAAAAGTTTATATAATTAGATAGACTATCAAAGAATAGTAGAGCATCGATGTCGGTGTCCGGTAAAGTTTCGGTGAAAGTTTTGTTTTTAAGTTTTCATAATTTATGAAAATGGTGTACATTCATGTGACTTGGCAGAGGTGTAGAGGACATGGGTACTGTTTAAATGAGCATAATTAGGGGGTTGTGTGTGGATACTAATCAGCTTATTTGCATAACAATGAAAGTATTTGTCATGTTAAAGTTTTGGTTAAAGTTTTCATAAGAAGTTATGAATGGTGTACATTCGTGTAACTTGGCATAGGGGCACTGTTCAAGTGAGCATGATTAGGAGTTGTGTGTGCATACTAAGTAGCTTATTTGCATAACAATGAAAATAATTGTATCTATGATATCTATGATAGTGGATGTGGGGATTTTGTTTGCACAAATTATCATCTATGTGAAGAGCATTGTCTACAGTTGATGTTGAGGTGAAGTGTGCATATTAATTAGGTTATTTGCATAGCAATATTTTTTTGCACAAAATATTTAACATTCATGAGTGCATAACTTAAGTTATGAATGATGTTCATTCATGCAACTTGGCACAGGAGTAGAGGACATGTTACTAATTTCACATTTCTAGTTCTGTAATGATATTGACATTCCTGAAATGAATAGCAATCAAAATGTTTGTCTTGCCATAAATAAAGAAGCAAAAGTTTCCTCGCGTCTAAAGAATGTTAAATTAGGGGTTTGGGAAATATAAAGAATAAGCAGAATGTGGGGTAGAAGATGACATGATGATAAAGTAGCTGAAGGAATTAGGATGAGGTCATGTGGGATAGGATGGAATTGTATGTAGGGCAGGGTGCGGTGGGATGTTGGTCAGGATGTGTTGTCATGTTAGACATGGTGGATTGGCATGTAGAACAGGGTGGGTTGGCATGTGGAACAGGATGGGTTGGCTTGGGAACAGGGTGGGTGGACATGTGGGACAGGGCGGAATGGCATGTGGTGGGATGTCATCTGGATTTCAGTTGTGATGGCATGTGAGTCATGCAAGTGATGGAATGACATACAGTATCTGGTTTTCAGGTGTGATTGTATGGAGTATAGACGTGGGATGATATTTGGGATAGGCTGGGATGAAATGTGGGACAGTCTGGAATATGCATTATTAGCAGTGAGGGGATTTGTATAATTTCCAATGTCTAGTTTGTCACGTTAGCGATATTGTTTTGCATAATTTTGACTTAATGTAATTGTACATTTTTCTTGCTGCTTGACTTTGCTTGACACACATATTTTCTTAAATTGAAAGTTGTATTACAATCCAGTATGTAGTTCTGGGAATGTGTAGGGGCTGGGGGAGGGTACAGGTTGGAAAGGGGGTTGAATAGCATTCTTTCATTGACATTGGCAAGTCAGGGCCTCTCCTTTCTTTGTTATTCAATTGATAAACTAAAAGAGGTGTTGTAGTTATAAAGACTGCTAGGCTTTACATGTTTTCTGAGTTATTGGGTGAGGTAACCTTGAGCTTTTTTTGTCTTAAAATATCTGGGAAAACTCCAAAGATATTTTGAAGCTTGTAGTGCAAATAAAAATATAAGTGCATCTTTTAAAGCTCAAGTAATTTGAAATCATCTGCCCCTGCTACCCTATTTCTGTAAATACTTCCTTCTATAAGCCCATCTCTATACTAGCTTTGAATAGGCGAGTATACTGTTCATCTGACAGTTCTAGTTTTTGAGTTATTGGCTGTTTAAGATTGAAAATTTGTTGATATATGCAAAATTTGTGGTGTATCAATTGAAAGATTGCTTTAGATATTTAATGTCAGACTAATTGATTAGAATGTCTTTTCCACTTTGATATTGATTGAGGTTATCCAATGAGAATAAGCTATTTGCCTTTAAATTTTGGAGCATGATTGAAATTGAAACAGCCATCTGCCCATTCATACATGCAAATTTGAACATTAACACAAAAAACATCAAATAGCTGTAAAATGGTTGATTAAAAAAAATCATTGTAAGTTTGATTATTTTCTAGTATTTACTGGATTTTTAAGAAATTAGCAGCTGAGGTATTGATAACCTCTACCTTTTCATACATATTCAAAGCTGTCTAGCTGTGATATTGCACACAAATATCTAATGGCACATTTTTATATAAACATCTTCCTAATAAGAAGATTAGAATGATAAAATCAAATTAAGTTGGAAAAGTTTATCTGCTATAGACATCCGGTTTTAATATATAGATTTATATTGGTTTAAATTCATTGTATGAATGATTTGTAAAATAAACATTTACAAGTTAAAATAATGATTTGTATATTTTTTGTTATGCTTTTAAATATTTAATCAACTGCATTTTATAGTTCCTATGTGATAGAATTGTAATTATCCGTATTTCCATTGTTGAATGAAGAGAAGAGTGTATTCGGATAAGTAAGTGCAATGATAAGTAATCTTTGCAGCCTACTGAAATTTTCTATCATTACCTTAAATTAGCCATTTTTGTTACTTCACACAGTAATGTAAATGGATCAAGGTGGTTTTCTCTCATTGGAAAACCCATACAAATCTAGGTGGATTTTTCTGGGCCATATCATTGAATATGCTGTTGCAGATATGATAAAAATGCCATTTAGCCAAGTTACAATCTTGAAGAATCTTGGGACTCTTAAGAAAGCACAAAACTAGTTGTGGTCCCTGAATCTTGTAAAAGCCGCTGGGATGTCTCTCCGGCTGTCGGGCCGGGATATAATCTAAAATGTACGAATCCCTGTTAGATTTTGCAAATCAAAGTCGGTGGCTCCCTTAATGAAATGAGAGATTGCCCTCCTCATTACACACAAACACACCAAAAACAAAAGGGTTATTTTTGCCAAAACATTCATTTGAATAAGTTGGCTGGTAAACACTTGATTTGTTTCATCATTGGTACCATAATTCCCTCTCTATTTTTAATGATTTGGATGTTTAGTCCCATCTCCACTCCTCCATTCAATGTTGCCTCGAGTTTGAATATCATTTCAAGATTATTACATGTAACTAATACAACGTAATGATAAGTTCAGCACATGTCAAGACTCGACAAAGATTATATTTTAAACCTTGATGTAAATGGAAGCTTCTCGGTGAAAGCGTTGATCTTGCAGAAAATGTATTGTTTAAAAGTTAAAACTATGATTTTCTGTGGTTAATCCATAGGATAACAATAGAACGTGAGTAAATGCAAGAGGGCATATCCCAAGCACTAGCATTTACCCCCGTTGTATTATTAATCAGCTGGATTAACCATAGAAAATTATATGTTAACCTTGTTCAGATATACTGTTTTTACGATACATGTATATGATTTTTAAGCAACATTTCCATTTAAGGGGATAAATTGCCAATGACATTACAAGAAACATTTGAAAACTATGATATTATTTTGTAACCAATTTTCATATGAATTCTCTTCCCCAAGAATAGCTTAATAGACAAAATATCAATGTGCTCTGTAATTACAAAACTCTCTGATCAGTTATCAACAAATAATGTCAGAACAATGCACTGAAAAAAATGTATCACTTTCAAAAGATAAGCATTCATTTTCACAAGAAGTGGTACTGAAATGCATAAATTACATGAAAGTAAATGCTAATTATAAGAGAATATGGCATTTAAACTTACTTTCATGAAAAGGGAGAATATTGAACACAAAACCACAAAATCAACCAGTTGAATGACCTTCCATGGTGGCATTGTGTTACTACGACTGTACAAATGCACACAGAGCCAACGCTCATGAATTTAAATGCTCATGTCTGGATATTACTTTATTCTTCAAATTAATTGTATTATTTGGGATATAAACCACATTTTCGTGGAGCAAGAAGTAACACATGTCTCGAACTCATTGCGGAATGTGAAACTGGAAAAGATTCATATTTGTACAGTTATCAAGTTATTCTGTTAGGTTTATGCCGGATATATATCATGCTTGGTCCTGCCGGTGGCATCTGCAGAATTATGGTAAGATTCTCGGCGTGTTTAGACTGCCTGAATAGAAAGTACAGCTGCCTTTAATATGGAATGCATCATACATGATACATTTTATTTTAATCTTTTATTTGTAAGAAATTGTTCAAAATATTAAAGCCTTTAAAAAAAAAAAATTATGTTAACTTGGCGAGGCTTACTTAAGTGTGGTGAGTATCGCAGTATATTATATTATAACAAGACGACGGGCTAAAAAGGGTTATTCACCCCATAAACAGCCCAAACTAACTCAATCACCACCACAAAAAAAAAAAAGTCAAGATGTCCAGATTTAGTAAAGAACTTATCAATGTTGACTTTGAAAATGTAAACAGAATTGGAGCTAATTACCCACTCAGGCAAACCATTCCACTCAATAACAATCTTTGTGAAAGCTAGCCTACGCCGAATATCTATCTGTGAGAACTCTTTGGTCAACTTCAAACTGTTACCACGTGTCACGTAAGGATGAGCTAAAACATGCAAGAAATTGCAGGAAGTCAAGGAAGTCAAAAGCATCACTAACCAGATAAGAAATTAAAAACCTGAATCATATCACCATGTACTCTTCTCAACTACCTACCATACACTGTTTTTTCAAATAATATATGGTCCCAAAAATAAAAAGTATTATGTTATGTTATGTTAATTCATTTTGAACTTTAGAAAATATCCTCAAATTGTAATTGTTTTTCTATTTATAACCTCAAATTGTTATTGTTTTTCTATTTATAACTATTAGGCTCTATTCTTCCTTCTCTTTTTTTTTTTTTGCAGGGGGACAGGTTTGTGGGAATCAGTCAGCCATCGAATATGGAAAATCAAGAAAGATTTATTATGTTAAATTAATCAGGGCTACTTTTTTCTGCAATATAATTAAAATTCATGATTAGATTTATAAACAATATTTATCTAAATTTAATCAGTTTTAATTTAGTTTAAAAACCTGCCACGAAATTCATTGGAAACTTGCATCATTATTTGGAGTGTGTTAATTTGCCCCAGAACTCGATATATCTCAAATTTATATCATCCGTCGAATATGGAAAATCAAGAAAGATTTATTATATTAAATCAATCAGGGCTAATTTTTTCTGCAATATAATTAAAATTCATGGTTTAGATTTATAAACAATATTTATCTAAATTTAATCAGTTTTAATTTAGTTTAAAAACCCGCTACGAAATTCATTGGAAACTCGCATCACGATTATTTGGAGTGTGTTAATTTGATCCAGAACTCGATATATCTCAAATTGAAGTAAATTTAAATAAATGCAGATGCCAAATGAACTGATAAACACAAGCATTATTGTCCGTTTTGGATGCAGGACTTAATGCATAGAGTTATGTTTATTTGCTCTGGAACTTGAATTTTTGCCATCTTATCCTTAACAAATTAAAAAAAAAACGTGTCCATAATAGTCGTGTCCTACCTCCGAGTCTTACAGCAGACGACACGTCAACCAAGATTGTGTCACAGATTTTCACTAACGTCTTAGGTTTCGAGAATCTTTTTCTTGTTGGGTGATACACTTTGATTTTTGTATGGATATTGATACTTTTGTGGGGAATATCCAGACAGCCGTGAAGGCTGGAAGGACGGATGTTGTACGAGGAATTCTTTCCCCTTCAGATGGTAAGTAAAAACAAGCCTAACTAGTAGTAGGCCTAACGTTAGGCCTATGCTAGGCCTAGTCTATACTATCGGAAGTGCGTTAGGCATAAACTAACACTGAAGTTAGGCCAAACGTTAATTTGCATAGGGACAGGCCTAGTTATTAATAATATTAAACATATCCCTCAGTACAGTTGATTTTGGGATTGCCGTACGAGGGTTGTTATTCAACTTATAAATTATATACAATTTCTATGTTTTTTTAATTCACACAGAAAATTGATGATTGAAAAATAACTTACTTTTTAGATAGTTGTTAGCCAAACGTTAAGTCTAACGTTAAATATAACACTTTTCCACACACAAAAAAAATCTTTAAGTGTTTAGCACCACGATGGGATAAAGTTATCCAATTTGATGTTTTGGTCGCCATCTTTCTAGTCACCGCACGTTTGTAATCAACTATTCAAACGTCCACAAATAAGTTTTAGGATGTTCCGTTCCACTAAACTGTAGGTTAATATTTTGCTGACATTTTTTTGGTTCATATAATTTTATTAAATAGCTTTAGTATAAAAACTGTGTGCCAAAACAAATGAGAAAAACACCAAGAAATGTTAAGATTATAATTGTACTTTATGTATGTTCTTAATTTCATCAACTTCCTCCGCAACAACAACCTCTTCCACCATATATAATCTCCCCCTCCCTTTCTACACCTAACCTTACACACCCTTTTTTTTCACCTAATTTTTCTCCCACATTCAACCTTTCCCCTTTATCTTCCTCACTATCCTAACCCTTCAACCATAATTTATTAACACCCTCTTGGCGCATTTGACTCTTGACTGTCACGGTGCCGTTAAACATCAACAAACCAAACCAACCTTGATTTATTCCTCAAATCTCTAAAACATATTAGGACTATCCCCACTAAAATGTTATAGCCCCAATAGCAGTTCTTGAACTTTGACTGTACTTTTGAGAGTTCGTCAGATGATTTTTATGGAATGAAAAGTAGCCCAATAAATACTTTGATAAAAGTTTACAACTAAAATCACCATAAAAACAGTTTTTGAGGACATGGATGGGCTTCAAACATCATGAATAAGCATTATGGGCAGAAAAAAAAAAAAATGTAAATGGTTTCTTTTTCACAAATATCAAAAACTGAGATTTTCCTTTGTTACTTTTAACACAAGTCTTATCAGTATTGTAGGGTATAGTTTTGTGTAGTACCCTCGGTGGCCATCCATGACTAACAACAGCCATACTAACACGGCTGGCATTAGTCCGACGGTCCTACAGGGAGTACTAGGGCAGGCCCAGGCCTAACTTGCTATTGTTAACTTGCTGCTTGTGTTGTTACTGTTAGACTTGACTTTAAATTACATAGGTGTAAGTACTGATTAATGTTACAATGTTAGATCTTAGGAACCTAAATATCAATTAGGCCTAATTAAAGGCTTATGTCATGTTAGGCAGGCTACAGTTTTCTCCATGCCAAAGATTTAGGCCATAAGAATAACAGTTTAAACAGTTAGATTTGCATCCATACATTTTTCAAAAGGCATCATCATATACAGATGTTGGCTAAAACCCATTTCATTGCTCTTCACATCATGTTGACTCTGTAGTTGTAAAGTCCAGGTTGAGATTTCCAGTAATTGTCCAATCTTGACTTGAAACAATTAAGAGATGGAGAGGTTACATCTGATTCTGGTAATGAATTCCATACATCAGTCACTCTCTGAGAGAGAAATAAATTCTGTCTAGCAGAAATTTGAAATCTGGGTTTACATAATTTAAATCAAGGTCCATGAGTACTTGAAGTAGTAACAAGAAAAAAATAAAGAGTTAATAGTATCGATTTCACCAGTCAAATACTTGAATATGATCATGACTTAATTGTCGGACTAACCATGTCCATGTTCCTGGAGCTGACTCCAACACTGTAAATCTTGAATATGGGACCCCACAAGGCTCTGTTTTAGGACCTTTGTCATTCACACTTTATACTATCCCAATAGGTGACATATTGCGGAAGCACAAGATCGAGTATCACATATATGCTGATGATATACAGATTTTCTTAGCCTTTAACCCTAAAGTTCCACTCGATGCTGAATGTGCTTTATTCAAACTGACCTCCTGTGTGCAAGATATCCAACAGTGGATGATTGCAAACAAACTTAAACTTAATGAGGACAAAACAGAGTGTATCATAATCTCTTCATCAAATGCTAGTAAAGCCCTTGAGAACCTCAAGTTTGTATTTGGCAATAGTTGCATCTCACCAGTCACTTCAGTTAAAAATCTGGGAGTTGCTTTCGATAATAGAATGTCAATGGACAACCATGTGACACAACTTAGTAAAACAATTAATTATCACATTAGAAACATTGGCAAGATTCGTCGGTACATTGACGTTGAAACCTGTCATTATGTTGTTCGATCACTCATCCTATCACGTTTGGACTACTGTAATTCTCTTTTGAATGGTATTACCATGAAAAATGTAAATCGCCTACAAAAACTCCAAAATAAAGCTGCTAAGCTTATCTTCAGGAAACGTTGTCGTGATCATGCCTCACCCTTGCTCAACAAATTGCATTGGCTCCCTGTGTCACAGCGAATTTTATACAAAACATGTCTTATTGTCTACAAATCCCTGATACATCAATCACCTGAATACATATCCAACAGTCTGAAACTTTATACACCAGCACGATCCCTTCGCTCCTCTTCTGAAAACTTCCTGACTAAACCCAGAACTAACACCAAAGCTGGTTCTAGGGCTTTTTCAGCTGCAGCACCCCATGTTTGGAACTCTTTGCCTTCACACATTCGCCATGCCAGTTCACTTGGACACTTCAAAACACGTCTCAAGACTTTTCTTTTTTAATCATGTATTACTTACTGGACTTTGGGGCAGCATTCTGGGCGCTTTGTATCCTATGGAAAAGGCGCCTACTACAAATGAACATGGATGGATGGAATACAAAAATCATGTCCCAAACAAGGTAGATTTAATCTTTCAAGTCTTGCTTCATATCCCAAATCCTTATAACCAGGTATCATATTTGTCATTCGATTGGACTTCTTTGCTCTTTGACTTAGACCCTTCTAAGGCATGGGATGTTTTCCGAACTATAGTTTTGGAGGGTGTAAATAGGTTTGTCCCAATAAAGAAAGTCTGTAGGTGTAATCGGCCATTGTGGATGTTTCGGGAGGTTTTGCAGGCTGTTCGGAAAAATAAGAAGTTGTGGCGTTGTTATAAACACAGTGGGTGTCCTGTGGAGCTTGCTAGGTATAAGGATTATAAAAAGTTCACAAAGGGTTTGATAAGAGATACTAAAGTGCTTTTTGAAAAACATTTGTCCAAAAAGGTTAAGATTAATCCTAAGTCATTTCATTCTTATGTTTGCTCAAAGCAAAAAACCAAGGATGTTGTTGGTCCCCTTCAGGGTAATGATGGTGTTACTATCAATAGTGGTAAGGATATAGCTAAGGTTTTGAATGACTACTTTGTGTCTGTTTTACTAAGGAGTCCCCTCTGATGATGTTGTGGATTATCTTAGTGTGCACTCTCTAGTATCCATTAAGAATGTTGATTTTTCAATTGATGTTGTGTCTAAGAAGTTGAAGGGTTTGAACTCAAATAAAGCACACGGTCTAAATGGTATACATCCTGCTGTCTTACATGAGTGTTCTGATGTTCTTTCTGTTCCCCTGAGTATTATCTTTTCAAAGTGCTTTAATGTTAGTGTTGTTCCTAGTGATTAAAGAATTGCTAATGTCACTCCTATTTTTAAAAAGGGTGACCACAGTTTGCCTTGTAACTATACAGTGTAGGCTAGTGAGTCTTACTAGTGTTGTGTGCAAGGTCATGGAGTACATTGTTAAGGAAGTTGTACTAGATCATTTACTGGTCAATGGTTTGTTGAATTTGTCCCAGCATGGGTTCTAACCCAAGAGGTCTTGTGTTTCTAATTTATTGGAGTTTCTTGATGATGTTACTAAACTAGTTGATTCTGGTCATAATGTGGATGTTATCTATTTAGATTTCAAAAAAGCATTTGATAAGGCTCCATTGGGCAGGCTCATGATGAAAACAAGAGCGCTTGGTGTGGAGGGAAAGTGTGCCAGTTGGATATATTCTTGGTTAGTTGACAGGTTACAAAGAGATGTTGTTAAGGGTGAAGTATCTCCATGGAAGAAGGTTACAAATGGTGTTCCTCAGGGTTCTGTATTGGGTCCGCTTCTTTTCTTAATCTTTCATTAATAATATTGATGTTTCCCTTGGCTCCAGAATTTGTAAATTTGCTGATGACACTAAGCTGTACAGGATTGTTGATGATGCTAGGGATTCTTCACTTTTGCAAACTGATCTGAATAAGTTATGTTTCTCGGTCCCAAATATGGCAGATGTCATTCAATGTTAATAAATGCAAAGTTATTCATTTTGGTCAGAGCAATTTGGCTTTTGATTACTGCATGACTGGTTCAAATCTTGGTTGTGTTGATCAAGAAAGGGATCAAGGTGTTGTCATTACTAGCAATCTGAAGCCTTCTAAACAGTGTGCTTTAGCTGCTGCAAGGGCGAATGGGATGCTTGGTTTGATTAGAAGAAATTTTTGTTTTCTAGGTAGAGAGATTGTTTTTGATTTGTACAAGCAGTTAGTCATGATTTGTCCTGAGATTTCCTCAGAAATGTTAAAGTGTTTTGAGAATTCCTCAGAAAATGTTAAAGTTTCTTCAGAGTTCTTCAGAAAAAGTTAAAGTTTCTTTAGATATCCTTATGGAAGGTTAGAATTTCCTTATAAAATGTTAAAGTTTTTCAGAGATACTTAAGACAGGATTAAAGACTAGTTCCTTAAAAAGCCTACAAAACTTTTGATATTTTCTTAGAAGATAACTGTAAAATTATATAATTTTCCAATATTCTTCAGAGATCCTCAAGTCTCTCTTGTAGCACTTGAGATTTAAAATCCTTAAAATTCTTCAAAACATTTGGGCACCAACAGTTATATCAGGCATGATTTTTTAAACTCCACCTTTATTATTGTGCTCATTTGCATAAAGTTGCTACAGTATATGACCTGACCAGACTTTTTTATTTAGTATGCTTAGTCAGGAAGTGTGACAGGATGTGATTGCACATAAATATAGGGAGGGATGTCATGTGGGATATGGATGGGGGCCATGAGGGACATATGATATGATATTTACCATGTTGTATATACCAAGGGCTATATCAGGCATAATTATTTGACTCCACCTTTTTTTTCTTATTCAACAACTCATTTGCATATAAGTTATATGAACTGATACTTTAATACATAGTATGCTCAATCAGGGACTGTGATAGCTAGGATGAGACTTCTTATGGAGCTTATGGGACGTCATGTGAGACATAGCGTGGGATGCCATGTGGGACATGGGGTGGGCTACCATGTGGGACATGGGGTGGGCTACCATGTGGGACATGGGTGGGATGCCATGTGGAATAGGGTGGAATGCCACATAGGATATGTGGTGGACTGCCATGCAGGACATATGGTGGATTTCCATGGGATAGAATGTTATGTGGGACATGGGATGTCATGTGGGACATGACGTCCCACCCCATTTCAACAATTCATTTGCATATAAGTTATATGAACTGACACTTTCATACATGCTCAATATATTTAGTATGCTCAATCACGGACTGTGATAGCTAGGATGAGACTCCTAAGGAGCCTATGGGATGTCATGTGGGACATGGGGTGGGATGCCTTGTGGGACATGGGGTGGGATGCCATGTGGAACAGGGTAGAATGCCATGTGGGACATGGTGGGATGCTACAAGTAACACAGAGTGTGACATAGGTTGTAATGCCATGTGTGACATAAGGTAGGATGCCATGTGTGACATAAAGTAGGATGCCATGTGTGACATAGGGTAGGAGGCTATGTGGGACATAGGGTGGGAGGCCATGGGAAGATGGGATGTGGGACATGAAGTAGGATGTCATTAGGACATTGGGAGGGATACCATGTGGTACATATGGTTGGATTAATGTGGGACATACATGTAGGATGGGATGGGATCCATGCCGTGTGGGACATGGGGAGGGAGGTCATAGCATGGGATGCCATGTGGGACATGGGGTGGGATGCCATGGGACATGGGGTGGGGATGTGGGATATGGGTGGAGGATGCCCTGTGGGACATATGATGGGATTAGATGTGTGTGGGACATGGGATAGGATGCCATGTGGGACATGGGGTGGGAGATATGGTGGAATGCCATGTGGGACATGGGATGGGATGGGACATATGATGGAATGCCGTGTGGGACATGCAATAGGATGCCATGTGGGACATGGGGTGGGATGCCATGTGGGACATGGGGTGGGATGCCATGTGGGACATGGGGTGGGATGCCATGTGGGACATGGGGTCGGATGCCATGTGGGACATGGGGTGTGATGCCATGTGGGACATGGGATGCCATGTGGGACATGGGATGCCATGTGGGACTCAAGTGTGAGATGCCATTTTATAATTGGCCGGATCATATGATATGGGTGTCAATTTGTATGGGCATGCGAACCATGACAATATTTACCGTTCTAGTTTTCCCTTGAGCTCACATTGAGTAAATGGTGTAAAAAAAGTGGGTACTTTTATGGAAGTCCATGCAATTGTTAGATATTTAAGATTTGATACTATAGAGCTGAAGAAAGATTTTGACAATGTGCAGTATATTATGAAGGAATTAATAAATATACAGTATTAATCTTTAGCATTAATGACTACCAAAGAAGTTAGACAGAAATTAGGTTTTCACCTAGTCTGTCTTTCTGTTTGTTTGTCATCAATATATCTTTAGAAGTGTCTAATGGAATTTGATAAGCAGTGGGTTATGATTTTGTTAGTGTTTAAGGAAGAAATGATTACAATTTGGGATACATTGGAATAGGGAGGGAAAATTGGAGGGGATGAATTTATCCTGAGGGGAGATTTGTTGGTACTTTTCAAAGATTCTAATGGAATGTGCTCAATGATGAATTCGTGCCTTGAAAGGAAATCTAAAACAATTAATTTTATGGACTTAAAAAAAATCAAATCAATTGGTTTCTGGTTTCATAGGAAATCAAAAGAATTGGTTTCTGGCACAGAAGGAAAATAATGGAATGTGGATCTTACCTGAAAGGAAACGGAAAAAAAAGGGAAAAAATGATTGAAACTGAATAAAACTGAAAACAATGATATGACCTTAACAGAAATTCAGGTACATGTACATGTAATCCCGAAGTGTTTAGTGTGCAAGATAAAAAAAAATTTTTTAAAAATTAAGAAAGATCTTTTGGGATTTGGTAGACCTGGGATTTCTAAGGTTGATTTTATTGGGGATGGTGAATTCATAGAAACATAAATTTTAATCAATATTTAGCATGGTAGAATTGCTTTGGTGAGGGAGGTATGTTCTTTACAGATCTAGAGTGCTTTCTAGTACTGTTTCTGGTGGAACTTTTGTCTCAAGGCGCAAGTTCTGACAGGCACAAAGAACAGAATAATCTCAATCTGCAGTATTTAAGTTTCAAATTTGTTACCATCTTCCAGGGAGTAATTTGTTCAGATTCACATTGCAATTTGCGATACAAAAATTTATCACTGCGATACAAAAGAAAAATTGTTTAACAAAATTGCAATGCAATATAAAAAAAAATGCTTCACATGATTAGAACATTCAGGAGAAGGGTTTAAAATGTTTAAATGATCGAAAATAGAGCTATTAAAAATTCCCGATAAACAATTCCATTAATAAACTTAATTAAAGAAACCTAAATTCACAAAATAATCTCAAAATAAAAGAAGAAAAATGCATCAGCTTCTACTTCAGATGAAAAGCTTACTCAGATGAGAAAAAACAACAGATACTGTAGTGTCTGATAATAGTCTGAGAGTGTATAAAAGTGCATGTCAAGTAGGCCTACATAAGTTCATGTAACACATGTAGATCTCTTCATCCCGGTCTCCAAATCAGTTCTAAAATTCAATATCACATTCATTGTTAAAAACTACAGTTCTGGAATTATGTGCATTCAAATATAGTAGTTTCATATACTTCTTTATGATATTATGTCATTTGTTTCCTTTTCTGTTCCGATTGAAAAGATTTTACTGAGTTTGATTGAAGCCCTGATGCTGATAAAACAGAAGGGTTGCGTTGTGTATTGTATGCGCTTTCCGGGGAATTCCTTTCAGTTTCTAAATTCTGTGTGGTTTCATCATATTTTGTTTGATTTCTAATACTACTAGCTACATGTATATCACACTGAATCCTATGCATTCTAATCTTCAATATCACAAATTCATTGTTTAAAATCTACAGTTTTGGAGTTATTTACTTTGGAAATATTCATTTTACATATTTCTTTGTGATTTAATGTAATGCCTGTTGAACTTTGTATGTAATGTTATACAATTATTGTGTGTGTGTGAGTGATTATGTCCGGAACAATTCTGTTGGCAAAATGTAGTTCATTATTGCTAATCAATTTGTTTGGATTACTAATCAATTTTCGGTGATGAGTAGCAAAACTGCTAATCAACATTCTTCTTAACAAGGATGGGGTATGGGGTTTGCTTCCAAAGGTTTAGTTTATTTCTGCCAAATTCTTACCCGACAGGCTCACAACTTAGTGTAAATTAGTGTGTCAATTGTTCAAAAAATATTACAAAACTTAACTGTGAGCAGCATGGAGTGGGTATGAAATTAAACAAAAGCGCCAATTAACCTTAAATTATATCAACAAAAATGCATGGTACACAACAACATATGGTTAGATGAGGTACTGTCAGTGATTAATCACACCTGTGATTTACGTGTGTGTACACAATTTCTCCATTCGTCCATTTATTGGAAATGATTATTTTAGTGCTTGTTTTTGTGTACACAGCAAATAGCATCAACTCTATATTATTCTGTTGAATTTGAAATTGAATCTGCTTGTTTTATGTATATTGATAACCATGGTGGAGGCACATAATTTTGACTGGATCTAATGAATGAAAATTATTATGGTGTAATAGCTGTCATTGTGTACGGTAAGCAACAAACAACCATGCATGCCGGTCTATGTGCATTGAACAGTGTGATTCATTTTACATAGATTGCACGTACAGTACTGCACAGTGTATTAAGTCATGTGTGCTTATGAGAGGCACATTTTTAAGAGTATACATTTAAAGAATTAGTTTAGTGGTCAAGCATGTTTATCTTATATAAAAGAGGACTTTAGTATAAACTAAATGGTGAAGAAAGCATTGCAAAATCTTATTCTGTTAAGAAGATATTTAAGTTTAAAGTTGGTTATTTATGTAGAAACAACTGAGATCAGACTAGTTGTGATGTCATAGCTTCAGATTCCTCAAAGACTTTATTTATTCTATCATAATTTGTGGCGTAAAAACCATGGAATATGTCAAAGTAGTAAAACTGAATCTAGGAAGGTATTTATAATATACCACCTGAACAAAGTTTGAGGGAAAATAATTTAAATAGTGAAAACATTAAATAAACTTTCTTTAAAATACATAAAGACTTCGAGGAATCTGAGGCTGTGACATCATAGCTAGTCTGATTTCAGTCGTTTCTAGAGAATGATACCAAACTTTTAAACTTAAATATCTCCTTTATAATGGAATAAGATTTTGCAATGCTTTCTTTACCATTTTATTTCTTTTGAAGTCCTCTTTCATATAAGATGGATATTCTTGACCACTAAATTAATCCTGAAATATTTCGAGCATAGAATATTTTTGAATAATATTCAGTCATGTAAACAAACAAGATCCACGATTCCGCTTTGCATAGATTGGGAAATTTATATGGGTGACATTAAAGGGATAAGAAGTGTATCTACTGTATGTTTGAATATAATTGTTACCCCTTTTGACACTCCTTCACTCAACTTTGGAAGCATTAAACATGATTTTTCTAATTTAGAATTCTAAGCTAGGAATGATCAATAGCTAGACCATTTGCAATACATCAGTACAATGCATGTACAATACCCAGTACATCATATGATTATGATTAAAAGAAAATGTATATTTTTCTCTTAATTTTTAGCTGATATTACACAAGACATTGAAGTGTATATGAAATACTGTACATGCACATGTATACAATTTTATGGTGTGTGCTTCGAGGAATTTTATTTAGTAAACATACCTATCCTTTGACAAATAAAAAATTGTTGAACACCTCTTTTAGAAACTAGATTATACTGTATATCGAAACAAGACACACTCACTATACATGTATTTACTGAATGCATCTGTCAGAGGTCATATAGTATTTGAATAAACATGCATTTTTCGGTCCTGATAAATCATGGAAGTTATATGGAGAGAGAGCATTGTATACTGCCTGTAGAGCCTGAAGAACAGCACTTTTCAAAAGAAGTTGTGTTAGGTTGAATGATTTTACAGGTCATGATCCATATATAATGTAGTGTACTCAGTATATATATATATATATATATATATAAATATATATATATATATATATATATATATATATATATATATATATGTATATATATATATATATATATATATATATATATATATATATATATATATATATATATATATATATATATATACATATATATATATATATATATATATATATATATATATATATATATATATATATATATATATATATATATATATATATATATATATATATATATATATATATATATATATATATATATATATATATATATATATATATACATACATATATATATATATATATATATATATATATATATATATATATATATATATATATATATATATATATATATATATATATATATATATATATATATATATATATATATATATATATATATATATATACATATATATATATATATATATATATATATATATATATATATATATATATATATATATATATATATATGAATATTCATGTCACTGTAAATGTAAGAACATAGGCAAGATTTGAGATGAAGGGGGTGCAAAGGGGGAACCTTTCCCCACTTTTTTCCGAATTTGTTTTTTTGTATTGTGATTTTTGCATTTTAGCATGATTTGTGAATTTTACTCCCACGTTTGACTTTGCCCCCTACTTTCAGTAAGCAAATTCCACCCATGTATAAGTAATTTGAAGTAAATAATATTTAAGTATTAAAGTGTTTTACAGGTTTTAAAACCTTTTTCTGAAAAGACTAAAGAATTATTTGTTATGATAGGCATAGAAATGATATATAGTATTTTATTAGTTATGCATCCATAGTAAGAATTATTAATAATTTCATTAAAACATTGTTACCCCCTCCCTTCTCCCCACACACAAACACAAACACACACACACACTTTTAGTAAGCACATTCCACCCATTTTTGCAATGTTAACAAATAATAACTGTGACTATCTTTGAATATTCAAGGTTTATATTGTTCTGGTCAGTCTTGTAGGCTGTCTTTTAAAATGATATCTATAAGCAGCCTAAAACAGGTCATGCAAGAACTGCATGGCTGGTAGGTTTTTATCACAAGTACTGTAGTGTACCTACAGCATTATATATACTGTAGGCTAAGTACTATATGAAAAGTCAAAGGTTCAGTATTCCTTTGGTTTACAGAATTTTGAGGAATACAATTATGTAAAAATTGTTTGAGTGAATCATAGAGTTACCCCTTTTCCCAAAACCCTCTCTGACATCAAACCACTTATTGCTTCCCTTGTCCGTGACCGCTGGCAAATCTCATGGAACTCCGAATTGATAACAAACTCCATGTCATCCAGCCCACCATTCTGATTAAACCCACCATCAACAACCTCTCTCGTATCGACAACGCTCATATTACCCGTCTTAGAATAGGTCACCACCCACCTTACTAACTCCCACTTTCTTATTGGCTCCCCAACCCCTCTGCAACAATTGCCATTGCAATCCATCACGTTCTCCTTGCTTGCACCATGTACAATCTTCCCAGAGCTTCCCTCGCTCCCCACAACTCAATTGCTGAGTTCTTCCAGAGAAATCCTCAGGATAAAATTATCTCCTTCCTTCATCATGCTTCCCTCTACAACCATATTTAATTCTTCTCTTCCACCCCCTCTCTCTACTTTGTTTTTGTTTCACCCATGCACTTCCTCTCTCGATCACAGCTTTCTGACTTTTTGTTCTTGAATTTCTCTTATTCTCCCCCATGTTTCCTTTCCTTCCTACCTCTAGAATGATCTGACCTCTCAGGCACAATTTGACCCTCGTTGTTGTGGTGCTGTTAAGCCCTCATCAAACAAACAAACAATTTGTTGACTATTGGTCAAATTGATGTAAATGGATCCAAGTAGACTTCACTTACATGTACAGTAGCAAGCTGCAAAATTTGTTTATTATGGACAGTGTTATAACTAATAAGTATAGGTTTTTAAGAACTTTTATTCATTGATCAGTATATTTGAATTAAGCTGTAGATCTATTTCAAACCTATCATTTTTTTTATAATCTTTGTACAATTCTTTAATGGTTCATTTGGTCACAAAAAGTGCAATAATATTCACATTACAACATTTGAAATGTAGAAACTGAACAAAATTGTCTTAATACAATACAGTAACATTACTGTGTCTCAGTAATAAATTAGTTGTTTAGTACAAAAATGTGTTATACAGTAGTACTATGGATTATTGACATGAATTGATTTTTGAAATACCAGATGTGTTATGTTTTGAACAAATTGTTATTACATATACTTAAATGTTTTTGACATTGCCTGCATTTTTGGTGAAATGTAGTATTATTTGATATTGCAAATTATAAATGTTACAGTCAGTGAGTGGTGACAGGTTTTATGGGAGGGGGGGGGGGGGGGGGAAAAGAGAGGCAAGTTAGGACAGCTGTGGAACATGACACATACATGTGAAAAACTTGTCAATAACATAAAAACAAACTTTTATAAGGGGGCAACTTTGTGTTTGTGATGCAAGGGACAAATGATTTTCATTGGGAAGAAAAGCTATGTTTACAAAAAAAAAAAACTTTTATTTGTTTCCTTTGTATTTTGCAATATAGGTAAAACAGTAGCTGCAGCTTTGGATACCAAGCTAATGGATGCATTAAACACAGTCAGGCCATTGCAGGGGACAATGTTGCACATGGCAGCAAGAGTAAGTGTACTACATTCAGGCTTCAGCACAAATAGAGTATACTCAAAGAGTCAGACACATAGCCAAATTAAGGAGTAGCAGGGGCGTAAGCCCTAAAGGTGGAAATTTAGCATCCATCAACGGTCACTGAATTTTTTTGGTCTCCAAGTAGATAAAGAAAGGAAAATTGGAGAGAAAAAAATGGAGAAACTTAGGAGAAAATAAAAAATGGAATGGAAGAGGGAGAATAGGTATAAAACAAACAAGAAACATACTTGCAGAAAGTTTTTCAAGACTTTCTATGATCCGAGAAAATAAAATATCATTTCCATCTCCGACAAGCCCCTCCCCCAAGTTTGTGCCAAAATTATGAATTAGTAAAGGTAAATTTAGGGCTAGAGTTAACTTTGAATGGGCCTCATTACTCAATCTTAAATGGGATAACCTCACCTGCCACCTCCTCCTCCGGAAACTCTTTTCTCCCACCCTCTGCAGGAAAAGTGTTCTTTTCTTCTGGATACCCAGCCATGTTGGCATCCCTGGCAATGACAGGGCTGATACAGCCGCTAAGCTTGCCCTTAACCTCCTCCCTTCCCCTTTTCCCAAAACCCTCTCTGACATCAAACCGCTTATCGCTTCTCTTGTTCGTGACCGCTGGCAAACCTTATGGAACTTTCAAATTGATAACAAACTCCATGTTATCCAGCCCACAATCGATCAAATCCACCATCAACAACCTTTCTCGACGACAACGTTCATATTACCCGTCTTAGAATTGGTCACACCCACTCACTCCCACCTCCTTATTGGTTCCCCCAACCCCTCTGTAACAATTGCCACTGCATCCTCACAATCCAACACGTTCTCCTTGCTTGCCCCTGTACAACCTTCCCAGAGCTTCTCTCGCTCCCCACAACTCAATTGCTGAGTTCTTCCAAAAAAATCCTCCAGATAAAATAGTCTCCTTCCTTTAGCATGCATCCCTCTACAACCATATTTAATTCTCCTCTTCCACTCCCTCTCTACTTTGTTTTTAGTTTTACCCATGCACCTCCTCTCTCGATCACAGCTTTCTGGCTTTTGTTCTTGAATTTCTCTCATTCTTCCCCTGGTCTCTTTCCTTACTACCTCTAAAATGATCTGACCTCTCAGGCACAATTTGACCTTCGTTGTCGTGGTGCCGTTAAGACCTCATCAAACAAACAAACAAACTCTTTGAACATGATATGTCAATTTAGCTTTTACCTTATTTTCCCTCTGCCCCCAAAACCAATTCTAGCTATACTGTATGTACAGTACCTGTTAATAGTCAGACACTAAATGTTGAATTTTTATGATGTAAAATTTCAAGGTACAGTAAACTGATCATGTGCTGTGTTTTGATTTGTTAATGAGGAAAACCTTTTATGAAATTATTAGGTCAGTGGTCCTTAGGACCTTCTCAAAATGCTAGTTATGTTTATAATCAAGGTAGATGGTCTTGCAGTGTTGGGATATGCTCAAGCATTCAGGCTTTCAAGAGAAGGCTTGATTTATTTTGGAACAATCAACCAATGAAAATATCAAGAAATCCAGAAAAAATCTTGTGGCAGAATAAGATAATGTAACAGAAAGCTATAGTGCAAGAGAGTGCACTGCCTTCTACCAGAGAAGGATCTGTAAGAATAATCTTCTGCTATAAAGTCTTTCTTTCTTTTTATTCTGTAGCTTGGCAACTCAGATGTTGTAAGAGCTCTCCTGGTATCAGATGTAGATCCATCCATTCGAGATGAAAAAGAAATGTCTGCTTTTGATGTTTCAGAATCTGACCAAATACGTAGAGTGTTCTACGATATCTTACTACAAGCTGTTGCACAATCAAAGTAAGAACCAACACTTCTTGTAGCTACTCTAAGATGTGCTACCTGTATGTACAGTAAGGCATAACTTAATTACCTGAAGACACCTGTAGAACATTTTCAAGAGGTAGAAACAACTGCAGATCTTGTCAAACTTAAATCAATAATTGAAGAATTGATTATATACTGCAATTCTTGTAAAGCTTTCATGTTTGCAGGAAGTCCTAAACCAACAAAAAAATATCTTATTTTCAAAACTTCTACTGTTTGACAGTATGTGACTCAATATTTACAAGTACCTAGTGTTAAAGAGTATTATAGAAAAAGAAACACTGTTGGACTGTACTTCATTGACACTTCCCCCTCCCCTCCCTCCTCCTTTCTTTTTCTGGACTCAGTTCAACAGGTTTATTTTCAGTTTTGCAAAGCATTGACAAGAAATGTTGAATGTTGTATCATCTGGACACATTATCAAGCAATCTCAAACAAAAAACATAGCAATTTGCAATGAAGAGTTCATGAACAAACAGCTTTCTTACAGTTCCTTTGCTGTACAATAATGTACAGGAGTGGGTGATAACCACATTTGCGGGGGAGATCAACATCCCTCCAAATGGAACACAAGGGAGAGCTGTAGGCCCATGAACTCTGTTCATGCACATCTTCTATATACAAAATTAAGAAGAAAAGAATCAACAAACAGATGCAATATTTTCCTTTCAAAGTTTAATTTTTTTAAAAAGGAACGAAACATCGAAATGAAGTGAGAAAAGTAACTTCCATATAAAAAAAAGTAGACCGACTCTCTGTCATGTATACTGTATATTTCACAACATCTATTTGTCACAGGGTAATGAACCATGCAAAGTAAGGGTGTGTCCTTCTTGCCCAATCACATTGCAGAAAACAAACTTAGATGTATGTTTCTTGTGTTTTTGCAGGGTTGAACAGGTACAAAAGCTGCTTGCAGCTGGACTTGATGTGAACTACAAGGATGTCAGCACAGGAAACAACTCTGTCTTGCACTGGGCTGCAAGCTTTGGGAATGACGAGATTGTGCAGGTGCTCCTAGGTAAATATTTAATTGCTATGTATCTTTTCAACTAAAAATCATTGTAATTAGAAATTTTATTCTTGACCATAAATACTTCACTGAGAATTAAAGGATGAAGAAAGCGTGCATATAAAACTTTTTAATTCCATTAGAGGAACAGAAAGTATGTTCCTGGATGAACCTATTGTATTTTTACCTCCAAGGAGCATGATATTTTAATACTACAGATTATTGGGACATTACTTTTCATTGTTATAAGAAACATGCAAAAGAATCAGCAAAAAAAGTTTTAAAGAATTGGGTTATGAAGAGAGCTGTTTAAACCTTGATTTAATAAATGCAGTACATTCACATTTTTTTAAACCAGCTTTTTTCTGCAAATTACATTCTTGCATTTGAAATTTTTTCTTGTAAGTTGAAGAGTCAATAGTGAAAATTAAATTTTACAAACTGTGTGCAAAATCTATAAATGCAGCATAATTTGGAAGTGACAATGTAGTTTTGGACTGCTAGTAGTATTTAAAGACTTGCAGTAAAGGTAAAATTTCTGCGAACAAAATGACCCAAAATATTACTTTATCACATTACACATTGCTTTGTGTTTTAAACATTTTGATGTTAAAAATCAAATAATCAGCTGATGAATGTACATTAGATCATACCATGAACAATACAATTTTTTAAGATTTACAGGCTATAGATTATCACCTTTAAGCATACTTTCAGCTAGTAAAGGTATTAGAATTGTAAGTTATTTTAAAAGTTGTTACCAAAGTACAAAGTTTTCTAGAAATACTCCAATTTTTCATATCATAATATATTCTCAATTTTAGAGCATGGCAAATCCGAATTAAAAGGTATTTTCTTTAAGCTCTGATAGTGGGAAATCCACCAGTCTGTGGGGTTTGCAGCTTCATTGAGCAGTTGCTTCCATGTGTTTGATAAACTGTTTTATTGTGAAAGTAGCCTTGATATAATGACAGGGTTAGAGAAATTTTTCATAACCTGATACCCCAAAAAATGTTTTTCCAAGGAAAAGGAGAATGAGTGACACAAGTAATCCAACCAAGTTCCCATAAGTTATTTCAAAAGCTGTTGCCCTAGCACAAAGCTTTTCTACAAGTTCAGACCATTTCTATAAACACTCAAGTTGATGTCATGATACTCTGAATTTTCATAACATGGCAAATTTCTAATTAAATCAGCCTCGGCCACACCTTTCTCACCCAATCTCACCTACTTTTCGGCTCCTCTGCTCCTCTCTGCCCTACATGCAACACTGATATCTCGATCAAGCATATCCTCTTAACCTGTCTCTTATACCTGAACTCCAGATCACACCTCTCCCCTCTATCTCAATTCCCGGATCTTTTCAATAACAATCCTACCTCCAACTTCATCACCTTTCTCCACAACAGCAATTTATTCCACCTGATCTAAACCTCCCTTTCCTTCCCTTCTCTGCCTTACCTTCCTCACCTTCCTTTTATTACCTTTATTTCTTTCCCTTTATTACCTTAATTTCTTTCCCTTATCCACCTTCTCGCCTTCCTTCCCTCTATCCCACCTCTTTCTCTCTGTCCTAACTCAAGCACCTTTGTTTTTAACACTCTCTTAGCACATTTGACTCTGACTGTCACGGTGCTGTTAAACATCAACAAACCAAACCTACTTAAAAAGCATCTTTTCTAGCCTGATAGTAAGAAATCTACCAGTCTGAGGTGTTTGCAGCTATGTTGAGCAGATAGTTTATCGCCAGTATTGTGATCAACTTCGCTGCATTTTGTGCAAGTAGCTTTGACAGTGAAAGGGCTAGAGAAATTTATTAATCACCTGATATCCTAAAAAAAGGTTTTTTTTTCTCCAAAGAATAGTGACCCAAGTATCTAACCAGGATTGCACATATTTGTGTTTAAAAAAAAATCTGATGTGATATTTTGATTTTGTACAGATTGCAATGCTGTGGTGAATGTTGTTAATGATGAAGGTGCTTCTCCTCTGCATGAAGCTGTCCACAGAATTAATCCTGATATTGTCAAGGCACTGATACAGTCAAATGCTGATCCTGATTGTGTAGCAACCACAGGGTATGTTTACAAATGAAATTTAAGATAATTATTGAGATATAAATACATTTCTAGTCAACAAAGATGCTGAATTTCAAATAATCATCCTTAATTTGTACACATTAAGCACACTCATACATTTCCATGTTTCATTAAATTTTCTTTGCTGCTGTAGTATAAAGGAGCAGTCATTTCAACAAGTCAGGTGTCATTTCTGATTGTTCAAAATATTTACACAATTATCACCGAAAAATGGGATTTACATTTTCACATTCAAGAAACTTGGAAATCCTCAAATTTAATATAAAAAGTAAAAATGGTAGTACAGTATCACATTGTAAATGACGAATATTTGTGATCAATGCAGTATCCTGAAATTTGATTAAATAAAAGGGAAGAAATCTTTCACTTTGAAAAGTTGCTGTTTTCTTTAATGTCTATACAGGGAGTATTAAAAGTGTTGGATTCACATTCAGAAAGTTACACCCGGAGATCTAACATGATAAAGTGGCATTGCCAGCTTAGCATTGCTAACCCAATATGGTATTTTGGCAAGTTCCCACTTGTGGGATGATCATTACAAACAAACAAACTATAATAGAGCCAGTGTGACACTTGTTAAGAATGATAGCTGTATCACAGTGATGTTGTTATAGCATTCTGTATGTGTACATTTTTTCAACTATATACAGTATGTTTATTTCTATATATAGATTTTGCTTTTCACTCCTATGATGTCTTTTTGATTTTTTCACTTTGGAAAGTTTTCATGAAGTCCATGTTTTTCCCCTTTACGTATGTGTTGAAAATTATCTTTGTGTTGAAAATTATGTTTTCCACTCATAAAATGTCCATTCATTAAAAAAAAAAAGAATCAAAGAGAAGAATTTCATCACTATAAATAATCACGATCAGTTTCTTAAAATATCAGCTCAGTATATTTTGCAAATAATCACAATTATTTCCTTTGAAGGGCCCCTACCTCGTGCGGTTTCATTGCCAAGTCCAAGGGTGTAACACAAATAATCAGCTCAATGCTTTTGCAAATCTTTAGTTATTCCCTTTGTTTGGCTTATACCTCATTCAGTTTCATTGCCAAGTCCAGAGGGAGTAACACAAATAATCAGCTCAATGCTTTTGCAAATCTTTACTTACTCCCTTTGTTTAGCTTATACCTCATTCGGTTTCATCGCCAAGTCCAGAGGGAGTAACACAAATAATCAGCTCAATGCTTTTTCAAATCTTTACTTACTCCCTTTATTTGGCTTATACCTCGTGCGGTTTCATTGCCAAGTCCAGAAGGAGTAACGCAAATAATCAGCTCAATGCTTTTACAAATCTATATTTATTCCTTTAGTTTGGCTTATACCTCATGCGGTTTCATTGCCAAGTTCAGAGGGAGTAACACAAACAATCAGCTCAATGCTTTTGCAAATCTTTACTTACTCCCTTTGTTTGGCTTATACCTCATGCGGTTTTATCCTCAAGATCCGAGGAAGTAAATCCCATAAAGATAACAGCATCAGATTTTTGTCTCTGCGACGAACAAGCGGCATGATGCAGTAATGCTTTTTCACACACTGATTTTTATTGTAAGACATATTTTCTACATGAGGATGAGGTTATTGTACTGTATGTTGTGATAAAGATGGCAGCATTTTGTGAGCTGCAATGTGATAGAAAGGACGGGTCAAAATTCCCCTGTTCCAAGAACACTGCTTTTTAAGCAGGAACAGTGAATTTACAAATATATCACTTTCTGCTCATAACATGTTCTAATAGTAAAATCCCTTGTAAAAAATATTGCTTTTAAGTATGAAAAACCTCCCTTTTCCTGCAATCAATCATAGATGGGCCACTGAAAGTATGTCAGTAAACATTCCACATGGAAAGCATTTCAGCACGGGAACAGTTTTCTTATCAGGCTTACTATGGAGCTGTCAAAATAACAGCTGCAAGGACTCTGGGCTAAGCTTACCTGGGGATTTATCCACTATCAGTGCTGGTCATAGGGATATATCTGTCGGGGGATATTATGTTTCCCATGATGGAATAATATGGCATTATACACTTGTCGTCTGCCAATTGGAGAATTTATTGAAAAGTTTTGTACACACGCTTTAGAGTGTTTGAATCAAGGCCATGATCGAGGTACCACACCTCCTTGCACCAAGTATGTTATTTAATATAAAGTTTTTTAGAGATGCATAGAGGCAACGTTAGGTAAATAACAAATTAAATAATAATATATAAAACCATAAAAGTAGCAATTTTTTTATAAAAAACGTTTAAAGATTAACCCTGTTATATCTTTAGGAATTTCCAGACATCATTATTAAGCAAATTTGTATGTTTATTTGTGGTTGAACTATGTGAATTCTTAGATTTCTTACAAACTTGAACTTTGTTTGATTAACTTTTGCAACATGTTGCAGTGATTGCTCTTCTTCTATCTTTTTATATGTAGAAAATTTGAAGGAAAATGTCCCAAAACATTAGCTAAAAACAAACCTGAACTGCTGGCTCTCTTTGAAGGAAAAGATGGTGATGATGATGACGACGTTATTCTTGAGGAACAGCAGCATAATTCGGAAGGTATCCATCTTATTTATTTATAGCAACTTTGACATATGCATTAAGTTTTATTATAGAAAGCAAGATGTGTTTAACCTTAAGCTTTTCAGTGATACTTAAAGGAGATATAAAGTAAAATATTCTACCTTGATATATGATCAAAAATAAACTAAGTACCCAAATCTCCATCATAAAAGCTTTTGAAATACCGCACAAAGTGCCACACAAAGTTTATTATGTACTGTAAGCTTGTCATTAGCATTCCATTCATTTGACTCCACTTTACAGCTAAAATTTCATTACAAAATCCAGCAAATAAAATTCATTAACAAGCAATTTGTCCTATGTGATTTAACCACACAACAATATGTGTTGATACTTCAGATTGATATTAAACCTAAAAGTTTTTCCAATTCTCTTTCAATCATTATTTTAAAGTACTGATTAGTTTCAACTGCATTTTTGTCTCATATTTCACTCCCATTTTATTGCAGCTACCACAAATAGTACCGCAAATGGTGAAATACCTACCTCTGATGAAAGCAGAGACCAAGACACATTATCAGACCACACACTGTCCTCAACACCTACACCGTGTCTGGATGTCCCTATGAGTCCATTCAGGGTAAGAAGAAAACAATTTCAATGCATTTCATTGCTAGCATGGGACATTGAGACCCCCTTCCCCTATACAAGAATCTGTGCCCTCTTTCAGGGTAATCCATGATAAAGAGCATGTGGAATGATATAGAATATTAAAACAAAGTTTATCTGACAATATGAGACTTTGCAATGATGGATAAACATTCAAGTTTAGACAGTTTAGGATTTGCATTATTTATATTATCTCCATTACATGCATGAGGCAGGAATAATCTTGATGTTTTTATTATCCCTATTTGGTATCTTCAAAAATCTAAACCTTAGAAAGCAAGAAATTATCAACCTTGAATCAGTTTTTGGTTCCAATGAAATAGCATCAGGAACCTATGTGTTCATGATGGCGTTTGTGTGTGTGTGACCGCCAGCTCGTCAATGCAATATCTCAAGACCAATACATTGGATTCATGTCATATGTGGGACACAGATAACCCATGGTCCGTAGATGTGCCCTATTGTTTTTGGTAGTGATATCATGCATATTAATGAGTAAGCGGGGCTTAATGTAAAAATCTTGAAATGTTCATATTTTAATGACTGTATGTCCGTTTTGTTTCATATTTGGTGTAATTATGATGTTAGCTATTGTGTACATGTTCATGATGTAACAATGCTGAATTTCATTAATATGCATAGTAGGCAGGGCTTAATATGATTTTGCTGAAAAAAGCTTGTAAACATGGTATCTCAAGATTGGTAAACTGGATTCATGTCATATTTGGTACACAGATAGCCCATGATCTGTAGATGTGCCCTATTGTTTTTGGTAGTGATATCATGCATATTAATGAGTAGGCGGGGCTTAATATAAACATCTTGAAATGTTCATATTTTAACAACGGCATGTTTGTTTTGTTTCATATTTGGGATAATTATGTTAGCTGATGTGTACATGTTCATGATGTAAAAACGTTGACTTCCATTAATATGCATAGTGGGCAGGGCGTAACATGATTTTGTTGAAAAGAGCTTGTAAACACAGTATCTCAAGAAATGTACATGGGATTCAGTTCATATGTGGTACACAGATAGACCATGGTCTGTAGATGTGCCCTATTGTTGTTGGTGGTGATATCATGCGTATTAGTAAGTGGGGGGGACTTAAAGTGAAAATGTGATAATGTCCGTTTTACATTATCATGCCGAAAGGTTTCTCTTTAAGCCAACCCATACCTGACACCTGAGTTAATCCTGAAAACTCAGGTATGGCAATTACCAACCCGACTTCTTGTTCAGTGTATTGTGTTTCCACTCAAAACAATGGTTGTTTATCTGCCATTCCATGCATGCCACAGCCAAGTAGCCCAAGGCTACATGTTTTTGTGTGTATAAGATTACACAAAGCCAGAGCTAAATAATTAAGGCACTTTTGTGATTGAAATCAATTTTCCGTGTTAGGTGTCTTAGTGGGAGAAGTTTGTTTTCAAAATGGTGATAAAAATAGCTATGTATCATAATGCTTGAGGTAATAATGTGCATTAATTGTGAATGATTGACGGACCATTTCTCCTAAGAAAGATATTGCTTCATGATATTGGCATGATCATTTTGTTGGTTATTCTGTACATGCTTATGTTATCAGCAGATGTCATTAATATGCTAAATGATGTAAACACCATACCGTACCCCATGAACGATACATCAGATTTATGGTATATCAGGTACACAGATGGGTCATGGTCTGTACATATGTTCTAATGTTGTGGTAGTGAATATAAATGAGTAGGTGGGGCTTACTGACAAATTCTTGAAATAAGATAAATGAGCAATCGTATTTGCATCATACTTGTTATGATAATGTTATTAATTATTGTGCAAATTGCTAATGTTGTCAACATTTTTATTGGCATGGTGGGTGTGATTTATTAATAAATAACCTGGAACAAATATTTTATAATATGTTATGACATTATATTAAGTACAAGTTTTGCAAATCAATCAGCTTGTGAAAAAGAAGCATTGGAACCACAAAACCTTTTGGTTCTGGTTAAAGCTAATTTTACCTTTGACATTTAGTCCAGAAGGATGAAAAGTTGGTGTGACAGAGATTGTTTATGTAAAAAGTATGTTATTATGAAGAATAAATAGATATCTTTAATAGTATCTTAGGTATATGGACAGATAGCAACAACCTGAGCTTAAATAGTTTGAAATATACTAAAAACCATGCAAACAGCAAAAATTCATATCAAAATCAGTTAAATATTGACCATTTGACAACATTTTATAAATTAGATACCTAATTAGCATAATTTGCACATTATTTTGTGACCTCAGAATGTGACAACTGTTAGCTTATTATTTTTCGGTCCGTTTTCCAAATATTTTGAATTGGAGTGGTTGGCTATTGCGAACAGATTGAATAGCAGAATGCAGGTGGAGAAGTTTCAATATTTGAAATTTGGGAAAGAAATATTAAGAATTACATTAAAGAATTTCAGCTGCATTCTTTTCATACATCATCACTTTTGCATATGCCATATTTTTTTTGTTGCAAACTTAAATTTTTAATAAAATATTATTGTGATCATTTAAAGACTGTTCTGCTCAGAATTGAATGCTCTTTCACCTGTACATACACCTTTACCTTTTATCACCTTCAGTCTTCCATAGATCCACAGCATCTCCCAGTGCAAGTGAGCTTCACAAAAGTGCCATAGAGGACGAGCGACTCAAACTCCTGTGGCCTCAGCCACAACAACTTTTACTAAGATCAGGATCACCCTTCATTTTGGAGGAGTTTACGATACAACTGGTGCAGGGACCAAAACGAGGTGTGTGTTCTGCTTATGTAAAATAGTAAAATAGATTTAAACTAAGGAATCTAAGAATTGAAAATTGATAGCGTGTTGTTGTGCTATACTGTGAACAATTAGAATGAAGTCTGCTATTTTGCTTGAAGAGTGCACAGGTGTACACTTTATGAGTAGTTCCAATATAAAACAATTCAGAGGGTCAGTAATGTATAACTGTTGGTTCAAATTAGATTTTTCTCAATAAAAATTTCATCATGTGAATTACAGCTATATGTTTTTACAAATAAATTGAAATTCAAAGTTATGTCTCTTTTGTGTAGAAATGACTGAAATCAGACTAGTTGTGATGTCATATCCTGAACATTCCTCAAAGTCTATGAATTATATCATACTTTTCCCTGTGAATTGTGACAAACATTTTATAGCTTGTACAGCATTTTCTCTTGTACATTTTTTATATGATTAAAAAGTCAGTAAAAGCTAATGAAGAGTTTGATACACCTGTCAATAGTTTGGTTAGTTGTAAGCATTTGAATTAGAATTTAAGATATGAAACATGGTCCCTTTTGATAATCCAAAAATTGAATTTTATTGCAATATAAGGCCTGAAAAATCTTTATTGTTTAATCACTGCTACGTGAAAATGTGGGTGGTGTACATTCACTTCCCGTCCTGGCCCAGTCAAATCAAAGTTCATTTTCGTCAATTCGTTAGCAGCCGGAGAACTTGACTGGAGGCATTGTGGTCTTAATGGAATGGCGCAGAATAAAAGCATACATATATGTATGTATGTATGTATGTTTGACAGTCAATGGAGATTTTATGTATTTCATGCTGCTATCTTGCAATGAGGTGTGTTTCCTAAAGCATGTCCAGTACACAATGAATAGGTCAAATATTATGCTGTTCAGCATTACTTTGTGTTAATTGAAAAGCTCAAGAATTTTGGATATTTGAATCTTGACTGAACGATATATATCTTACCAACAGTTGCTCTCGAAAAACAAGTGGATATATGGACCATTCAAATGGCTTTAATACAAGATCTTGGTCTGAAGCCATCTTTAGACTGTGGTGTTGGCCTCAATACTGAGAATGCTCAAGTTGTTTGCCAGGTCAATGAAAATGTGTTTGCCAAGGGAGAGAGTTACAGATTGTTGGTCACAGAAAAACAGGTGAGCATACCCTAGACTTCCACTTAAGGAGGTGGCAGCTGAAAAGGGAGGGAATATTTTCCTTAAGTCTCAAGAATATTTTCCTTAAGTCTCAAGAATATTCGAGCACACCTTTTGTGCATGTGATGGTACTGAAAACCTTTGATACAAATGTTAAACTTAATGAAAAATATATTCCTTATGAATACTTAGGTAATTTTTCAATGACATGAGTAAAACAATTTATACCTGTTTTATGCCTAAATTTCCTTGACTTTGCTAAAAGTTACTCTCACTTTTGGAATAAGAGCTTCTTTATATATTCCATTGAAGTTTTAGAGTTTGTTTAACAAGCATGACCACCATAAAATAGTCCTTGTGGGTGTGAAAGCTCTTAACTATATTCTAGATTTTTGTTTTAGTTAAAGGTTTATCATAAAAAATGTTGCTCTTATATGCGAACATATGTAATAGCGATTTCGTCTGTTTGGCCGTCTACCGTTTTTCCTGAGATTACCTCAGAAATGTTAAAGTTTTTTGAGAATTCCTCAGAAAAAAGTTAAAGTTTCTTCAGTTTCTCAGAAAAAAGTAGTTTCTTCAGATATCCATATGGAAAGGTTAGAATTTTCTTACAAAATGTTAAAGTTTTTCAGATACACTTAAGACAGATTGAAGACTAGTATCCTTAAAAAGTCAACAAACCATTTGATATTTTCTTAGAGGATAACTGTAAAATGATACAATTTTCCAATATTCTTTAGAGTTCCTCAAGCGTCTCTCTCGTAGCACTGGAGATTTAAAATCAGTAAAAAAATCAAAATATTTGGGCACCAACGGTTGTATCAGGCATGATTATTAAACTCTGCCTTTATTATTGTGTCATTTGCATAAAGTTGCTACAGTATATGAACTGACCAGACTTTTTTATTTAGTATGCTCAGTCAGGGAGTGTGACAGGATGTGACTGCATATGGACATAAGGAGGGATGCCATGTGGGACATGGATGGTGGCCATGCAGGACATATGATATAATATATACCATGTGGTATACCAAGGGCTATATCAGGCATAATTATTTGACTTAGCCTTTTTTGCTTATTCAACAAGTCATTTGCTTATAAGTTATCATATAAACTGACACTTTCATGCATAGTATGCTCAATCAGGAACTGTGATAGCTAGGATGAGACTTCTTATGGAGCCTATGGGATTTCATGTGGGACATGGGGTGGGATGCCATGTGGAACATGGGGTAGGATGCCATGTGGGACATGGTGGGATGCCATGTGGAATGTTATGTAGGATATATGGTGGAATGCCATGTGGGACATAGGGTGGAATACCATTGGACGGGATGTCATTTTTAGACATGGGATGTCATGTGGGACATGGGATGTCATGTGGGACATGGGATGTCATGTGGGACATGGGATGTCATGTGGAACATGGGATGTCATGTGGGGCATAAGATATCATGTGGGACATGAGGTGGGATGCCATGTTGGACATGGGGTGGAATGCCATGTGGGACATGGTGGATGCCATGTGGAATGTTATGTAGGATATATGGTGGAATGCCATGTGGGACATAGAGTGGAATACCATTGGACGGGATGTCATTTTTAGACATGGGATGTCATGTGGGACATAGAGTGGAATACCATTGGACGGGATGTCATTTTTAGACATGGGATGTCATGTGGGACATGGGATGTCATGTGGGACATGCGATGTCATGTGGGACATGGGATGTCATGTGGGACATGGGATGTCATGTGGGACATGGGATGTCATGTGGGGCATAGGATGTCATGTGGGACATGAGGTGGGATGCCATGTTGGACATGGGGTGGAATGCCATGTGGAACAGAGTGGAATGCCATGTAGGATATATGGTGGAATGTCATGTGTGACATGGGATGTCATGTGGGACATGGGATGTCATGAGGGACATGGCCACGTGGGACATGGGGTGGGTTGCCTCGTGGACATGAGGTGGGATACCACGTGGGACATGGGGTGGGATGCCACGTGGGACATGGGGTGGGATGCCACGTGGGACATGGGGTGGGATGCCACGTGGGACATGGGGTGGAATGCCACGTGGGACATGGGGTGGGATGCAGCGTGGGACATGGGGTGGGATGCCACGTGGGACATGGGGTGGGATGCCACGTGGGAAATGAGGTGGAATGCCATGGGGTGGGATGCCATGCGGGACATGGGGTGGTATGCCATGCGGGACATGGGGTGGGATGCCATATATGGGACATGGGGTGGGATACCATGTCCCACATGGGATGCCATGTGGGACTTATTGTAAGATGCCATTTTTATAATTGGCCGGGTTATATGATGGGTGTCAATTGTATGGGCATGCGAACCATGATGGTATTTACTGTTTTAGTTATTTTTGCTTTGAAAGAATGAACAAAATGTAGTTTTCCTTCCAGGTTTGGGCCATCAATGTATCCTATTTCAAGTATCAATTGCTAAATCCATCCAAGCCATTAGGCTCATTGAGCCGGTGCTTATCCCCGGTTTCATGGCACAAGAGGATGAGAGTACATGATTTCCCCTGAACAGGACACCAGTCTATCGCAGAGTAACTACCCAGCAGTGCTAGTACTCATTTTCCTGCTGAGTGGACTGAAGCAAGTAGAGTAAAGTGTATTGCTCAAGGACACAATGCAGCATTCACGATAGGAATCGAACTCTACATCTCGAATAGGAACATGACTCCTTAACCACTGAGCCACAGCACCTATCAAATATCAATAATTATGAAAAATTCTGCCTGTGCATATGATAATAATAATATCAATAATATTTTGATGATGTTTATCTTTGTCAGATCAAAATCATTTGCAGTGATCTGGCTGGTATGTGGTATGCAAGCTGTACATTCCTTGGTCTGTTACGGTTGTGTGCAAAAGATGGGATTCCTCAGCTCCAGGTAAATCTGATCAGCAGCTTAAGTTTGTCCTTATGCTACTATTTTTGTGTTATTTCATCTAGGTTTTAGAGTATTATCATCTTATGACAGGATTTAGTGACAGCCTTTGACTGATTTCTTAACATGTCAGGTGTTTATTTAATTCAAGCAGGAAGAAGCTTTGGTCATAGAGTTTTTGGGTCATAAAAAAGGATACTTAAACAAAGCATTTATTGTTCACTTAATGTGGCTGTCATATTTTGTTTACAAACATGATTGGGATGTTAGTTGTAGTTAAACCTAATTTCATTTTCACTCGAATGGATTTTTTGCTATATTTGTTCAATGTTGATGTAATTTTTCAATACTCAATAATTCTTCAAGTTTGATAGATTTTGATGTGGTTATGTTATCTTCCATGGATTTTGGTGTGGTTATCTTATCTTCCATGGATTTTTGATGTGGTTATCTTATCTTCCATGGATTTTGATGTGGTTATGTTATCTTCCATGGATTTTGGTGTGGTTATCTTATCTTCCATGGATTTTTGATGTGGTTATCTTATCTTCCATGGATTTTGATGTGGTTATGTTATCTTCCATGGATTTTGATGTGGTTATGTTATCTTCCATGGATTTTGATGTGGTTATGTTATCTTCCATGGAATTTGATGTGGTTATGTTATTTTCCATGGATTTTGATGTGGTTATGTTATCTTCCATGGAATTTGATGTGGTTATGTTATCTTCCATGGATTTTAATGTGGTTAAGTTATCTTCCATGGATTTTGATGTGGTTATGTTATCTTCCATGGATTTTGATGTGGTTATGTTATCTTCCATGGAATTTGATGTGGTTATGTTATCTTCCATGGATTTTAATGTGGTTAAGTTATCTTCCATGGATTTTGATGTGGTTATGTTATCTTCCATGGATTTTGATGTGGTTATGTTATCTTCCATGGAATTTGATGTGGTTATGCTATCTTCCATGGAATTTGATGTGGTTATGTTATCTTCCATGGATTTTGATGTGGTTATGTTATCTTCCATGGAATTTGATGTGGTTATGTTATTTTCCATGGATTTTGATGTGGTTATGTTATCTTCCATGGAATTTTTGGTTATGTTATCGTCCATGGATTTTAATGTGGTTAAGTTATCTTCCATGGATTTTGATGTGGTTATGTTATCTTCCATGGATTTTGATGTGGTTATGTTATCTTCCATGGAATTTGATGTGGTTATGCTATCTTCCATGGAATTTGATGTGGTTATGTTATCTTCCATGGATTTTGATGTGGTTATGTTATCTTCCATGGATTTTTATGTGGCTATGTTATCTTCCATGGATTTTTGATGTGGCTATGTTATCTTCCATGGATTTTGATGTGGTTATGTTATCTTCCATGATTTAATTGCAAGAGCTCCTTTAAAAAGAGGCTCATATAACTGTTAAACATTGTTATAAAATGACTGTACATTGTTATAGAAATCCGCCTTTTTTCGACCATGGCAGCGGGGGCATTATATATGTGGAATGCCCAGCGGTAGTGCTCAGGTGATAATGTATTCTGCGCAGACTGATTTACTTTATTTTATTACGTAATACATATTATGTCACAACCATAGCACCCATATGTTCAATCACTTGTCCCAGTTGTCCATCTATCTGGCCTAATACGAAAGCACTGAAAACTTTGAAAAATGTCAGAGGAAATTAGAGTTAGGACTTATTTTTGATTTGAAATTTAACATAGAAGGAATCAGAGAAGAATGATAAGACAGTTGATAGTTATATCAAGGAGGTACCACTTTAGTAAAGTGGTACCTCCTTGGTTATATGGAATCAACTAAAACTGATTTGTTTCATTCTTGTGTTTTATGGTAATTGTTAATGCTGTTTCAATTGATAACGTATGGTTCTGTACAATTCAGTATTAAAAACCAATTTCTATGTTGTCAGTGACATTTTAATTTGATGTTTAATTGCTGTTCGAATTTTGCTCAACCATTTTTGTAAATGGAATGTGCCATTGATGTGAATTATTCACTAGATTAGTTCATTTTATTGATGGGTTTGTTGTTTGAAAGTATTAGAAATAAAGGTGTTTTTTATTCAAAAATTGATATTTAAGTTTTGTTTTTGGGGGAGTTTTACAATAAAAGTAACAGTCAATTGAAAAAAGATTAATGTTCTGTCATCATGTTTATATTCTCCTATAATGCCCTGGTCAAAGGATTTTGCCCTCAGAATGGCCCTCTTTAAGTCGGGCCATTCCACTCGGGCCATTATACTCAGGCCAAAATCCTTTGACCCTGCATTATTTTCATTTCATTTATTTGTTTTTTCACAACATAATTGCATATAATTACAGAAGCGTTTTTATTTACAAATATATTATTTACAAAGTACGTATGAAAAGAAGAATATATATGGTTGTGAAAGAAAGTGTTGTATAAAAACTCTGGTGAGCTTAACTGAGTACAACACTCCCAAATTACAAAACAAAAATGATAACAAATTTGGTAGTACATAACGCCCACACACCAACAGATAAAATGAAAGCTATGGGTCCCCATCCCACCCCACCTGACCCCAGGTAATGTAAGTATTTAACAGTAAAAGAGAATGATCAAAAAATTATAGGGGAAAATAAACATGATGCCAGAACAATAATCTTTAATTGTTATTTATTGTGGTTACAGATCAGTGACTGGCCAAGTCTAAGTCATAGAGGTATAATGATGGACTTCTCAGATGGACGAATTCTACGCATAGTAAGTCATATTTTCTTAAAATAATTACTTGAATTTGCAGGAAATTGTTCCTTGAATTGGCACTAGTAATTATTCTGTTGTAAGGAATAGAATCACTCTGGAAAATTTGGACTTTCGGAACACTTTCCAGATTCAACAGTTCAAGTGATGTTTTAATGTTGTCTTATGAAATGTCTTTTAAATACCCTGGATAGTTAAAATACTTTTGTTTGGAATATAATCATACCCCATATGTTTCCTAATGTAATTATTATTATTATTGTTTTATTAAGTATTTTTCTTCACTTTTACAACATTCGCCCTTCTTGTGATTGTAAAATATTTTTGTCTGTATGATATTGTAAATGTGACAAGGGCCAATGGCATAGAGCACCATATAAAATAACCGAATTAATTAATTTTCTGGGATCATTTGAATAATTATATACTTTATGTGAATGCAATGGTACTGAGGGTTTCTTCGTCATGAGTATTGAAAATCAATGTGGATCTAAAACACCCACTGCTTTCTGTGCTGTCAGTACAGTATTTCTTCCAAGCGTGTCAGTAGTCATGAACCTTCAAATCAACATGATACTATCAATTCCTCTTCAAGTGAGGTAGCCATATAGGAGAAGCGATACTCCCAAGAGATTAGACTTCCCCTCCTAGTGGGGCGGATATGTGACTAAGGTGTGCACTTCTGGATAGAAGCGTGAAAATTTGCACAAAGGGGTTTTTGAGTATGCTGATTTCAAAAATTGCGGGAACCACGATGTCACTCCAACCCTTCCCGCCAAAAAATTCAAAATTCAAAATGGCCACCACAAACACGTTTTTGCCCATAAATCAGCTGTTAGTGCCCCGATTGCCATGATCTTGGTGTCTATACCTATGTTCTTGAGGTCAAGAAATCCAATAAAACCCATGCAAAACATCATAAAATCAATCTCCTTGCCAAAAAATTGAAAATTCAATTCAAAATGGCGCCACAAACTTATATGAGAATCTCATGAGAAAAGAAAAGTTCTCATGAGAGCATGAAAAACAATTATGAGAATCAGGACAAACAATTTTTGCATGAGAACATGAGAATTATTTACCTCATGTGGACATAAAATGATCATGATAAATGATAATCATTAATGGTAACCATGGCAACCTTAAAAGAAGTTCAACTGAGAAGGGTCGCCATATTAACCCACAGTCACTTGCACTTGCTGAGGTGGTGTCATACATTGAGGAATATGGCCAATTGAGTAGAGGCCTCAATCATGTTTTCAAACTCTCTGATCTCAAGGAATTGTATTGCTAGTGCCTCCATGAATTAGGTGGTGAGCTAAGTAAACACATCCATTCCACCAGACTCACAGAAACTCCAGCAACATATTCCAGATCTGGAACCTCACAACAGCAAGTCTGGCACAGTATTGTCATTCAAGGAAGATGTTGGTGGTACCTTGCTAGATGCATGCAACTTCGATCCAGATGAAGAAGCTGTAATATTGATGAGAGTGGCAAAGTTGGTCCGCAAAGAAATATTTGAGAAAAAATACCACTTCAATAGTTCCTTATGTGATGAACAATTTGACAATCTACCTCCTTCTCTATCTGCCCTCGTCGGGGTGAATATAGGAGGTCAAATGCAACACAACGTGTAGATGACAACGATGTAAGCACAGCTGCCTTGTCCATCACACAGTTACTTGTCTTCAATGCCGCGTCAAACGAGTTAGAGAGATTCTGTAGCAGCACGGCTTAATTCGACTGTAAAACGGTTCTCCCATTGTATCTTGGCCTGCTTATTTACAACCGAACGCGTAAACGTGATCTCAATGACAATCTATTTGAAAAGGGTCTGTCGGTGTCATATGACAGAGTTTTGCAACTGTCTACTAATGAAGCTAATAGAATAATTGACATATATGAGAATGAGGGCATTGTCTGTCCTTCAAACCTCAGAGACCAACTGTTCACCACTGGAAATCTCGATAATATAGATCACAACCCGTCATCCACCTCAAGTCGTGATTCTTTTCATGGCACCGCAATATCAATAACACAGCACATCACAAATGACAATTCTGGTGTTGTTAGGGTCCTTCAGAGATTCCAAACAGGGCCCAACCAAAGTCGAAATCTATCAAGTCATTACCAAAGTCATATACTGATGTGCCACCGGTTTCGCTTCCCTGATAATGTCATCCCAACAGTAGAGGATGATGAAGCAATTCCAATATTTTGCGGAAATGAATGATGATGAAATGCAGAAGTTTTGGTTTGAAAAAGTGAGGACGAACTTGGCTAATGAAAATCAAATTGATCAGGTGAAGACGGACATATCATGGTCAGCCTACTTTGCCAGCTTACAGGTGTCTCTACCCAAGACATCTGCAATTATCTCTCTCTTACCATTATTTCGAGATCAAGCACATTCACCCGCTATGGTCAAGCATGGGATGATTATCATCAAACAGATCACGGTTCGTGTCAACCCAGGCCAGATACCACTGCTCACTGTCGATCAGCCATTATATGCAATTGCAAAACGAATTCAGTGGAAATGGCCAGAAGAGTATGGTGAAAGACATTACGTTGTACTGATGGGGGGTCTCCATATAGAAATGGCCATGTTGCTGTTGAAAGTAATTGGCCACTGGCTTGATGGTAGTGGTTGGACCTATCTTATGACTTCAACCAATGTTACAACTGAGGGACGTGCAGCTGGTCTGCAGAAAGGTTCACACACATCCACAGGTCAGTGGGCACATCAAGTAACCGCAGCGGCTCTGTACATTCTCCTTCACAGGTCATATGCTGAGTATCAAATCAACACATCAGATGATGAACAAATACACTATGATGAGTGGTGTAAACAGATGGCTTCAAAGCATCCTCAGTTCGATTACTGGAACAAAGTCTGGCAGTAGGAACTTCTCTTCCTAGAGTTCCTTAGATCACAGCGTGAGCAAAGATATGTTGCCTCTGGCAGTCACTTGGAAAGATTATTCCATGGATATTTGCTCTTGACCACTACCACTTTGCTCGCTGGATGACGTTCATGAGAGACCTACAATCCCTTGAGATTAACTGCCCTACCACACATGCAGAATTCCTCAAAGGTAACTTTGTGACACAGAAAACTATGCACAAATTCTCAGCACTAGCCCATGATCAAGTTCATGAACAGCTGAATGCAATGGTGAAGGGAGATGGAGGCATTATAGGTATCACTGAAAATAAAGCAGCACTAGCAAGGTGGATGGTGGCAGGTCCAGAAACAGCTAGACTTCTAATGGAGTATGATGACAAACATGCTAGGGAAGAGAAGGACACAGAATGCCACCATGAACAAATACCAAGTGTACAGAAGACTTTCTTATCTCACGTCAGGAGTGTCACTGATGTAATGGATGAACTTGGCAACCCCTTTGCTGATACAAGCACAGACCTCTACGATTTGACACCAAAGTGATAATGTCTGATAGTGTGGTAAATGCTATAAGGTCCGCAGAAGACATAGGCAAAACACAGTACAAGAAATTTGTTGCCGAGCGTATCAATGGCAAAATCACTGCATTCAAAGACACCATACATAAGAACAATCTGCCTTTGTTAAATTCTAGTTCACGAAAGAAACCTGCGAAGTCCGCTTCCAAGATTTCCAACATGCATAGTGATGTTTGTCTCTTTTCACGGATGTATACATCGTGTCAAGCTAGAGAAAGCGATATGGATGCCTTCTTCAGCCATGAAAATCATGCCTGGCCTCCATCATTGGCATCAAATGGTATTATGCATCAAACATGCAAATCTGACTTGATGGGATGCTTGGAGACAATGGTACCACAACCAGAATCTGTTCCAAAAGTTGACGTCAAAATTGTTGACGGTGCTGCCCTTGTGCACATGCTTGATCCAAAGAAGTCCAAACTTTCTGTCAAAACATTCCAGGACTATTCACAACTGGTGTTCTTGTTTTACATAGAACACATCTTACAAGACGTTGTTCGTGTAGATGTTGTCTGGGATGTCTACAGGAGGACAGCCTAAAGACACAAACACGACAGAGCCGTGGATCTGGCAATCATCTCCGGTGGACAACAACACCAATATTCCTGTTAACTGGAAGAGCTTCCTTCGCTGTGATGCAAACAAAGACAGCCTGTTCCGACTTCTAGCCAATGCAATACAAGAGTTTCAACCTCCCCCAGAGAAGCAAGTGATCTCCACACATGGCCAGAATGTTGTATCATCTCCCATGACTGACCTTTCAAGCTTGTCCTGCACTCACGAAGAAGCGGACACATGGCTTCTTTTTCATGCTTCCCATGTTCCATCATGGATTTACCAAGCTGATGATACACGCAACAGATACTGATGTGGTGGTTATTGCGCTTGCAGTGTCCAGCGTTTTACAGGACTGTGAAATATGGATAGCATTTGGTCATGGTGGTAGACTAGTTACATCCCATGCCACCTAATTGCAGCGGAATTAGGCAATGACGCATCATGGGGTTTACTATTCTCGCACGCAATATCAGGATGTGATACTGTCTCTGCCTTTCATGGAATTGGAAAGAGAACCGCTTGGGCTGTATGGTACAGTATGCCTCATCTCAAACCAATTTTTGCTTGGTTATCCCATGCTCCATGCCAGGTTTCCCCCAGCGACTTGGAGCAAATAGAGAGATATGTTGTTCTCTTGTATCAGCGAACATCATCACTCAACCATGTGAATGAAGCCAGGAACCACTTATTCACTCAAAACCGTAAGATGGAAAACATTCCTCCAACGTTACATGCCCTGGAACAGCATGTGAAAAGGGCTGTTTATCAGGCAGGGCACATCTGGGGACAGTCACTTAGAGGAGACCCTGAAGTTCCATCGCCAGATTTATGGGGCTGGGAGAGAGTAAGAGGTGATTCCCCATGGACTCCATGCTGGACCACTCTTCCAGAGGCAGCCAAAGCTTGTCAGGAACTGTTGAAATGTGGATGCAAAAAGTCTTGTACAAACTGACAAAAAGATGCAAGTGTGTCTGCGCAAATCTCAAGTGTACACAGTTGTGCTTCTGTTCCGACAGTGTAGCAGAGAATAAAGCAGATCTGAACATATGAGATACTGACAGCGATCATGTAAACATTTTTACATAGTGTATGACACACTATTTGACTGCTTTACCTGAAAAGGTATACCATGCTCAATTGTGATATACTTTGATCTGACAAATAAATGCTATTATATGGAATTGTTTTCAACTTTTCACCGTAATATTTCATATGTATTCTACCGACTTGGTATAGATTGTAAGACTAGGTGATTGGGGCAGGTTTTTTGGTCAAAAACTTGTTTTGTGAGGGCATTTTGATTGTATCTGTTTTACTATTCACAATATAATGTACGTCATGATATGTCATGTTTTCTATTGGGTTCCTTGACATGAAACAGGTATAGATACCAATAAATGATGGCTGGATAGCCATTTTATGGCCAACAATGGATTTGCGACGGCCATTTTGAATTCTAGGTTTTTCGTGAGAAGATGTTATGATAGTTTACGTGGGTATATTGGGTACATTGACCTCAAAAACATATGTCTAGAGACCAAGATTATGGCTATTTGGGCACTTAGATCCGTTTTATGGTAAAAAAGCTTTCTTGTGGCGGCCATTTTGAATTTTGAATTTTTTTGGGGGGGAAGATGTATCTCATGATGTTTAACATATTTTTTATTGGATTTCTTGACCTCAAGAACTCAAGTATAGACACCAAGATCATGTTAATCGGGGAACTAACATCTGATTTATAGGCAAAAACGTGTTTATGGTGGCCATTTTGAAATTTCGGCGGGAAGGGTTGAAGTGACATCGTGGTTCCCGAAATTTTTGAAATCAGCATACTCAAAAACCCCTTTGTGCAAATTTTCATGCTTCTATCCAGAAGTGCACACTTTAAGTAAAAATTGTTACATATCTGCCCCACTATCCCTCCACCTCCCACTCCAAAAAAAAAGTTCCAAATCCATATTTAAATATTGTTCATAACCATGTGGGTTTTTAAGATGAATATTCCCCCAGGGGAGAATATTTGATGGTGGCTATGCCACCATGGCCTCTTCTAGTGAAATTAGCACAAGTTTTGCAAAAACAGCACCCTTAGTTATCTGCTAAGTGCTGTAGTAGATAATTGTTGCATTGGTAATTTATTGGTAATGAATAAAAAAAAAAAAAAAAAAAAATGGATAAAATTATGCAATGTTAATATAAATCTTACTATAGTTTTGTTCAAAAGAATTATTTAGAAAGCTAAATTAAGGGATGTTGTTTTTTGATATCCAACACAAGTTAAGAACACTCAGTTTTTTGCTAATCATCTTATTTGCTAATTCCCACAAGCAATTTTTCCTGTTGTTGTTGTAAGCCCAAAACATAGCCCATTGTTAATTCTCATGTAAAGTCATTTTATTTCATCTTTTCACTTGCAGGATTATCTATTGTACATGGTGAATACCTTGGCAAATCTCAAGTTTAATCAGGTACGATCAATTCAATCTCTCCATCATGATAATGTTTGTTATTTCAAACTGTTGGTATATCAAAATATTGCTATATTCATTCAGCATGATATTCATGTGTCCAGGATTATGTAGATTTGTGATTATGGAATGTTTTTGAAAAATTGTTCAAAAGGAGAAAAAATTTGTTAAACTTTTCTTATTCTTTCAGATTCATGTGTATATTAGGATTTCCAAAGATTCCACACCAGAGACTATTTTACCATACATTCCCACGTAAGTTTTTATTTTGAACATTTGTAAGTATCATTTTTGAAGTATAACTGACTTGAAGTGAGTACTTATGTTGACAGACATGGGACTGTTTTTTGCCATTCAAACAAATTTCGGAAAGTATGAAGATATGAGTTGCACTTGAAATTCATACCAGTTTGATCTTGATCCTTTACTGTGGAATAAAAAAGGATTTCGATCAAACTCACCATCAACAATCTCTCTTGTATCGACAATGTCATATTACCCATCTTAGAATTGGTCACACCCACCTCACTCACTCCCACCTCCTTATTGGCTCCCCCCAACCCCTCTGCAACAATTGCCACTGCACCCTCACAATCGATCACGTTCTCCAGGCTTGTCCCCTGTACAACCTTCCCAGAGCTACCCTCGCTCCCACAACTCAATTGCTGAGTTCTTCCAGAAAAATCCTCAGGATAAAATTATCTCCTTCCTTTATCATGCTTCCCTCTACAACCATATTTGATTTTCCTCTTCCACCCCCTCTCTACTTTGTTTTTGTTTCACCCATGCACCTCATCTCTCGATCACAGCTTTCTGACTTTTTGTTCTTGAATTTTTCTCATTCTCCTCCTGTTTCCTTTCCTTCCTACCTCTAGAATGATCTGACCTCTCAGGCACAATTTGACCCTCGTTGTCGTGGTGCTGTTAAGCCCTCATTAAACAAACAAACAAACAAATATGTTAAAAGTCAAATCCATACCCAAGCCAGCGATTGTTCCTGGTTTCTTAGGCGTAAGTGAATGAGAGCACCCTCTCCGGATAGTACACACGAGTCCATCGCAGTTCAACTCCCCAGCAGTGCTGGTACTCACTTTCTGCTGAATGGAGTGGGGCAAGTAGAGTGAAGTGTCTTCATGCAGTGCTCAAGTGCACAATCCAAGAACACAGTGCTGAGATAAAGAAATATATCAATCTGTTTGAGACATGTATATATCCAAGGGAACATATTGGTGACAAATGTGCTTACTAGTGCAATTACTGTGATGAATCTTGGACTACTTATATCCCAAGCAAGTATGCTTTGAAATAGGTGGAAGCAATTGTATCAAACTGATTGTGAAATTTATCAGTCTTTTGGCACACATAGATAAGCAGCAATTTTATGTAATTTACAATCAGTTTATAACCATGACAAGTGCAGAACACCCTTTCAATATTGATCATTTTACAGGGTTTTGAATCATTTATCAGCAATAGTTAACAAAATTTATGTAGGTGTGACCATTACAACCACTAGTCTTCAATGTTTCATTGAAAAAGCATTACCTTTAGCCTGATACTTAATAGCTGCAGCAGTGTATTCCTTTTATAACATAAACAGCTGATATTTTGTTTTCAATTTCAGTGCATTGCTGGATTTAGAGGTTTACTGTAACTACCGCTTCATGAGTATCACACCCCATTTAGATGTGCGGCCTGATGTTTCATTTTCACCAGAGGTGTTTGCCCAATTACGACAAGTGCTTTCATTATTCAGTAATTACAGGTACATTTTCAATATTTCATATATGCTCTTATTTATGTTGCTTTTCAAAACATGATATTTTTGAAAAATCTGTGCTGCAAACGTATTTTGTGAAGTATTTTTGAGAAGTACTTTGAAATTTGCTTGTATGTACATTCAGTTGGAAGTGGAAACTGGACCTTAAGCTACATTTGAAATTGAGCTTTAATTGCCAGAAGGCGGTTGTCCTTTTTTACAATTACAACGTGTTGAGAGCAACGTGACTTCCGATCTGTTCTCTCAAACTTTAGATATTGATTATACTCTACCACGCATTTTTCCACCTAAACTTTCACACCTTTTTCATTTTGCGGGATTTTCTTTTTGTGGATGGGTGACTGCTTTTGGTAAGATTGTTCCTTATATTTTTTTTCCTCCCGCTGTGACCAGGCCTTAACGTCCTTTTGGGTAATTGTACAATACAGTAGTTCCCCGACTTTTTTTCTAGTGGCCTCGGGTCTCTCAGCCCATTGTATTTTTTTTCAACATGACCAAACACTTCTGCCTTGACCTTGACTCTCTCTTCCTGCAAATACCTGCCTGCTACCTTCATTGACCATTCCTGAGCTCCAGTCTCCAAAATTTTAATTATTCAGGCCACCAACAAACCAAACAGTTTCAAAAGAGTTTCCCCATTCCTCATCCCACAAGGCGCTCCACGGCCTTGTTGGTACCCTCCCCAAGATTTCTACCCTCAAATCCGTCGATCTTCTGGTGAACTGCACCAGGGACACTCAAGCTACCACCCTCCACACCACCAAAACCCTAGCTAATACTGGTATTGACATAACAGTCACTCCACATCATTCCCTAAAATCCAGCAAAGGGTATCATAGGAACCTGAGACCTTGCCTACTTGACCAATGAAGACCTCGTTGAGAAACTTGCCGGCCAACACGTCACTGAGGCCTATCGTCCACGGTGCTAAAACACCCACCAATACCAACACCAATGACTTTTGCCACATGAACTCTCCCTTCCCACATCACTGCCAGCTATCTGAGAATCCCACTTGCCCCCTACATTCCCAACCCTCTCTGTTCTTATAAGTGCCAGAGGTATGGCCATGGAAAAAACTCCTGCGGCAGCAAGCATGATGTGGCAACTATGGAGCCTCGGACCACGACAGTGCCTCTTGCACCAACATCCCACACTGCACCATTTGCAACGGTACTCACCCAGCCAACTATCCCTCCTTCTTAAAAGACTTCCCCACCTGGCTTCAGGAAAAACAGATAACACAACTGAAAACCCTTAAAGCCAGCACCACTTACCGAAGGCTAGGAAGCAATTTTTTTGCTTCCCTCCACTCCAAACCTTTCTACTCAAGCACAGTCTTCTCAAACACCAATACAGCCCCCCCCCCCCTCCCCCCTCCTTAACACAACTAAAACTGACTTCCATTCCCAAGTGGACCTCCCCTGGTTCTTCTTTCCCAGTCCTAAGCCCATCGCCACACCCATTACACAAACCACCTCCACCACCTCCTTTCTCCCCAACCTTCCTTCCTTTCTAAGACCCCCTCCCCGACCCCTACCCCAACACCTCAAATGCCATCAAACATCAAATTTAAGCCAATCTGGCCAACCAATCAACAAACAGCCCACCATCCAAACCCATACATATGACACTGAAGAGAACATGGATTGTTTGATTACCGAACATACTTCCCATCCAACTTTGAAAAACAACCGCTCCTCAAAAAACAGGGACAGATCCAAAGAAAAAAGCCAACTCAAACCCAACAGATCTTCCTCCAGATTAACCCCTGCCTCCTTATGGCGTACAACAGAGAAACAATTACAATAACACGCACAACATTATACAATAGAACATCAGGAGCCCTAAGGCCAATTCTGAAGAAATTGACCTACTGGCCACCACCTTCAACCCGGTTGTCTTCTGCCTACAAAAGACCTTCTTGAAAACCACTGACCATTATTCCCTCAATAACTTCTCTTGCTACCATAAACATCAAAAGGACGCTGACAGAGTCTGTGGGGGCATCTCCAGTTAATTACGCTCAACACCGCTATTTGGGAATCCTTTGCAAAAAAGGAACACCTTATGCTATCTTCTTCGACCTCGAGAAAGTTTTCGACACTACTTGGAAATACGGCATTATCTGCAAACTTTACACCATCGGCCTCAGAAGCCACCTCCCCATTTTTCATTCAAAACTTTCTCTCACCCAGGCAGTTCCAAGTTCGTATTGGCCACACCCTCTCCAACCCCTACCCTTAAGAAGAGGGTGTCCCCCAAGGCAGCATCCTCTCCCCCACTCTCTTCAACCTGAGCATTAACGACATGGACAACCTTGGCCCCAACATCAAATGTGCCCTCTACGTGGGCGACTTCACCATCTTCTACTCCTCTCTTAGCTTTCCTCTAGTTTAAAATAGGCTCCAACTCAGCTTCAACTGGCTGCAAGACTGGTGCCACAATAATGGTTTTAAATTCTCCAAAAACAGTCTGCATGCACTTCTGTCATTTCAACAACCTCCACCCCAACCCGAACCTCGTGCTCAATGGCAATTGCATCCCTAAAGTTGAACACACTAAGTTCTGGGTTTAACTCTAGACCCCAAGCTCTCCTACAAGCAACACATCACCAACCTGAAACAGAAATGCAACAGCTCCCTCAACATTCTCCGTCTCCTCTCCAACACCACTTTGGGTGTGAACCGCCATGCTCTCCTCAAAATCTTCAGGCTCACCATTCATGCCAAGCTTGACTATAGCAATATTGTCTACTGTGTTGCTTACAACTCCTACCTCAACCACATCAAAATGAAGCCCTTAAGCTTTGTCTGGGTGCCTACAGGACCTCCTCAATCACCAGCCTTCATGTTGAAGCTAACGAACCCCCCCTTCCTGCTAAGGAGTAGAAAGCTTAGCCTCTCTTATGCTTTTAGAGTCCTCACCAATACCCAGAACCCTGTTTATAACCTCATTGGGTACCCCAATTTCTCCACCCTCTCCGATAGGACTAAAACATTATCCCCTCCCTGCAGCTTACGTATCAAATCAGACCTCCATCTCGGCGTCAACCCCACCACTCTTGGCACCTTCTGGCCCACTTTTCCTCCCTGGGCCACCCCTCCCTTCTATCTACCTGGGCCACCCCTCCCTTCTATCTACCTGGGCCTCTCCACTCATCACAAAACCCAAACCCACCCTAACCTCTTCATCAACTTCCACAACCAAATCAAAGACCAACTCTCAAACTACACCTCCATCTATATTGATGGCTCCAAGGAAGATGACAAGACAGCTTCTGCTGCCGTCATTCAAGACATCAACCTCAGTAGTAGGCTTCCTGACTACATGTCCATTTCCTTGGCCAAGGCCAAGGCCATCCTCCTCTTCCTCAACTTTATTGAGTTACTCTTCACTTAGCCACTTTGCCATCTTCTCTGACTCCAAGGCTGTCTTTACTTCTTTACTCATTCTTAAATGGGATAACTCCACATCCCACCTCTTGCGCTTCCCGCTTATTGCTTCCCTTGTTCGTGACCACTGGTAAACCTCATGGGACTCCCAAATTGATAAAAAATTCAACGTCATCCAGCCCACCATTCTGATCAAACCCACCATCCACAACTTCTCTCGTGTCAACCATGCTCATATTATCCGTTTCAGAATAGGTCACACCTACCTCACTCACTCCCACCTCCTTATTGGCTCCCCCCAACCCCCCTGCAACAATTGCCATTGCACCCTCACAGTCCATCACGTTCTCCTTGCTTGCCCCCTGTACAACCTTCCCTCGCTCCCACAACTCAATTGCTGAGTTCTTCCAGAAAACTCTCCAGAAAAAATTATCTCCTTCCTTCATCATGCTTCCCTCTACAACCATATTTAGTCCACCTCTCCCACCCCCTCTCTCTACTTTGTTTTTTTCACCCATGCACCTCCTCTCTCGATCCCAGCTTTCTTACTTTTAGTTCTCGTGTTTCTCTCATTCTCCCCGTTTTCTTTCCTTCCTACCTCTAGAATGATCTAACCTCTCAGGCACAATTTGACCCTCATTGTCGAGGTGCCGTTAAACCCTCATCAAACAAACAAACTTCTTAGACTCCTGAGTCTGTCCTTACTTCTTTACTTAATCTTAAGTGGAATAATCCCATGTCCACCTCTGTAAACCCCCTTCCCCTCCCCTTCCTCATCTTTCTGCAGAAAAAGTATTATTTTCTTCTGGATACCCAGCCATGTTGGTATCCCCGGCAATGACAGAGCTGATTAAGCCGCTAAGCTTGCCCTCAAGCTCCCCCGTCTTTCCCAAAAGCCTTACTGACATCAAACCACTTATCGCTTCCCTTGTTCGTGACTGCCGTCAAACCTCATGGTACTCCCAAATTGATAACAAAATCCACAACATCCAGCCCACCATTCCGACCAAACCCACCACCACAATCTCTCCCGTATTGACAACGTCCACATTATCTGCCTTTGATAGATAGGTCACACCCACCTCACTCACTCCCACCTCCTTACTGGCTCCCCCCACAACCCTCTGCAACAATTGCCATTGCCCCTTCACATCTCACCACATCCTCCTTGCCTGCCCCTGTACAACCTTCCCAGAGCTTCCCTCACTCCTCAAAGCTCCAAAGCTGGGCTCTTCCAAAAAAACCTCCGAATAAAATGTTCTCCTTCCTTCATCATGCCTCCCTCTACAACCTTATTTAGTCCTCCTCTTCCACCCCCTCTACCTTCATTTACCCTTTTTTTTTACACCCTGCACTTCCTTTTCGATCCCAGCTTCCTGGCTATTAGCCCCCGTACTTCTCTCAGACTCCTGCTATTTTCTTTTCTTCCTACCTCTGGAATGATCTAACCTCTTAAGTACAATTTGACCCTCACTCTCGTGGTGCTGTTAAGCCATCATCGAACAAACAAACAAACCAAAAAGAAAAAGTTGGTCAATGGACCTTCTCCATACTCTCTTAACCATTTCGTTGTATACTTTTATTTCATCTCCACAGTTTTGTGAACATTGGTCCAGCCCTCACGAAGAAACTTCTCACAGAGGAAATGTCCATAAAATCTGAAAGTGGTGACGGATGGAAAATGAACCTAGGGGACAAACTACGGATGATGGGGATAAGGCACGACCATACGGTTATATTTTGTGCCAATACAGCGAAGCAAGAGGAATTGTCTTCAATTCCATGGGAAACATAGCTGCGTACTATGGGTCAAAGGTGCGAATTTCATCCTGTTTAACAAATGGCATCAATTTACGAATCGCAACAGCTTATGTTGGACCGTGTTTGATGCTAGAAATGCTAAATTATAAATTTGTGTTTCTTTTTTACAGTATATCATCAAGTGAAATATTCTCATTATCTATTACAAAGAAACTCAATGTCAGCCATATACTATTTCCGTGTACTAAGAATACAAGATGACTTCTGTTGTTTAGGAGAATATCCCGAGTATTGTTTCATTTGGAGGAATAACTTGACTCAGCTGAAGTTCTGTGTGGAACAAATCCATTTATTCATTTTTCTCATTTTGAAGGTATAATGAGCAACTTACATAAGATTAGTTCATCCTGATGTAGTTTGACATAGGGATAAGCCATGTGTACCAGTCTCTGTTTTGCAAACTTTCCGTCTGTCATTTCAAAAAGCACCTTTTTCAGACTCTGAGAGCTTATTTGACTGCGGAATAGATCAAACTGTGGAGCCGAGGCAGGGGTAGCTAAGCAATGCCACCCTGTGCGATAATCCACAAATATTAATGACATGTACCTAAGTGTGTACTCATCTTATCATATTTATTCACTCACGTGTTCATTTATTATCATTAATATTAGCTAAGATTTGTTTACATGTTTCACTTTTGTGATTGAATTATGATAATTTTTGATTGACATCCTGTGGTCTGCGTAAAATGCTAATTGCAGGAGTTTGCTGTCACGTCTGAATGTTCCATGGTGAGATTATGAAATCTTTAATTACCTTGAAAAGTTTTCCATCAATATCAGCTTACATGGGTATAAGGGCACTAACCAGTTTGTTTAATTCAATATCTTGGTGCTTCAATGTATGATGTATGTATAATTTTAGTAGGGAATTACAGGTATAGAAGAAGTAAGTGTCTTCAAGATGTTAAGTATGCAGCATAGTTATATTATTGTAAAGAGCTAAAAAAAAATTCCATGTGAAATATCAAAGTACACACACACACACACAAATAAAGATCATTTTATTCTGGAAAAGACAAATCTTATTAGTTTGAAATTTCTTATTGCATCTCATATGCTGGCTGATCGGTTTCAGCAATTTTTGGGTGTACAAAACATATTATGCAGTATTTAGCAGAAGCAAACTTATACTCTTTATACACTGTAGACCTCAGTTTATAACATAAGCTTGGCATGCATGAGGTCTCAGATTCCACCCCTGGTGGTGTTCAATCACCAGTGCTTCACATTTGGTTCATTAAATCACTGTGTACATCTCTATATAACTTTAGCTGTTGAGAAAGGGATGTTAGATACCTACACTACTTACATTTGAATACTGTTAATTCTGGAAATTTTAATTCCAGATCAGTCAGTAAAGGGATTTATAAATGTCATTTACAGCTAAATATTGACTAAAGATATATCTAAGGTGAAGAAATGGGTGGGTGAACCAGCTACCCTCATTGACACTTATGATGGCAAAGATTAGATGAATTGACCACCAAAACCTTCGAACTAATTACACCTTAAATTTGCATATTTTCTGGAACACTAAGACCATACAGTTTAGAAAGCTGTAAAACATTTATTATTGTATACAGTTGAAATCTTTTAATGCTTCACACTTAATGTCAAAGAAATCTAGCCACTGACTTATCTGGATGTCACTAGTTGAATATTTATTGGTTCAAATATTGTTTTGACCCACTCCCTTATAAAATCCTGATTCATGCACACTCACTCATTCTTAAAGGATTAGTGCAGTGGTCAAGCAAGTTTATCATATATAAAAAAAGACTTCAATACAAACAAAATGTTGAAGAAAGCATTCAAATATCTTATTTTGTTAAGGAGATATTCAAGTGTAAAGCTCTGTCTTATCTGTGTGGAAATGACTGGCATAGTAAGTCTACTAAAGAAGGTCAGTGACCTTATCCTCACATTCTTAACAATTGTTAATGTATTTTAAAGAAAATATGTTTAACTTTTTTCCTATTTCAATTATATTTCCTCAAACTTTCTTCAAGTAGTAAATTATAATTACCCTTACAAGATTCTTTTTGACTACTTTCCTGACATATCCAATGGTTTTTAAGCCACAAAATCACAGGACAAAATATGATAGAGTACATAAAGAATTTGAGAATCTGAGGTTGTGACATCACAACTATTCTGATTTCAGTCGTTTCTACACAAATTATACCAAACTTTAAACTTAAATATCTTCTTAACGGAATAAGATTTTTAATGCTTTCTTCACCGTTTTGTTTCTTTTGATGTCCTTTTCATATAAGATGGACATGCTTGACCACTGAACTTATCCTTTAAGTTAATTTCAACCTCTTTCCCACACACAAAGGATATGACATAAAATGTTAGTATCATGGACATTTAGCAACAAGTATATCATGCAATCACTTGGATTTTTACCAGATCTTATCATAATCCAATATTCCAGCTGCATCCCAACACTGACCATGTCAGCTTTTGATTGATCCTCATTTTGCTCATATTCAATTGAAACCATTGCTAAGTACTTTTTTACATCAGAAGATGTATGTGCATATGCCACTTTTGACTGAACATCCCCTCTCCTATCATCTGTATCATTTGACCATCAGCTTGTCCACCTTTACAAACAAGTTTTCTGCACGAGTCGTAGGCAATGCATATAAAAAGAATACATTCGTCATATATAATGTTTTCTGAGTCATAAGCAAAGAAGAATACTTGAAACAAATTGAGAATTATTACAGTTGTGGTATATTTGGTGATGTATGATAAATTTAAATTAAATATATTTATTTCCAGTATATATTGTGTACAATTTATAACAACAAAAATACAATAATATACAATACAGAACAATAAATGAAAGGAAAGAATGTAGAAAATGAGACAATAAAACGATTAAAGATTTGAAAATGAATACAAACTGATAAGCTAAAAAACGGGTTATAATAAGGGCTCTAAAATACCAAAATGAATACAAATTGCAGCTTTATACAAATTAATTTTTAAAAACTGTTGTTCTAAAACTTGGGATGGTGGCTGGGTTTCTCAGATTATAATTTGTTTTATTGCACATGGATGTTATTTCTAAATTTGATGGGTGGTCTTTCATTAAAACTATGTTTTGGGCAAGTCTGCCAAATTCTTTCTTTGCTGCATTGTTGACTTTATAAGTAAATCATGATCTAAACAGAATATAATGGCACAATATCTCAAGAAACTTTTAATTCTATTTTTATCTTTTACTTTTTTTAAATGGTACCAAACTGGGACTGCATAAATGATATGAGGCAAGATGAAGGCTGTGAATATTTAAATCCTAGTTTTAGGAGGGAAATAAGAAACAATATCGGTTAATGTAGAGACAATATAATACACTTTGGACAACATCTTCGAAATATGGTTAGAAAATGATAACTTATCATCGATGCAGACTCCCAGATAGGTTGTACATGATGTACGTTTGACATAATCACCACAAATAACTGTTCTCTCATTCTTTGTTTTAATCAACCTATTATGTTTAATGTTTATATTCTCAAAAACCATTTCCTTTGATTTTCTTGGTTAAGAACCACATTTTTCTCTCTGTAAGTATCCACAAAACTATTTACAAAATTTGATAGTCACCTTGGGATAGGTCTGCTTAGAGATATTGCACGAAATGGTGGTAATATTGTTGTGGATAATTTGGTTTTATAATGAGCACTTTCTAACTTTCATTTTGTCATTCAAATCCTTATGCTTCTTTACCAAGTTTCTTTTTTTATGGAGATACTTTAATGACATACATTTACAATGAAAATTTTACCATAGTTAAATTGTTATGTGTGAATGTGTGCTGAAACAGTTTGCTTTTGAACATTCATAAATTTTATATTTGTTTGTTTAACAGAATACAGCAAATTTCAATAAGGCTGGACTGGAGTTGTCACAGGAAGGGTAAGTGAGAAATAGTTAAAATGCCATGACTTATAGTAAAATAAGAAATAGAGGTTATGGTTCAGTACTGGTGCCTGTAGGGTACAGTAGTTCATTTTGTTTTAAAATGATGAAAAGCTCTTTATGTAGTTTCTTGATATGTTCTGCATTATTGAATAGTTTTTAATAGAAAGTAGTTTTTGCAAGACCAAAATAGAGATGTACCACATGTTATAAAAGTGGGGGGAAAATATTGAAATATTTGAAAGGGATGAAGCTTCATAGAATGGGTAAAAGCACTGACTTCTGATATAGGTTACAACATACTTCCTATAAATAATTTATATACAATCTACACTGTAGACCCATACTCTCCTTCTTTCTTAATCCCTTTGCCCTCCATACACACATTTGTGTAACTATTTTCTGTCACCACATCACCTGTTCATTTAAAACAACTCTGGTCATACCTTTTTGTTGCCTTCAATCCAGACGTCTATGAACCTATAGACCATTTCAGTGAACAACGCAAACCTTAAGCTAAAATATCACAATGAACTAGCCATCCTTGAAATGCTGAGGATTCCTGACTAAATTGACTTTGCATTTGCACTTAGAAGAACCAGTGTTTTATTTTTTTTTCTCTATTAATTTAATGACAATTCATTCATCTGTACATACAGTAGCATGTCCTGTTATTCTTTGTATTTTGTTTGATTAAACATGTTACGTACTCCTCATCCAGACGTTGGGAGAAGTGTTGGAATGGTTGTATAGGCTCATGGTCAATTGCATGAGAATGTTAAACAGTAACCTTGACAGCAGGAGGGTCACTGCCTGCCAGGCTCTCTGAACTCTATTTGAGAAGGAAAGAGTGGAACTGAGATATTCATTCATGTCTCTTCCCAATTAACATGTGTGAGTTACGAAATAAGCCACACCCACCATAGCAACACGGTAACTAAATGGGGGCAAACAAACCTCAAATTCGCAATTGTGTACGATTAATGCATTGATATTTAGATGTTCGCGAGGTCTGCCGCATGCTTTGATTCATTTATGGCACTTCTCGGGATCTTCAGAGTTTTTACCAAATGGGATAAACAAATTCAGGATGCTAACTGTTCTGGGTAACAGCAATCAGATTTACAAAGTCCGCAGCGGGCCCATAAGCGCAATTTTGTGCACCATTTTGCCGTCACTCAGTCTGTGTGTGCAGAAATTTGTTTTGTACTGTAAATTGCATTGACTACATGAGCACGCGCCGATAGCTAGCTGTACTGTACCAGTACCGCATAGGATATTTGCCCCACATGCAGATTTTGTTGCTAGGCAAATTCATGCGGTGATTGGTTGAAGAAGCTGTCAATCATCAAACCCAGAGAGATTAATTCCAGGCGCTGCTCTCTGACTGGTACCTGAGCATTTGACTAGCACACAATGATACTTCAGTGTAAGTTGCTGATATACAAGAACTGGTTTATAATTATAATCCTAATTTGTTTGTGTTGTTCATTTTTCTCTTTCCAGTATTGCATTCATTGTTCATCCTGGTACAGCTGCATGGAACAGGTAAAAACTTGACCAATTTTCTTTGTACAAATAAGATTAAATTTCAAGAAATCCCTGTACACCAGTCATTTTCAAGAAAGCATGTGGCAACTGTGCTGCTTGCTATGTATCTCCTGAACAGAGCAAGATTTTCGCATAGTTTCTGGTTGTCAGCTTTGTTCTCTTTCATACAAGATGAGCATTTGTGACCACTAAACTCATTACATTTTAATCTTGATGATGAAGATGCACTTGAATGGAGTGTGAGTGAAATTTGTTTCAAACAAAAATGGTTGGAGGAAAATGACATAGCTATGTGGGATTAAAGTCATGTCTGCCATTGAATTAATGCTAAGATTAAACACTTCTAGGAGCTTTCTATTAATATAGCTTTCTATTTTTGGTAAAACAAGCTTTGTATTTTGGAAATAGCTCTTTTAGTTACGGCTGAATAAAGTTTGAGAAACTTTCAGTGTATGCTAAAATTGGCAGACTGCTTGAAATCTTATTAGTAATGTGTAGTCTAAATCTCAGTCACTGAAAATGGTAAGAAAGTCGTCTTCTTCTAGAATTGGATTGGGTATACTACGGTGGTTAAAGGCTTGAAAACTTTTGATGCACCCCTTCAAACCCTACTCTGTATGACAAATCAACATAAAAGAATTTACAGTCGAAAAGTTGGCAAGTTATATGTCACAATTTTGCATACTGCTGCATGAGTTAAGATAGCTGTAAAAATAGTTTATTGTTAATTGGTTCTGATTCAAGTTGTTGCTTCATTCATGGTTTGTAATAGATTGTAAAACCCTTAAGATAGTATAATGCCTCTATATATCACTAGTCCTGTCAAATATCTACTGTAAAACAGTGTTATTTTAAAGGTTGGGTTTATAGAAGTTTACTAGAAAAAGATTTTAGTGGCTTGATTGAAGCATCCATGAGGTTAAAGCTTTGAAACTTTTACTTGATGCGGAAAGATAATCTGGAAGTATGAATATGCACTTCAAAGCGTATGTTCTTTTCAGAATTTGTTGCTCTTTGTAAGAAAGAAATGATTAAAAATTGTATCAGTAGTTCTTTGCCTTGTTTTTCATAAGGTGAAATGAGGGTAGCAAGTTTGTGAATTTCAACAATTGTTCAAAAGGAAGATATAGGGGAGAATGCTGGATGGAAAGCATTCCTTACCTGGAGTTAAATGTTCCTTATTCCTTTCCTTTCCAGTCTTGGAGGGTGCCCTGAGGTGTCTGTGAAGAACATCTTGAATGCCTGTAGGTGTTGTTCAACCAACTCAGATGCTATTGGTCTTGTGGTGTCTGATTGGGCAGGGCAGACGTTCACTAATCAACGGTGCTTGAGTTGGCCTGGGTTCGTGGTGGCTGCTGGATGTGCATGGAACACATCTGTAGAGGAGGTGAGGTGACATCTTTATATTGAAGAAGCGTCTAGCCATTTCTTAAAGATCTAAAGACAGGTAGCAACAACATGAGCTGAAATAGTTTAAAATATACTAAAAACCATACAAACAGCAAAACGTTTCATACAAATTAGTTAAAGAATTGACCATTTCATAGCATTTTGAATTTCAAGGCATAATATGGAAATTTTATTGAAATTTGGTAACATCACAACAAGATTATCTATGAATTTTCTTATGTTAGTATTGTTTTTTGATCCTTCACCAAGTTTAGTTGCATGAAAGTAGTTGAACATAGCCAAGAGGTTTTGAATATCGATTATACCCTCAATCAAAATTTTAATTAATTAATTTAACCCTTACTCTACCAGGGCTTTCAAAAATGCAAGCCCAATTTTCGTAACTTTTTGTTCATATTCATTTTTAACAACTTTCCTTTCATTTTCTTTCATCACAAGTTTGGTTGGAATGGAAGCTAAGATTGAATAATGAAGGCCAATTTAGGAAATATTGGACAGAAATATGCAAATTAAGCAATTTTTGGCTAAATTTGGTCAACAAATGGTCAATCTTTGCACAAGTATTACTTCTTGTTATTATTGAAACAGAGATTTGTGTTACATATTTAGACTCATTATAAAATTTCTTTTCCAATGATGCTAATCTGTAATTTTTAGAAATAATAGAAAGATGAAAAAACACTAAAAAATTTAGTCAAATGACCCCTAAAAACTGCATCAAAAAAATTATAACGCAGTAGTCTTAGTGAGACTTAAACCCGGTGCGCTCACATGCTGGCCGTGTTCATATCTAATACACTACGTAGTCATTGAAAATGCTGTAGTGAAATTTAATCTTTATAGGAAAGGGTCCAATTTGAGGGAGGTATGCCTTTATTTATATATCAAATGAAAGGAAATTGCAAGCACTTTCAAATTGCGATTCAACGAAGCATGTGCAATATACGGTTTTTGTACACGATTTAACAAATTTTTAAAAACTGGTCAAAAATGGCAGAAATTCATGAAATTTTGAAGGGATTTTTTCCAGAACAAAAGAATGCAGGTAGGGATTATAAAGATTAGACCAGAAATTAAAAATATCATGTCTTATGATTCTAGGATTTACATGTTTGATTTTAAAGCTAAAATGTGATGTTAAAGTTATTGTAAGATTTAAAAGGGAAGAAAAAACATTTTTGTCATTTTTATTAGCAATTTTTTGAGTTTTACCCATTTTCAAGCTACTTTTTCTCAAAATTTTGTAATATGACCCTATAAAAAAAAGCTTCATTTGTGAAAGAAATATCCGAGTACATTGAAATAATACCATGATTACTCCTATAGGACTTTGGTAAAGTCCGAATTTTATTTTTGAAGAAGGTGGTTTGAAAACAGCTATAATATTGCTGCATGGTAGAGTAAAGGTTAAACACTGATCTGTTCAGAATTTGAAGCTCTTTCTGCTGACTATAAAATCTCTATCTGTCCATATACCTTTAAGGATTGCAGAGCACTTCAGATAATTCTCAAGTACAGTTGGTATGCTCATCAGACCATACATCGAAAGTTTGTTTAATCCTGCCAAAGATTTATTTTGGTGTATGATTTGCTTTATAACACAGACATGTTCAAGGTAATGTATATATATATATTGTATACAGAGAGCATCAGATAAATTCCATAATGGATAGCATTCTCTTTCATTTTTGATAATCAAACATAGAGGAAGAATTAGAGGGCGGTCCATTGTTTCTCACAGTTGCCAAAAATATCCCAGCAACAACATAATATAGAGAGCATCAGCCCCACATGAATGAATTTTGTTACTGTGCAGAGTATGTGAGATATTATTCTCCCAAAAATGATTTATCACTGTGGGCAAAATTTAGTTGGCTGAAGCCTGTGCCTATATGCCCATTGCTTGAGTTGATTGTATCAAAATGATTTGCCTCTTGTCAAAGAAATGATAATCGCCCTTTCCTTGACTATAAAAATCCCCCTTCCTTTGACTAATTTAGGCACCCCTAATTGTATCTGGTAGTGTGCCTTAGTGATCCGCTACATAGTGACCAGCTACCTAGGGATCAGCTACCTAGGGATAGCCTTATATAGAAGACAAGATTTGTATTTACAATGATTATCTCAGTATCAGTAATCTGAGATTTTACTCCCATTTTTGTAGCCGTATATTCTCACCAACCTGTCGAGCTTGATGAACTACCACATATTCCAAGAGCCTCAATCCACAGTCGGCGATGTCATATTGGAGATTGGCAAGTCATGCGGCCATCTCAACAAAGTCTACTGTAATATGCAGTCCTTGGACGACACATCAGTCTGCATTCCCCTGGAAAAGGGGTCTTTCCTTTGTCAGCTCATTTACATGTCAGATGATGTTGAGCTGGGTTATATGACTTCTGATGCTGTACAGGTATGTGCTTTTGTGTAAGCTCTATCAAATATTGCAGGCCTCTCACTGACTTTTCTATAAGACAAATCCCTCCTATATTTTTCATGAATTTGGGCCATAATTCCTATGTTCTTGTATATTCTATATTTTTACATGAATAGGCAAAAATCTTAGAACACACTTAATATTCATGGAAAATGTTAAGTAAAAGTAAAATACAATTTGAATATTACAGGTGTTCTTGATTAAGACAACAATAATGCTGCCTGTACAGTAGTTACTGTACCTATCAGTCATATTCTGATGTCACAAGGATTTTGAAATGGTTGTTTGTCACTATAATTAGCACTTTTTTTGTTTGGGGACAGCAGTTCAGAGGAGGAGTATGAAGCTCTGCAGATTTCTTGTTTTTGATGCCCCAAAATGGCTTAAAATTAAACACAGATTTTCCAAAATTAAATTGAAGACAGGAAGAAAGTTTTGTGCCTCCCCTTAGCGACGCCACTGGACAATTAATGTTAGAAAGTAGACTAATGAACATTACGAAGAAAATTTAGACAGTAATATAAGATGAAGCAGGCCTCAAGTTTCGCTTTTTCAGAGTAGTGTTCCTTTTTAACTATTTTGCCTTCTTTTCATATTGATTACAGGTCCTTAATAAAAAAATAGATGCAGGGACACTAATTTTTGTATTGATAACTTTTGTATTAACATTTTAAGTGCCCTCAAAGTGCCCTCAATGCCTTATAAATTCCCCTTTTTGGTCAGTGACACCGTGCCCCATGCTGGATCAATCTACAGGTTTGCATCAAATCAATGAGAACTGTGCAGAACTCATAAACTCATGAACTGCAGAAGTAGAAGCTGTTTCTTAAAAGTAATACGATGTACCACTGAGGTTTTGAAATTGTTAATGTTTTTATGAAAAGGTCTATTTTGGATAATTCCTTTAAAAAAAGAATAAAATGATCCAAATCAAAATAAACAAATGAATACTTTCTGAAGGTTATGAATGTTTGTTTGAATGCAATTACAGTATTTGTAGATGAATTCCATCAAAAATGTGAAAAGGTATTTATATCATATGAAGAGTTTTTAATGTATACATGCACAATTTGTGATGTATGAAAGAAAAGACGGCTCAAAATACTTTATGTAATTCTTTAAATTATGTTTTAAATTTCAGTGAGTGATAATCTTCATTCTTTTCTCCCACTAAATTTTGATTGAAGGGATTCAAAACCAATTGGCCATCACAAACCAATAAATTCATAAGTTCATAGCATAGTTTATTTTTTTGTTTTTTGTGATATTAATTTTGTATAAAATTTGCATTAATTCTTATGATAAGGCATTAGAATTCAAAATGCTTTAAACTTGTCAATTTCCAACTAATTTTGATGAACCATTAAGCTGCAGTTGTTACTGCCTGTCATAGATCTTTAAATCATAGTTCATTCTTCTTAAACGAAATACTTGTCAGAAATTGTTGACATACCAACTAATTGTCAGAAAATGTTGATGGATTTTTATTTGTATATTTTGTATATGAGTCAATTGCAACAACTAAATGGAAGTACAATATTTGAGAGGTTGATATTCTACATGTGTGGAAGATTTTGGATCTATCCAGATATTTAAACAAAAAATGAGGCTTCCGTTTCACAATAAGTTTGAGCAGCATGAATTCATTGCTATCAAAATTTATATAGGGTAAAATAAAATAAAAAGTATTATTTCTTGTACACAGTGCATCAGCGCTCTTACAATACAACTGGCACAGCACAATTAACCTTTCCAGGTTTCCAAATAGGCCACGCCCACCATAGCAACTCGGTAACTATGTGGAGAAAACAAACCTCAAATCCGTAATTGTGCATTAACAATGCATTGACATTTAGATGTTTGCGAGGCCTGTTGCAAGCTTTAACATTTTATGGAGAAAACAAACAAAATTCAGTTTCAAATCAGTAAATTAGATTTGCATTACCAATGCGCAATTTTGACATTTAGATGTTACATGCGCCATTAGGCCTACCAGCCGCATAGGATGTTTGCCTCCACTAAGTTTGAATCATTTTATGGCACTTCTCTGGATATTTTAGCAAATAGGATAAACAAAATTTAGTTTGCTTACTGTTCGGGGTAAGAGTATATGCAAAATTCATGGCATAGTAAATTAATGACATGAACAAGATGTTTATGTTATTAATTGTAGGTGTCACATAGGAGTACCATGATGCGCTGCTAACTAATATTGTCCATTTTCCACCCATCTGGTGTACATGGTACATAATCCATTTGGAAATATGTGTTTTTAGAAAATTAGCATTAGACATGTTCTATTGTTAGTTAAGAGTTTTAGATCTACACTGTTAAGTGTTGATCTATTGATCTTTTATGGATCTTTTAAGGTTTTAGTTCTGTAGGATAACATAAAAATAACTTTGACAACAACTTTAAGATATATGATACAGATAGCAACTGCCCATATTTTGCTGCTGTGTAACAACAATTGAGAAAGATTGTGTTGATCATACACCAGGAAAAATGCTCTTCATTATTTACTTGGGCTATCGGCCTTTGTAATGCATGCAAAGCATGTAGAGAAATTTGTTTTTGTTACAAATCAGCGACATGAAAATTTCATGTGGATATAAACCTATACTTTCCCCCTCATAACCGTAAAAACTCTATATTTTTTTCTTAACCACTCCTATAAAATCCCTATACTTTTTTTCTTAACCTTTGTGGGGGCCTGATATTGACATTTAGATGAAATCTTTAAGAGTTGCTATAAAGGTCGTTTGAATTCTGCAAAAGGTTTTGTTCATTTGGAAACCCAATAAAGTTTGCAGTCCTTTGAGCTCCTTTCACATGCTACAAAGGGATCCTCTGAAAACCATTTGAAGTTTGCAGTCCCTTTGACATGTTACAATGGGAACCTTTTGAAAACTTTAAAAGTTTGTGGTCCCTTTGAAAACCCGTTGGGTACCTTTTGAGTCCTTCAGGTCCCTTTGAGTCCCTTTTGTTATCTCAAACAGACTCAATGAGCACAGCAGTCATTTGTTTTAAAATGTTCTGATTTGCTCAGTAAGATTAAAATACTTTTGAAAGAATCAGCTAGTTCTCCTCTTTGAAAGAATCAGCTAGTTCTCCTCTTTGAAAGAATCAGCTATTACTACTCTTTGAAAGAATCAGCTATTACTCCTCTTTGAAAGAATCAGCTAGCACTCCTCTGAAAGAATTAGCTAGTAATCCTCTTTAAAAGAATCAGCTATTACTTCTCTTTGAAAGAATCAGCTATTACTCCTCTTTAAAAGAATCAGCTAGTACTTCTCTTTGAAAGAATCATATAGTACTCTTTGAAAGAATCAGCTAGTTTTCCTCTTTGAAAGAATCAGCTAGTTCTCCTCTTTGAAAAAATCAGCTAGTACTTCTCTTTGAAAGAATCAACTAGTACTCTTTGAAAGAATCACTTAGTACTGCTTTTTGAAAGAATCAGCTAGTGCTCCTCTACAAGAATGAGCTAGTACTCCTTTTTGAAAGAATCAGCTACTTCTCTTTGGCAGAAGGTTTACAGAAGAAGCGCCCATCTTTAAAAATCATAAATTTGTATTGAAAGAGAGTGAACTTGATACATGTATTTTAGACATATTTGTGACACTTTTAAAAGTCAGTTTCTAGTGAATGGAACAATATCTTAAACAGTTTAGCAGAAAGACTCAAATACATTTTAGCAGTCTCATGCTCGTATTAGCAAAGAATTTACATAAGAAATTAGAGAGGTTTACGCATTTCTAAATTAGACGGGACAATTATATAACGCATAGAAAAACTTGTGACGCCGTTGAAAGTCAATTTCTCCCAATTTTGGAACAACATATTAAGTATGATTTTCTTGATCCATGTTACTCTTGCTGTTCCCTATGGACAATAAATTTTAGCAATAAATTAATCCTTTCATTGATATTTATTACTTGTGTTTCTTTCACTATTGGAGGGTATAGTTTATCACCTTTGAAAAAATAAATGTCATTGTGGAATTTTGTATTAGTCATTTACATAATGATAAATCATATTTTTTCTTTGTTTTCCAGAAAGTCATCTTTAAGATGCGCAAGTGTCAGGCCAGCTTAAATGCTGCAAAGCAAAGTCAAAGGAATTTAGATGTCATCCATGAACTCTGTGTAACAACCGATCTTATTCTGTGGGCTTGCAGGTAAGCTTGAATTGCTTCTTATTTCAAAATAATATTGGTTTATCTAACATTTTTAAATTGTTCAAGAAGTACAACACTTATAAACAGAGTTTTCAACAAGCAATTTTTGTATATGCTTAGAAAAAGTAAGAGTGAAGAAAAGATTTAAAAGGTTAAGGAACACATTAACCATTTTTCTGTATAAAACTGAAAAGGTTGGCAACTTTAATACCACAAGATATATTTTGGGGGACTTGTTGAATTACATTATCAAGAATCAGGATGAATGAATTCCATTCAAATTTTCATTACCATAAATAATGTATGAGCCTATTTATGAATAATGTATGAGCCTATTTATGAATAATGTATGAGTCTATTTATGAGTAATGTATGAGCCTATTTATGAATAATGTATGAGCCTATTTATGAATAATGTATGAACCTATTTATGAATATTGTATGAGCCTAATTATGAATAATGTATGAGCCTATTTATGAATAATGTATGAGCCTATTTATGAATAATGTATGAGCCTATTTATGAATAATGTATGGGCCTACTTATGAATAATGTATGAGCTTATTTATGAATAATGTATGAGCCTATTTATGAATAATGTATGAGCCTATTTATGAATAATATATGAGCCTATTTATGACTAATGTATGAGCCTATTTATGAATAATGTATGGGCCTACTTATGAATAATGTATGAGCTTATTTATGAATAATGTATGAGCCTATTTATGAATAATGTATGAGCCTATTTATGAATAATATATAAGCCTATTTATGAATAATGTATGAGCTTATTTATGAATAATGTATGAGCCTATTTATGAATAATGTATAAGCCTATTTATGAATAATGTTTGAGCCTATTTATGAATAATATATGAGCCTATTTATGAATAATGTATAAGCCTATCTATAAATAATGTATGAGCCTATTTATGAATAATGTATGAGCCTATTTATGAATAATAATGAGCCTATTTATGAATAATGCATGAGCCTATTTCAGCATTTGTGATATTTGCTGTATTGCATGAATTAAGTGAACTATGTAAGAAAACTGTTCAATGCTATATGATTTTGTTTTGTTTAGACTTGCAAGGGGACTGGTGATTGCTGGAACAAAGCCAGCTGGGACAGAAGCAGGAAATAAAGTGGTCAACGTAGGAATTGCAAATTTGACAGCCACTACAAAAACAGACAGCGCTAACAAGTAAGTTTAAATTATTGTTTCAGTGATCAGGCATATCTAGCCTGTTTGGGACCAAAAGACAAACAGAATTGCTGAAAAAACTACATTCATATTTTGTTCCATTCAGGAGATTGAATTTTGAAGTTTGAATTTGAAGTTCTAATATGTTTGTTTGAAAATCGTCTTATAGAAAATCTTACATTTGCTTGTGTGCTCTTTTTGATCCCACTAAACTGCAGTAAAGCATCCAACTGGCGCATCGGAGCTACTGAGTTATCTTCTTGTGTGGCTATTGTTCAGATTTGCACTTCATATAAAAATAAATTCAAAATGTAGGAGCAGTGTTTTTGAAATAATTGTTTTTTGATTTTTTTAAAAACCTCTATGCTTCATAAAAATCCTTCCAAATTCCCACAAAATAACGTGGCCCCAGTTCTTAGTGTTGCTGTAACTGTGGAGAAAAAGAGCTTGTGACTGACTGATAGAATACAAAGTCTGTGATTCCCTCCTCCCTTACAATTTTCCACAAGAATGGGAAAGCAAACAGTTTTTTTAGGTCCAATATTATCAACGTACTTAGTCACAATTTTTTGTTTAGGGATATAAAAAGCTTAAGAGGTAGTCTACCTCCTCTCTGTACTTTGTCACTGAATTATAAAAGATAGGCTCTGTAAGTTGGTAGGAGTGGACAGCTGTTCTTATGTGTTGTCCTTTAATTATAGCATTAATCGAGCTTTTTAAGTATGAAGCAAAAATTAAGTTCAAGACATTTGCAATCAATATAAACTTGGCAGTTAATTCAGTATTATTATATTGCTTACTGTATACATTGGTCAAGAAAAGTGAGGGCGAATTTTTTGCTAAGTCAAGGGAATTTTCAAATATTACACAGGTCTAATTTTCAACAGTTGTGTTGTTAGAAAAATTACTGCAGTATTCATAAGAAATAATTATGATTAATTTGGACATCCATATGAAAAGTTTTACTACAATCATGTGCACGAAAAGAATTGAGACTCTAGAAATATGTGCCCCCAATTTTCTATTGCCTGCTCCTTTAACACAGTTGAAATATTATCTGCAACAGTGATGCAGCGATTCATTCCAATTAACCTTTCTGGGTTTAATGATTGACAGCTTGACTTAACCAATCACCACACGAATTTGCCTATCAACAAAAATCTGTCTTACTAAATGGGGGGCAAACATCTTACGCGGTACTGCAGGTACAATACAGCTAGCTAGCAGCGCGCTTATGTAGTCAATGTACAAAACAAATTTCTGCACACACAGACTAAGTGACGGCAAAATGGTGAACAAAAATTGCACCTATGGGCCCGCTGCGGGCTTTGTAAATCTGATTGCTGTTACCCAGAACAGTTAGCAAACTGAATTTTGTTATCCTATTTGCTAAAAACTCTAAAGATCCTGAGAAGTGCCATAAATGAATCAAAGCTTGCGGCAGGCCTAGCGAACATCTAAGTTAGGCTAATTTCAATGCATTGGTAATGTACGATTGCGGATTTGTTTGCCCCACATAGTTACCACCTTGCTATGGTGGGCGTGGCCTATTTGGAAACCTGGAAAGTTTAAGTGTCACAGTTGTGATCATTTTAAATTTCTTCCTCAACAGGCTTCTGTGTTTGATTGAAGATTATCGTCATGCATGGTTAAGGACGTGTCACCCATCAGGATTGCTCGATTCCTTGTCGATCTTTTCAGGAGTGTTAGAAAAGTTGGTACCAACACAGGGAAATGGTCAATAAACTCCATGGAAGTGATCATCAACTATTAAAAAGTGATCATTGAACATTGCACCTAATGTTGATCATTGAATGCCAATTGAGAAGAGGTGGTTATACATTATCTGTGGAGGAGAACATGTGACACAGCTTCTGGAAGTAATTATTTAAAGGTATATGGACAGGTGGAGATTTTTTACCCCCAAGAAACAGCATTAATATTTGGAGTTGAGCAGTCTTTAATTGGTCACAATGGCACTTATAGTTTTAAAGTAATGACAAATCAATTTGTATGAAAAGGAATACAGCTTAAATTCTTCAATGAACTTCTTTGTATTTCTTTCCCCCCTCAAAAAAAAAAGTTATCAAATTGTGTTCTACTGCTAAATCTATGTCAAGGTTATATTAATATCCAATTTCCAGTTCACTAATGCCAACTTCTCCCATTCAAAATATTTGGAAGAAGGACCGAAAAATAAGTTAAGTAGTTGCCCCATACTGGGTCATAAAATTAGTGTAATTTAGGTTTTCAGGTATCCAAGTTTTAAAATGTTTAAAGGACTATGGACATCTAACAGATTTAAGATCTGTGAAAGGGCATAGAATTCTGAGTCAAACAGTCTTCACAATTTGTAAAAAGCTTATTTGATTTTCAAGTTATGACTTAACAAAGTTTCAAGATTTGTTAATTTGTACGGAATTTGTGATATACTAAGAGGAACACATTTCAAAATCTTCACGTAATTCTTTAAATTTTGTTCTTCAAATTCAGCTACTTGTGAATTTCAGAATGTCTGTTCTAGGTACATGATGATTTGAGGTATGACCTGTTCTGAAAACTTTGTCCAAAGTCCAATGCTATATTTCAAACATCATTGACAGAGGAATAAAAGATAAGGGTTTCACAAAAGGTGATGACTAATCCTTCCCCCATTTGATGGCACATATTATTGCACAATAACAGCTAAAAATTAGAAATGCTATAAATTGGTCAATGTTTAACCAATTTTGATGTAATTTTTTGCTGTTTCAATGGTTTAAATCATATTTTAAAGCAATTAAGCCCATGTTGCTTATAGCGGTCCATAGTCCTTTAAGTTCTAACCGATTTTTGTTCATGGCTTTTTGCTGTTTTCATGGATTTTAGTATATTTGAAACCTCTTAATCTCATGTTGTTGCTACCTGTCCAGATATCTTTCAAGTGATCATTGATCAGATTAGTTCAGTGGTCAGGCGTGTCTATCTTGCATGATTGTGCCATAAATATTAACTGAAAGGTGAAGAAACTAGTGTAATATGTTTTTTCCTGTTCAGGAGACACAAAGTTTTAACGATGAGACAAGTTTATATGAAAATGGTTAGGACACAGTTGATGTGACCTTGCAGTGCAGAGTGTGATGTTATACTTACAGATCAAAGATAATTCTTTATATATTTCTATTAAATGAAAATATATTTTGCTTACATGTATAGTGTAAGGTGGAAGAGCAGATGGGAAAATCATGTTTCTGTAAAGTGCACGCTATAACCATTAATTAAACAAAAACTGTTTCCAATAATTTAGAAAGAGACAATTAATTTTCAAGGACTACATCAACATTGTATTGGATGTGCAATTATGACATCACACTGTGCATTGCAAGGTAACTTTCCAACACACTGGTGAAATCATTCGAATGCAATAAACGGAATAAGATATCAACATGTTTTTTTTTTCACCATATTTTTCTTTAATATTCTTCTATAATATGAGTAAAAAATAAACTTCATGGAAATATTCCTTTAACATTACCTGAATAGAAGAACGTTAAACATTATTGGAAGTGATCATTCAATATTGCTTCTGGAAGTGATCATTAAACACCAAATCACAGAGGTGATATATTACCATCATTGTGGGCAATGATCCAACATGTAACAAAACAATCTTGATGAAAATTATTATGGGAAACCTGAAATATTTTTAAAGTGGTCCTGCCATAGGGGTCGGATCTTTCATTAATTATGTTATTTGGATTATTTGATTTGCAAAAATATCACTTTTTCTGCACAAAACTTTATTGGTTGGGAGAAAATCGCAGAAGAAAAATGCATTTTTCATCACCTTGACACAAAAACACAGACTAGGCTCCAAATGCAATGTAATCATTTTGGGAACGACTGTATGTAAACAATGCATCGATGAGATATATAACGTGTGGTCGCCATTGAAATTTCACAACTAGTATCGATAGCATCTTTCTTCTAAAATATTACATTTTCCAAGTAAATATTAAGCAAAATGCTGCAGCATTGTGTAGTTGGAGGATGCAGTAATATAAATTCTCAAAGTAAAAGTTGTTTGTCAATGGCAAAGGGCAACAAAACAAGACGATTCTGGACGTATTTTGTGCACTTGACATGAACCGAGTTTTCGGGGCTTACCGGATACAGGGTCATATTCAGCTCACATCAGATTGTACCTGTTCTGTTAGATTTAAACAGTAACTTGACCACATCATCTCTGACATGAAAATTTTAGTGTTCTGCAAGTAATAAAAATTCAAATGAGAGAAACAAAGGAAGAAAAAAAGAAGAATAAGACTCGGTGAGATTTGAACTCATAACCTTTCACTTAAAAGACGAAGCTGTAACCGACTTGACTACTTAATCAGTTGAAAGTTTGTATCATTTTTTTCATATATAGTGTGGAATATGATCGAAGGAAGAAAAATCAATAAATTAGAACTGAATAATAATTATTGTCCATATGCCAAGCCGTCCCTTTTAGCATATCAAAACTTAAAAAAATTAACTAGAAAATTTTCACAATTTCTTGAAAAACAAAAACGCAAACGGAATTGCGTAAATGAACTATTTAGTTCATTTAGACTTGTTGATTAAACGTCAAGCGACAAAGACTTCAACATAAATAAAACTTTATATTTCCATTAGACTTATAAAATTGAAAAAATGGAAGATGTTGTTGCAAACACTTCAATTTGATTATGTTTAACAAAATATTGCTTGCGAAACAGTAAGAATTTCATGCCGACTACGCAGGCTTTTTACTGTAGGACCGTGTAAGGGTTGTAAGCCTGATCCTTCTTTCTCGTCTGCAAGCGGTTCAAATTCACAAGGAAGGACATCCCTTCATTATGAGAATGTTCTTCATTTATTTCCAAATCATTTTTATCATAGCTTGAGCTTGAAAATGGCAAATTAAGATCTGAACAGCCTGAATAACTTTTGCAATCAGACGCTATTTGTACGTGGTTAGTATGTGTGTGATGCATTGTTTAAGATCAGCAGTCCCTGAAACAACGTAGCAAATTGTTATGACGTCACAAATCCCTTTCATCATGAAAATGGACTTCGAACCAGGATTTCTTGATGGATTATTGAAATTAGGGATATGAAAAACCTATATCAGGTTAAATCTTATTTTTTTTAGAAGGCATGGCAGGACCACTTTAACAACCTCCTGATCTTTGTTTTGGTAGTATAGTATTATTTCTGCAATTGAGGTTGAAAATAATATGATCATTAGCTGATCATGTTGGTGATTGTTTTTGTTTTTTGTAATGTAAATATATTCATTAACTTTTAAGACATAAATTATTATTGTTGCAGTAATGTAAAGATATGTATGAGGACCTGGTCCTTGTGAGAGGTAAAATGAGCCTTACAAATGTTCATTCTATCTCGACTGTCACCCAAAAGCTGATTGGCAGTGCCATGTTAAGATTAAGTTGTTTTAATACTTAGTTGTATCTACTATTTCTGCCAACACTTTGCTTCAGTTGTGGCAGTTTTCTTTAGTTTACATTCAAGCTGTACAAAAGTTTTATCATGTGGCTCCAGTGATGGAAGATTATTAGATGATTTTGTTTTTGTTATAGAGTATGATTTTAATAAAATATAAAATGTCACAGAACATTTTTCAGTTGTTACAAATTACAAATATTCATTCTACCTTGACTGACACCCAAAAGCTGATTGGCAGTGCTGTTGTAAGATTGATTTGATTTTTTTTATGGAGTATATATAATTTTAATCAAATATAAAATGTCAAAAATCCTTTTTTGGATTGATTTGAATTTGATTGGTTGATGATTTGATTTTTGAGAAATGATAGTTATGAAATACTAGAAGAGTAAGTTGTAGTGGCTGAAAGTAATGGAAAGTAAAGTAATATACAATCAGAGATCACCATAAAGAGATTGTGATGAGGATCTGGTGAATACTCAGAAATCGGGGGGCACTTGTGACAATCAAGAAAAAATATTTAAGGTGCTTTTGTCAATTTTTGATTTGATTTTCGTTACATTAAAATATAGTAGATCAGTTGTTCTCATTTTGCTTTTCACACTTTTTGGAGACCACTTCATCTCTTTTAGAGTGGGAGGTTACATCTATCCCCCCCCCCCCTTCCTCCCCCTTCCTTCACACTGGATGGTATACAACACCAATTTTGGAGGTTTTACTTGCATAAGGCATAGAAGTTTTAAAAACAATATTTTCATGAAACATTCAAGGAAAGTTCCAGAAGAAACCAACTACTGTTAGTTCAAGGCTTTAAGTGCACTTACTTTGACTTTCTTGATCTAAGCATGAATTGATTAAAATAGTGATATTTCACACTTCTGCTAGAAAGAATATGGGCACCTGTCCTGACCTTTGGGAAGTATAGAAGATTTTCTTTGTAAAGAGATATTGAGTAAAACAACTAGGTCTTGAATATGATATTATTTCTTATGATTAACAAAACTGGAAATTATAAAAAAAAATTGAAATAGAGCTGTCACAAACCTTTTAGACAAATTTTAAAGTAAAGTGAGTTTTCTTCACCATATAATTGTTCGTAATCTTTATTTTGATATTGTAAGCCATCGGTGTCTTGTGTAGATAGTGTATATTTTCATGCTTCATTTAAGTTAGTCTTCCTACATAGGTACAACTTCTGTTGTCTTTCACTGTGCAAGCTCAAACGTGCCTTTGATGTACTAACAACTCATTGGAATTTGATCTGTCGTCATTATGAGTGTTCTAGTTCAATTCTTCAGATATTCAAATATAATTGAGAATATACCCCTTTGACAGCACAGGAGAACCCCCTCCCCTCCCCTCCCTCCTCTCCATCCTAAAAATATAAGAAAAACAAATTTACTCATGAAACAAAACAGTACAACGATTACCCTCTTTAGCAGTGCAGAAAAATTGTGTTCATAAGGAACTTTTGCATGGGATTCAATAATTTGTACATGTATCTTTAATACTAGACATGAATATTCATGAAAATGACTAGTTTTTAATTTTCTCTGAACTCATAAGGATGCTAACTGGAGGAAACATTATTACATTTAATCAAATCTAGTATTCATGACCCCTATGATTGGGTCACTATCGACAACTCACTTGGCTGTCTCTCTTGATATAGCCATTAAAACTCTGAAGAGTATTACAAGCATAGAATTTCAGTGGTGCCCATAATTTTTGTATTCTGTAAATATTTGTTAAAAGGTTAAAAGAAGTTATTTGCATATAAAACATTGTTCATATGCTGAAGTCACACATGCTCTATGGCCTATGTCCACTAGAGTGTTTCCCACACTGACAAGTCATTGAAGGTTTCCAAAAATAAGTGATATTTCAAACAAAGTTTTTCATTCCATTTGTTGTGATACCTATGCCTGGTATATGATATCAATAGAGAAAATTGGAAACTGGAGTTAACTGCAGTAATGTGAATTTGAATTTATGATTAATTTCTCAAATATTAAACATCTTTGAAGTGAAACACATTGTATGTCGTATATATTATAAATATTGTGCATGCAATAATAAACTTATTTCTTTAAAGCTTGTAAAGTGTGACTGAAGAAATAATTCCTTGGGACTCTTGATTTGTTATTCAATGTTCCACAGTTTTTGGATCCGATGCAATAGCATCAGGAATCTATGCGGTCATGATGGCATGTGTGTATGGGTGGGTGTGTGTGTGTGATGGCCAGATCAAAACGCGTTATCTCAAAAACAGTAAACTGGATTCATGTCATATGTGGTACACAGATAGCCCATGGAACATAAAAATCATGAAATGTTCCTATTTTAACAACCGCATGTCTGTTTTATTTCATATGTGGTGTAATTATGATCTTAGCTGGTGTGTACTTGTTTATGATGTAAAAACGTTGAATTTCATTAATATGCATAGTGGGCGGGGCTTCACATGATTTTGTTGAAAAGAGCTTGTAAACACAGTATCTCAAGAATGGTAAACTGGATTCATGTCATATTCGATACACAGATAGCCCATGGCTCACAGATGTAGCCTATTGTTTTTGATGATGATGTCATGCACATTAATGAGTAGGTGGGGCTTAATGTAAAAATGTTGAAATGTTCATATTTTAACAATTGCATATCTGCTTTGTTTCATATTTAGGATAATTATGATGTTAGCTGGTGTGTACATGTTCATGATGTAAAAACATTGAATTTCATTTATATGCATAATGGGCGGGAGAGGGGGTTTACATGATTTTGTTGAAAAGAGCTTGTAAACACAGTATCTTAAGAACTGTACATGAGATTCAGTTCATATGTGGTACACAGATAGCCCAGGGTTTGTAATGTGCCTTATTGTTTTTGGTGGTGATATCTTGCATATTAATGAGTAAGCGGGGCTTAATGTCAAAATCTTGAATGCTCATATTTTAACAACCGCATGTCTGCTTCGTTTCATATTTGGGATCATGGTAGCTGGTGTGTACATGTTTATGATGTAAAAACGTTGAATTTCATTAATATGCGTAGTAGGTGGGGCTTAATATGATTTTGCTGAGAAGAGCTTGTAAACACAGTATTTAAAGAATGGTAATCTTGATTCATGTTATATTTGGTACACAGAAAGCTTATGGTCTGTAGATGTGCCGTATTATTTTTGGTGGTGATATGCAAATTATCAATGAGCAAAAGTATGTCCATTTTGCGTCATATTGAGCATGATAACTTTGTTGCTTATTGTGTTCATGCTTATGTTATCAGCAGATGTCATTAATATGCATGGTAGGCGTCGCGTAATGTGAAAGTGCTAAATGATGTAAACACCATACTGTATCTCATGAATAATATATCACATTTATGCTATATCAGGTACACAGATGGGTAATGGTCTGTACATGTTTTAATGGTGTGGTAGTGATATCATGAATATTAATGAGTAGGTGGGGCTTACTGACAAATTCTTGAAATAGAATAAATGAGCAAGCATTTTTGCATCATACTTGCTTTGATGTTGTTAATGTGCAAATGCTAATGTTGTCAACATTTTCATTCATCTGCATGGTGGGTGTGGCTTATGAAAAAATATCATGGAACAAATTTTTTGTGACATACAATAACATGACAATTAATACAAATTTGGTAAATTCATCAGCTTGTGAAAAAAAAGTCTTGGAACTACAAAACCTTATGGTTCTGGTTCCCAATTTTATCTAAAAATGTAGTTGCTCTTCAAACCAAAAGGGAAATAGCTTGCAAATACCATGATATTTATATATAATCTTTATCGCTTTCATTATATGATTTAGAAATGAGAAGATATGTTTGATCTCTTTTTAGTAAATCAAAATAGCTGCATGCAAACTTTATTTTTCTATTTGAATTGAAAGAAATACCTGTACTTACTGTTTTCTTAATGTCTGAACTAAAAATTATTTTTCAGAATGTCTCTATGAATGTTTTGATATACTAGGAATGCTGACAGTTTTAATGATATGGCTTTTGTACCTTTGTTGGCATTTCTAAAGACAAAAATTAATATGGAAGATACTGTAAAGGTTTATTTTTCTGTATTGTTTTTTGATTCTCTTTGGGTTTAATAAGAATGAAGTACAAACTGAAATAAAGAGCATACCAATCTTTTTTAACAGAATCTGTTTGAAAGTTCTCTTGGGTGAATTTTAGTGACAAAAGCAGAACTCTGGTACAAAGGCATTCCCTCTAACAAAGTCTTCCACAGAAGGAAATGTTTGCAGTTTTAGTGGTGAATATTTTGCACCACAAGACTTATTAATTGATTATGTTGCTACACACAGCCGCCCGCCTCCCAATACCAAGCTGTCATTGCATAAGTCATGCATACAATACTTGAAACAAAATTTCATTGAGAAGAAATGTTACTGTAAGATTCCAAACTACTTTAATGAAAACTTGCTTCTCAGAAGATGATTGCAGTCAGCTGCTTTTGGCAGTGTTTATGAAGTGGGGATCCAACTGAGATTTTGATGTCAAAGTGGGGAGTTGGACCCCTCCCCCACATTATCATACCACTAAGGACAAATATATGTTCTACTTTTTGGTTCTGATGCGATAGTATCAGGAACCTATGCGATTATGATGGCGTGTGTGTATGTGAATATGCATGTTTGTGATGGCCAGTTCGTAAACACGATATCTCGAGAACGATACACTAGATTCATGTCACATGTGGTACACAAGATAGCCCATGGTTTGTAGATGTGCCATAGTTTTTTTTGATGGTGATGTCATGCATATTAATTAGTAGGCAGGACTTAATGTACAAATCTTGAAATGTTCATATTTTAGCAAGCGCTTGTGAATAATTTTATATTTGGTATAAATTTGATGTGTCCATCTTCATGATGTAAAATCGTTGACTTTCATTAATATGCATAGTGGGCGGGGCTTAATATGATTTTGTTGAAAAAAGCTTGTAAATTCACAAGTTTTTCAAGAACAGTACACTGGATTCATGTCATATTTGGTACACAGCCCATGGTCTGTTGATGTGGCCAATTGTTTTTGATGGTGATACCATGCATAATGAGTAGGCAGGGCCTAATGTAAAAATCTTGAAATGTTCATATTTTAACAACAACATGTGTTTTATTTCATATTTGGTTAGCTAGTGTGTACATATTCATGATGTAAAAACATTGATTTTTATTAATATGCATAGTGGGCGGGGCCTAATATGATTTTGCTGAAAAGAATTTGTAAACACGGTATCTCAAAAACAGTAAACTACATTCATATAATATTTGGTATGCAGATAGCCAGTGGTCTGTAGATGTGCCTTGTTTTTGGTGGTAATATCATGCATATTAATGAGCAGGCGGGGCTTAATGTAAAAATATTAAAATGTTCACAAAACCTTTGTTTCTGGTTAATAATTTATTTGGATCTTTCCATTATATTATGCCTGCCTACATTATATGAACTTGAAATTCTTCTGACCTTGCATGAAAATTATTAAGTTGTGAAAAAAAAACACTTCTGGACATCTAGATATAAAATTGTACTCGATTACAAACAGGAAACCTCTATACTGGCACACACTATTTCAAATATTTACATCACTTGCCAAAATTTATTTCCAATCCTTATTTCCAATACCATGTTGCAAAATCTTTGAACACAATATTCTCGGTTTGTATGAAAAGAGAAAAAAGATATGATTTTATTTTGTGTATAGTTTATTAATGCTTCATGTTTCCAGCTGCACAGGAATATGGAAGACAAAATGATATCTTTTACAGTACACTAGAAGTACATAACACCAGTCTTTAGTGGCTGATCACATAAAGATTTTCAAACACCAATACTATTGTTTTCATATGAAAGAACACGGACAATACCAATTAGAAAGACAATTAATACAAGAAGATGGAGATGGATTGGGCATGTGCTAAGGAGAGAAAATGATTATTATGCGAAATTCGCATTGTCGTGAGCCCTGGAAGGAAGCAGGAAAAAAAGAAAACCAAAAACAACTTGGAGGAGGACAGTTGAGAAAGAGAGGAAGGCGCTTGGGTGGAATAGTTGGAGGGAGACGACAGAATTTGAGGGAGACGACAGAATTTGCAAGAGACAGGAAGAAATTAAAGAAGCTACTTTATGAAATCTCAATCTCTACAGTCGGGAGAGCAGTAAGTAAATACTTGTTTTCAAATATACAGAATAAAATTTTTGTAGCACGATTTTATAAAAGCTATCCTCACCATAGCCATTTTTAGACATCAAATTAATGCGTATGATTGAAATTGATATTATATTATTTAACAAATTTGTGTTTTATGTGAAGTAACCTAGAAGCAATCCTATTGGTCAGAAGTTCCATGTACCAAAGTAACATTTTTCAGATAAAGTAAAAAATCCTGTACAATTTCCATTGATGTCACTGTACTCCTATACTTGATTTGCCACTGTAACCAGTATTTTCCACTGTAATCTAAAACTTATTCCATCCTGAAGAAAACAAGAATTATTCAAAATTGTTGATGTCATCCACATTTCGGTACTACCATGACTTTCATATTCATAGTTAATCTATTCCATTCATATTAGCAGATTTCCAAACAAATTTGCAACAAAATGGTTGAGGAATGGGATGTTAGTAACAAGAAAAATATATTCTTGGTTGATTCATTTTTCTTCAAAAGATATTAATTTGTGTAGTTCAGATGCACTACTCACCAAAGTACTATAGCGCTAAGATGCACTACTCACCAAAGTACCATAGCGATAGCCTTACATATATCAACCATCCACACACAACTAAATGAATTAAAGTCCCCAGGGACCAGCGTTTGACAAATCGTCTGTCCGGATGACTGGGGCAACCAAAAAACTTTTCCGGGCAAACGCAATTTTAAAAGAACTTGCCTGCCGGGCAACCATTTATTCTGCCCAAAACAGCTCTTAAGAAAATTTAAAATACCATTATGCAACATGTTACATGGTCTGTACTTTACAAGAAATTTAAAAAATAATCATAAAAATAGTCTTAATATGACTTACGACTGGGATAATCCAGAAAGGTTTGAGTAATCTTTGATGTAAGGAATGATGCTCCAGTACTGCGATGCTTGTACATACACACATATATGACATATGGGGATTTCACTCCCTTGAGCAAAATGCCTGGCCTGATCACAGTACAGTGCCATGTAAGTATGGCTAACGTAACTGAACTTATAGCCATTGAGCCAATCACAAGTCTCTTAATGCATATTCATAACTTGTTTCCAGCTAACTTTCTGGAAGTTTTGTCAAAACCAAACTATGTTACAACGTTGTACATACATTATCTAGTGGTAACAGTAGGTGATTCATTTAAATCCATCGAAGAGAAATGTAAATAATTATACATAATTACAATTTCAATGAATATTTGATGTTCAGTAAGTAAGACACATATAATTGTTTGGTACATTGTATTAAATTAACTAGTGCCTGTACCATTATGTTTTTGGAAATTACGAGGGAGCTAAATGTAAACAATTTTTTTTTACGGAGCCTAACATAAGTATATAAACCGGAATTTCTGCTCGTATTTCCGGACAAGTGGTTTGTTATGGCAACTAAAAATAAAGCTGTTGCTGCCTGGCGGGCAAGTAAAATTCTGATCCAATTGTCAAACGCTGCCAGGGACTATGCTAAGGTGAGGCAATTCTCCAATGCAACCACAGCAGGACATCTAGTCACCGACAACATGAAAATATTCTCACGCTTTGTGCTCTTAATGTCTTAGCTGTTTTCAAATATTCCACTACATTTAATTGCTTCCCATATCAATTGCAGCATTAGAAAATATGTTTCAAACATTTACACAAATTATTCAATTGTACCTATATATTTTTTATCTTTCCAGATATATGAATACTTGATGCTCTATCAGTCAGAAAAAATTATCTTCGATTTTGACAATATTTTGTCAATGTTTCTTTTATAATAGTAATTCACATTTATATGACTATATATTATTTTACAACCATAAAATCTCACAAAATATTTCACTAAAATCACATTCAGTCTGTATAATTTCAATCATTTACACAAAAATAAAGTTTTAAGTATCAAAATTGTATTTAATATGTAGTCCTTATCTTATTTGTGTAGAAATGACTAAAACAAGACTTTTTTGATATCACCAAATTCCTTCGTGTCCTAGGTGTTTTTCTTTTACAAAAATAGTTCCTGAGATTTTTTGGTCGATTACAGAGCAGTGAAACAGTCTAGTAACTATGAATTACCACCTGAAGACAATTTGAAGAATTTTGTTGTATACATTTCTTCAATACAAACAATGCAAGGAGTGTCACATCATTTTCTAGAATAAACTTTCAAGAAGTCATTTTCAAACAAATTTTAATAAGGTCTCCGGACAGTTACACAAATTTTCTGTACAACCACAATTAAAAAAGAGCATTAAATTTGGGAGTTTAACGGTCTTTGAATTTTTAAAATAGCAGGTGTAGTTTTCACGTTACGTGAAAAATATGATTTCTGAACAGGAAAACACTTCAAAATGTTCAAGTTTTTCTTTATATTTCTTCCCTTATTTTCAGACCTTGAAAAGCTTCAAAATGCATTCTCCAGCTTGCAGTTGGTTGGGGGTATAGTAAAGATCAAATCTGCTTCATTAAGAATTATCATAGCTTTTTCAAAGAGAAATGGCAGAGGGTTAAAAAACAATAGATTTACATAATAAAATAAAGGCTATATACCATTCATAAATCACTTGTAAAAGTAACACAAAAATTTACATATTTGCCAGTATTTGCACATAAATCTTTAAAGAGCTGCAAAATGGATCAATCAAGGAAGACATTTATGATCAATATCCACCTTTGTCACAGCTTTTCTGTGATCAATGGATCTTGTTCTATTCCACAATTTAGTTCTTTGTTAGTGACTGAGGCCCACGCCATTTTTTTCGTTGTGAAGTATCTACCAATGTCCCCCTGATGACTGACAGCTATCAAGCCCCCGGTTCCGCCCACTCTGTCCTTCATGTAATGTAGAGCCTTTTCTACTGCAGCTTGTGCAGTTGAGCCTGTGAATAAAGTAAACGCAAGGGTAATTTTTTTTCAATGATATTAAACACACTGAAATACTTTGCACTTTGAAATTTAAATTACGCTGTTATTTCATATGTAAATAGTGATGTCATGTGGATTCACACTTTCAAGGATACGTTGAGTGGTCATGAAACAAATATGATGGGGGGACAAAAAAAACAACCAACAATTGTAAAGAATGTACCCATAATCAAAATCTTGTTCTGTTAACCCTTATTCTACCAGCACTTTTTTGAAAATGCGCCTGTGAGGCAGAGTCAATAACGGGGCACCTAAAACGGCGATAATATCGATGCGTGGTAGAGTAAGGGTTAAGCACAGGCTTATTATTGGAGGGTCCTCTGTCTTCCGAGCACCAAAGTCGGGCTCGTTCTGCCTCAGTGGGCCACCCACCGGGACCATGCTGCATATACTTTTGAGTTGGCACACTTATCGTGGGTTGATTAACACTTACTCTACCAGCACGTTTTTAAAATTGCACCTGGAAAGTGGAGTCAAAGACGGGGCACCCAAGATGGTGATAATATCGCCACGTGGTAGAGTAAGACTTAAAGAGATACCATACTCGATGTAATAAACACCCGAGGCGCTTACAAAAATAAAATTGCACCACTTTTTAGGCCCAGAGTTTCTTCCTAATAATAATAATAATCGTAGTGCTTATATAGCGCTTTTAAACTGTCATAGACTTTATCAAAGCGCTTTACAATTATTACCCTGGTCACTGGGCCTTAACTCTCCTGAAAACTTTCTCACTCCCTGGGGAGTCACAAGCCCGTTTTATCAGCAGCCATATACAGGCGCCGGGCTCCAAACACATAGAACTGTCACTGCCCTCACAGGTACCCATTACAGCTGGGTGGACTGAAGCAATGAAGATAAAGTGTCTTGCTCAAGGACACAACACACTGGCCTGGCCGGGAATCGAACCCAGTATCTTCCACACCAGAGCCCGACGCCTTAACCACTAGGCCACTGTGCTCATGCTAGGGGGCCATGTACAGTGTGCTATATAACCTGCACTATAAATATATGTGAACTGGTTATATACTTAACCCACAATAACCAACACAAAAACATCGTGATTGTCACATGCAAAATTTTGTACAGAATTTAACAAAACTTGAGCATTTCAAATCTTTAAATTAATCAAAAGAATTATGTTATCAGTCAAAAAATATTGGTTGGGTGGGCGCTTATTAGAGCAGGGGCGCTTAATACATCGAATACGGTATTCAAGTTAATTTGAGACCTCATTAAAAAATTGTGAGAAGTGTGATCACTCTGTGGTAGAGCAGTCTGGAGTTGTCTGGATTTGCAGCATTATAAGATCAATTTATTACCATTGGGCCTACAAAAAAAATTCTTCATTTGCCCTTTGTTGTGGAAAATTGTAAGGGAGGTGCTCCCCCAGGGATTAAGTAACAAGAACATCTATAAAATGGAAATAAAACACTTCACTTCATTTTCAGATTGGTGGTTCCTTTTATTTTGCTCTGTTTTTATATCTCACTTGTGCTTTTTGAGTGATTTAGGAATTTCTGTCCCTCTAATGACCCACTGGATAGGAACAGGCAGGACAACTTTGTATTCTCAAGCTCTTGTGGGTGGTGAGATTAATTTTTCCACAGTAACAACAACAGGCAAAAGTGGTTGCCATGCTATTTTGTAGGGATTTTTATGAAGGGTAGAGATTTTTTAAGAAAAAAATAAAAATAAATAAAAAGCTGCACTTATTTTTCGGCGAGTTAGGGGCAGCAGAGGAGAGCAAACATACAACTTTTCAAGCAGTAATCATTTGACATTCATAGACCTTCAAAAAGTGCATACCTTGTTCTATATGCTGTAACACTAGCCTGGAGAGTGTGACCTTCATTATGGACTCCCCATGCCCTGTTGTAGACACAGCACCAAAGTTGTTGTCACAATATGCCCCACTTCCTGAGAATAAAAAAAAAGTGAAAACAGAACAAATATGAACAAATATAACACCTTCCAACTAAGTGTATGGGCATTTTGAGTTTGCAACACTTTTCGATTTTGGGCAAAGTAGTCTTTAAATTTAAGAAATAGCTGTTAAAGTTATGAGCTTTTTTTATGAGGAATTTTAACAAATACACTAAATTTGTGATGTATGACTATGGGAATAACTCAACATATTTATGTAGATCTTTAAATAACTTTTAAATCTTGGTTAATGAAATGATGAAAATGTCTAATCTTGCTAGAACTTGATAAGAGGTAATACTGTGAAAAGTTGGGTCAGAATTTGCACCACCTCTTCACAGAATTATAAAAGATGATTAGAACACAAATTATTTACTTAATAAAATAACAAGACTTCCCTTGCAATCAAATCAAATTTGCATATTGATGCTTGGGAACTCAAAAAGCTGTAAAATGAGTTCATTTTAGCAGATTTTGATGTTTTTTCTTGTAAGTATAATGGTTATTAAACATACCTACTGTACAACAAGAAACCAAGCATACTGTAGACTTTTATTATAACTTTTAGGCAATGTATGGTACCATGTCAGGTTCTTACGGCTTTCAATCTTCATATCCCTAACTGGCGAGAAGAGGCTACGACCCAACCAAGCAGACACTTCTATTTCAAAGCTCATCATGTGGTCATCTTACCTACAATTGGTGCATCCCCAACCCGTCCAACCCGTTTACGAGTTATGCCCCCTGTCGAGGTTGCACATGCTACATTGCCGTTACTGTCCAAGGCCACAGCTCCTACGGTATCATGAGAGTTGGCACTATATCAAAAACAACATAAATGTAAAGTAGCTAGTTCTACCAAATGAATGAATGAATGTATGAAAGAAAATGATGAACAAATTACCATTTAGTTTTGATACAGAGATTATTGGCTTATTTTCTTGGATTTTGGAGGGTTATTGAAATATCAGCAAAAAGAAAATATCTTTAAATTATAAACAATATTTCTGTGCTGATTACGCAAAAGAAATTTAAAGAAATATCACAACATTTACAACTACTTAAAAGTAACTATTAAAAATATATATATATTATGCAATGTGAAATTGGAATAGAATGGTATCACATATAAAAAGAATGGAAGCGTGGAAAGGAACACAACATAGAATAATAATAGAATGGCATGGAAAGTAATACAAAGAATACAAGAAGAGATTAGAATGGAATTGAGCAGAACAGAACACAAAAGAAGTAATCTCTGCTTTATACTGTTATCTTTTTTTTTTTATTCTACAAAAATGTCATCATTCATCAAGTCTTACTTCAAATTATTACAGAAGAGTGAATTCACAGTTGTTTTATACTCAGAATACTCTTCATACTGCTTTAATGCTTCGGGTGTTACCAGCTCCTCCTTGGTGGCTTCTTGGATCTTCACTTCTTTGGCAAATTCGTTGGCTCCTTTCCCAACCAACATGGTATGATCAGTCTACAAAGGCAAGTAGAAGCTTCGTCATTCGAATCTTACATGTAAGCTCTTCTTTAGATATAAAATCTTAGGTTCTTTAAAGGGGCACTTGATCAAAAAGTGAGGACACAATTTTCCAGAGACTCACAAATATCCCGCAAAGCTTCTTGACCCTCGTGGAGAGCAACAGAACTTCTCTAATATTAATATTTTTTTAAGTAATCTGATAATCATAAACAGTAACAATTGATCACTTTGTGAGGGTAGGTTGATATATTAATGTAGGGTAGGGGATACTGGGGCAGGGTTCTAGCTAGACAAGTTTGAATGCCAGGCTCCAGTGACAATCAGTGGCATGCCCAGGGTGACCTCCTAGACCCCCCTCCCATGAAGAACTTTTTTTTATTATATCGGAATGCTAGAAGGATTTACAAAATAATTTCTGTACAATGAGACTAGAAATTACGATGAATATTTAATTGTCAAAGCTTCCCCCCACCCCCTCCCCCTCCTTCCGAAAAAAAGGACAAATATATGCCGGAAACTCTTCTCTCAATTCATCTCAATTCTCGTAGTTATTCATCCTGCCCAAATTTTGTAAACTTTTATTTTCGTCCCAGTATCGTTCGACAGAAGCCATACATTATTATAATTATTTCAAATTAACTAGCGGCACATGTTCCTATGACCTACGCAACAACTTTTGTCAATATTAAATCCCCCACAAATCCCAAGAACATAGATCAGTCCGTTATAATGTTAAGTGCATATGGGGTTTATAACAAATGTGAGTGGTTACTTACATTCGGACCTGCCTATAAGCACGGCTTGGGCCCTTGGGGGTGTAATATTTACTTTGTTAAAGTGTGTTTGTATGGTAAGTGACGGACTTGGCAAGCTGCCAGCAGTGATTCACAAGGATTAAAACATGAATGTGAACTGTTCGATGTGAGTATGTTTATGTAGGTGACATGTATGGGTGATTTTATGATAATATGTATGTTCAATTGCATTAACTTCCTATATAGTTCAGTTGTTTTGATCGGATTTTATTGTGCGTAATGTATGTTATGTTTTGTGTGTAATGTATCTTATGTTATGTGCGTAAATCAGCGGATGACATAAATAAAGCGAGATTAAAAGGAGATCTGTTTAAACACTTAATTAATTAACCAAATTGAGCTTTTGAGTGCCGGGCGGAAGAGTGAATCTTAGAGCCGAGTGCTGGGTGGGAATTGTGAGTCCTTGGTGGGCCCACCTGGCGGCGCCCACCCGGCGGCGCTCACCATAGCTACAACCCTGTACTGGGGATGTCAAGAAAATTATTTCCTTCAGAATCAAAACTGATAGAATACAGATCCAAGAATCACTAAGAAAAAGTTCCATTATTTATCATGTATGGATGTTGAATAATAAAGAATATAAAAGTATGTTCATAAAAAGAGTGGAAATTTTCACAAAGTATTCCAATGAGTATTTTTCCAAGATTGTCTGAGAAAATAATAGAACAATTTTGAAGAACGTTGGCATTTATATTGTATTGCACATAAGTCTTAGATGAATATTGGGAAAATTCACTAAAAAGATGCCCTCACATATGGGTGTAGTCCACCTTCAAGCTACAAATTGCATTCATGTAAATAAAACTCTTGTTCGATTACTAAATGGCATACAAAATTTCCTGTGGTCCTTATTTCAAACATCCAAAGTTCAAAGTTTTCATGTACTCACTATTTTTGCCGGTGAACCAATCCCTATCCTATATATACAGTACTCCTCATTTGTTAATTAAATTATTGCTACCTTTAGTTTCAATTGAAATCAGTTTTATTGCAATTTTTTTTTGTTTCCACTAGAAATGTTTTGCACATAAAATCTGCAATCTTCATGCAAAATTGTACTTTTCTCACAATCACTACTGGAGCCTTCTTGTTTTCCAAGTCGTGAGCCCCTCTGACTCATCTCTATCTTGTGCTTTTATTTCTCTAGCAACAAATCTAGGAATATCAAGATAAACTACTCTTGATGATTCCTGGAATTTAGATGCGCTATTCACCCTAGTACCATATCAAATTAGCTCTGCCACACACACCTAAACCAAACTCAGCTCCCCAGGAATTATGCTGGGGTGAGGCAATGCCCCGAAGCAACTACAATGGCGCAACAAGTCACCTACCACATGAAATTATTTCCCTGTTCTGTCCTCTAAATGTCGAGCGCCAGGTAAGAGAGCAGCAGGTGCCAGTTTTGAAGTCTCTGGTATGACCCGACCGAGGATCAAACCTGGGCCTCCCTGCTCGGAAAGCGGATGCTCTACCACAGAGCAAACTAGTCAGTTGATGGTGAGCCACTAGGCTCCAATATGGGTGTTTCTAACAATCATCCTTTACATGGTATGCACTTGGTATGCACTTGTAACCCTAAGCACTTGTAACCCTAGCACTTGTAAGATGGAAACAGAAACTCACACATTCCATAACTTTTCTTGCGAGGGTGACAGGATGCCTGATGTTTTGGACGCAAGCAATGGAACCAAATCTGAGATCCCTGCCGTCCATGATGATGGCATCCATCTCAACCTCCCCAGCCATGTTGAGTACTGACCCTACACCTTTTACAAAGAAAGAACATAAGAAACTAGTCTTAAAGGGTGTATGAATATAACCATGCCTGTTCCAATTAGGATTCAAGAATATTTATGAGTCCCATACACTAAACCTTCCATTCAAATAATGTCAATTCTAAGTCTTTATTCATCATGAAAACATTTATGAGGTACAGTAACAGAAGTAAGGCAATTAAAGAAAAAAGGTGTCGAATCTCACCATTAAAAAAAAAAAACTTTTTACATTTGTCTAGATTGAGATAGTAACCTTTCTTTGGTTTGCCACATGCTATCTGTGCCGCATATCTGGATATAACCACATTTAACACTTGTCAGACTGAAATTGAATTAGTGCAGGTCCAGGCCCCAAGTTGGGCTTTTTCAGAGGGGTACTTTATCCTGCCCCTGTTTTCTTCAAACCTGCCCCTAATTTTCCCCATCATACCTCTTTTTCACAAATCATCTATAAGTTTTCAAGAAAACTTTACTTTGCAAATTGCTTTAATTACATTCTTTTACAGTTTTCAAATACAACAAGATGCAGAAACACTACCTATTTTATTGATTCCTTCTAATATGTTTGAATTTCCCCCAAATTCATGTTGGGTGGCCCTTGCCATATACCTTAATACCCATTTTTGTCCTTGCCATCCTGCCCCTTAATGGTTCAAGTTAAGGATTGACAGTGTCCCAGCTTTGTTGTTTCAGAGGATTTGTCAGCCCCTAGCCTCCATTCAGAGGGCCCCATTCCCCCCCCTCCCCAAATTCTTTAAAAATTAATAATCTGAATTAACCTCATAAATAAATTATGTTACATGGATACAAACACAGAATGATAGCATAGTAAGAAATTGTCCTGTTTGGCCCATGAATGGTCCTTATCAGTCAGAATAGTTTCATTCTAAGGTATGATTATAGCTAAAATCCTAGAGCTTCACCAGGCAAGGGCTTAAGGGCCCCTGGACCTCACGCCGAAAAGGCACAGCACATTAATGTGCCCCTCAACAAATCTAGCATGCGGCCCCCTTTTTTTTAATAAAGCTAGGCGTCTGTTTGAGGTCCCCTTTCCAGACCTGATAGTTTATTAGTACAGGGGTCAAACTTCCTGCTGTTCCAAGAATAGTGCTTTTTAAGCAGAAACAGTGAATTTTCAAATGAAACAGTGTTTTTTTCTCAAACATATAACATCAACATCCTGCACTACATTGTTTTCTTCTCAAAAAACGTGTTCCAAGAAGTAAAATCCTTCGAAACAAATATTTTTTAAAGTATGAAAAATCTTTCTTTTTCCGCAATTACTGACGCAATCGATCATAGATGGGCCGCTGAAACTAACAATAACATAACGTTAGGTTTAATCTCACTCTGTTAAGACCCATTTTACAAGCTGTAAAATTGACAACAAAATACACAGTGAATATTCTTTGATCAGTACATTTTTATGTAAATGTTACCTGATGAGTCAAATAAATTTTGCAAGAAAGAAAATATATTGCAAAATAAACCAACAAAAAAAGCTTTCAGCAAAGCTGAAATTCTGCATGCTTCGCAAAGATCGCAGCCAGGATTAATAAACTGTATTTCCGGGGTGGTGGCGTACTTTTAAAATCAATTATGGCAAGGCGCCGAGCACCAAGGTACATGTATCACAGTATCCACGATTTTCACTGAAAGCCCTTGCAAGTACGGCAAAAGAGTTATGCGATGTTAAGATTAAATGACATTGAAGGCAACTTTTCTGTTCTTTCTTAACCAAATTTCAACGCACATTTTTCATGAGAATGATCATTTATACTGCAGAAATGCACTTTTCACGAATTGGAAAGCAAAATTCCAGCGTCTATTTGGGCAATGGGGTCAATACTTTTGCCATTCTGATTGGGTGATATTTTTACTAAGCATCGTAAATTGGAGCAGTCTTGATGTACTTCTGAAAATCACGGTACAAAACATGTGTAAACACGCTCACTTTTTTGACATGTACACGTTTACCAAGATCCCTAAACGTTCACAGCTCTAAAAGAATGTCAGTACATGTTCCATGTGGAAAGCATTTCAGTACGTACTACCTGGGGAACAGTTTTCTTAGGCAGTTTACTTCTCAGGCTTACCACGGAGATGTCGAAATAACAGCTGCCATGAACCTGGGCTAAGCTTAACTGGGAATTTATTCACCAAAACGGGATATATCTGTCATGGGATATAATGCTTGCTTGAAAAGTGCTCCATATGTATATGTAGAATAAATAACTAGAAACAATAATATGCGTGCGTGATAATTCCGAGAAATTAATGTAATGGGATGCATCATGCAAGATGAACTTTGTGTGTGACCCCATTTTTTTTTTTTTTTTGACAAAATATACCACATGGTGTAGTCAAATTGACCATGTCATTTGTATAACTTGCATAATCGGCCAGAAGAGGTTTGAATTACCCATTGACCCACACATTATAATTGATACAAAACAGCTCATAATTTTTGTTAGAAGCATATATTTAGGTTCAAACATCCCCATGAATTCATTTTTCTCCCTTAATGCCTTTTAAGTTGTTTTTTTGTTGGGAAAATATATTTTCCAGCCGTAGTATAGTCAAATTGACCCCCGACCCCTTCCTCCTCCATGCTGTTTACGGAAGAAGAAATAATTTGTGCCACATATTCATAATCTTCAAAATAATTTTTTATGTCTCACTCACATCCCTGATACTGTGATTGTGTGTGTTAACTAATGCAACTATCACGAGTTCTATTACATATTTACCCCAAACATGTGATACGTGTAACAGCCTTACTTGGTTTAGAATTTCAACACATCCGTAGCAGCCTTATGAATATTATTTATTTCTTGTTTCTCTTACAAGTATATTATGACAAAAAAGGTGTATAATAATTCCAATTTGAAGCAAGGAATTTGCTTTTTTTTTAAATTTGAAACAGTGGAATTTGATCTAGAACAGTATTTTTTTAAAAAGCACTGTTCCATGGAACAGAGGTGATCTTTTTTTAAATTTGACCCCTTTAGTATTACATAATGTCACTTGAATGACATAAACATCACAACTGATATACATTTAAAGTGAACCCCTTACCTGCATCAAATACCGGATCATCCTCCAGGCTTCGAACGGCAGCCTCCACAGCATCAAGAGCAGAACCACCACCTGATAAAACCTTATAGCCTTCCTTTGCAGCATTGGCAACTCCATTCAAACTTCCAGCCACCAGATCATCCGGAATGGCCCAAGCACCACCATGGATCACAATTGTCTCGGTGACTGAGCTCATATCTTAATCACCCCTGTACATACAATGAAGCAGAGATAAAAAATATGCTTTCAATTTCAATATTCAGTCTTATTACTACATATTGTGCAATATGACATTTCTTCTTTTTAAACTAAATATTGCTTGTACAAGCTGAGACAATAGACTTCAAACTAGTTTTTTACAAATTCTGACCATTGAAGGCACTTTGGGATTATTTATCTTTCATATCTTTATGATATATCTGCAAACAGCACTTCATGATATTGTTTGTTTTCATATTGCAGGTCATTTTAGAGCAAAGTGGAGCTTGCACAGGTACATATACTGTAGCTCTGTTTGACAAATGTGTTTGCTGCAATACAAAGGTTGCTTCATACGTTAAAGTAGCACAAAAATATACAAATTAGTACATAATTACCCCTTAAAATCACATATTTAACTTCTGAACCTTGATCCTAATCACTAAAACAACTTCTAAAATTGTTCACATTTATCATACCCTACTGTATGACACAATTCATGTTCCCGTCACACATACCAGTCCATAACTATAGGGGGAAATGGTGAAAAGTGGTGAATAGCTCTGTGACCTTCGATCTTTTGACCCCAGAGTCTACGGGACACAAATTCATGTACCAAGGTAACATGGTACAACATAGGGTTGGTATATGTCTTGTACTTTTTAGGTTTAAAATGGTGCAAAATTTTCATAAAAAGCACTTATTTGACCTTTAACCTCCAATTATTTTAATTTTTGTTAGAATGTTAATTAAATCCTACCCACCTATGCAATTTGTAAAGATGCCAAGTAATTCCTTTAAAAGATACAGCCATCACCAAAACCTTGTTTCATTTGACCTTTGTACCACAAAACCTTGGAGACAAAAGTTCCGGTCCAGGGGTTCCCGTCCACCAATTTTGGTTCATGTGTGTATTACAGTTTTTGAGTTAAAAGCGACACAAAATTAATCCTTGCATATGCACACAGCTACACACACACCCACACACATGAACAGATGCAAAAATCACCAAATTTTGTCATGTTCCAAAAACGTATGACCCCTAACTCCTAATATGAGGTCAACATATGAGACACCCTGGTGGGCCTAATATCAAGGAGGTGGCCATGTAATGTAGGAGGTATAGGCAGTTATTTTCTTACTTTATACAGCAAAGTGATATCTCATCCCCACATATACAGTACTGTATGTACATGTGGGTGATGAGATAATAACAATCAACATATTCTTGGAAGGGTATTTTCCCCTAAATTTCATATTTGCTCTTGATCAAATGTAAATAGTTTAATAAATAGTTTATAGGGTTTTCAGAATGCAAATGCACAGTTTATACATACAACATTGTACTTAGTCTTATGATCTGGGAAAGGAAGCATAATAGAATCAGATTTGCTGCTATTAATTTTCTGTTAAAGTTGAGGTTATTTTAATTGTTTTAGGTCTCTTAATTTGGTTTCTAGTTCCTCATTCCTAACACAATAGCCTAACCTAATCCTAACTAATATAGACAAATAAGGAACCAACTGCACAGTGCACACACCTAATGTTTCTGGTATTCTTAATTTCTTATTTCACATATTTTTGTTTTAATATGTAGCCTAGTTAACATTTGATAATAAAATATCACGATATGTTGTTGGTCAGGGTAATTTTTAAAAATGAAAGGAACTTGAGGAAAATCAAGATATCGTGATGATTGACATATCATGACAGCATCTGTCATTATGGTTGCATGTATTTTCATATTCATCCGTGTGAACTAGCAATTTATAGTATATAGCTGAAACTGATTACCTTACATGTCAATGCATTGCAAACTAACAGTAACATGGTTTTCAAAGTTGGTCCTTGCTTTTCTTTTTTGGGTCATACGGAAATATTTTTAGAATAAATTTCAAAGATTTCCTCACAATATCAAACAGCAGTGGCATGGTGGGTCATATTTCACTGGGGGGCAATGGAATATTGGTGTCCCTCCCCAAAACTGCTCATAAGAGTAAAATGTTGGACATATAGGTCTAAGCTGTCGAACTGCCACCCCCCTCCCCCCTTTCCCCTTGAGAGCATTTCACCTTGTTGGTTGCAATATTTCTTTCTGATCAATTGAAGGTAAAATTGGGGAATCAACAAAAAAGGTAAAATTGAAGGAAAATTATCAGAAATCTTGATAAAGGTTTGTCAGCATTTCCTGAAAAATGAAGGAATTTCTCCCAAAATAAAGGAAATTTCCTGAAAATGAACAAATTTTCCAGAAAATTGAAGAAATTGTATAGAAAAAGATGGAGACCTTTCCCGAAAATGCATGAAGGAAATTATCTGAAAATTGAAGGAGATTTATTGAGTTAATTACTGTAGTTGACAGAGCCAACCAGGGAATTACACGTATAATTACAAATTTCCTGAACCGAAAGAACATAGGCCTATATTTGGCCTGGGCATGTTTATTAATATAACTCATTTACCGTATCTTTTACTGCGTATATGCTATGCGGTCAATGGTGTGGGGTTTTAGGGGCTGTTTAAGGGAAACACTGTTTTTCTCATAATTTAAGTAGCAGAAAATTGCTTAAATTCATGTCAAATACATACTAAAATTAGCTTGGAAAAAAATACATTTTGGAAGTAATGTTCAATGACTACAACTACAAGTTGTGTCTTTGTTGGGGTCCAGGGATACATCTCATATTTTTCATGTAAGAAAAGCTTTGAGAGATCAGTTAATGACAAGGAATGAAAGGAGGAAGAATGTACTGTATACACACAATTTTTACAGCTCATATTACAATGATAAATTATAAGAATAAATTCCTTCCATTGTCTGTAAAATATATTCAAAAACTTTCCTCCTTGGGTGCAAGCAAAATCAGGAGGAAAGTTTTTGAAGCACCTTTTACGGTCTTAAAATGAAACTCCAGTCCTTTTTTTAAATCAAGTTAAATCACACTATTTACATTTGATCATAAACAGATTTGGGGAAAATATCCATTCAACAATATGTTGATCATTATTTAGTTACTTATTAATTAATATCTCAATGATTTTAATGGAGGCTGGAGAAAAAAAAAAAAACATGGCTGTTTTAAGCATCGGCTTCATAACAGCTTCAAAATTTGCCAATTTTGCACTTACTGCAAAGCGGAAAGTTTCTGTATATTTTTGGTAGGGAATGGATTAATATTAAGGAATTTATCTTGTCATTTCTAAGAGTTTCATGACCTGGGATGCAAGAGTTTTTAAATAAGAATCAAAATTCAACAAAATTTAGGGTTTTTTTTATGCAGCCTAACACTAATGATCCAATTGGTTGCAATTTCAAGTGTGGCCTATAATTATGTGCCCCCATCTCCTTTCTCCTGAGCAGCTAAGCTTCCAGCTGTTTTCATTTTTGCCTTTTTAAATGGTCCAATATAGGGCAGATATATTTTAAATATTGCCAACGAGCTGTCGCCATCATCGGCTACTGCCTGAGTGCGTAATCCAGCTCAAGTACATGTAGGGGCGAAGAGGAAGTCCCAGGACGCTACAAAAAATTGCATTTTCTGGAGAAAATTTATGCACTTTTGAACTATTATTCATGCACTAAATGGAATATTACGTGCTTAATAGTAGGCAGTGATGTCGGAACCACGGGGGTAACAGGGCAACTACCCCCCCCTACCCTAGAGTAAGGGGGGTGAAGGGAAAGTTGAGGGTGCACTGAGGCAGGAAATGCCCTTTTGAAAGTTATACAAAATTATGCACCTATCAATTGCATGACGCACCCTCCGACCCCCAGATATGTGCTTCAATGTTGCGTCAATTACAATCAAATTTTGATGCATGGGTAAGTCATTGTGCATTAAATTTCAGTCATTCAAAGAATAATAGGTGCGTCAATGTGTGTCAATCTTTCAGATTGTGATCAAACCTTTTTCAAACAAAATTGTGTCGGTCCCAATACCTATTGTATGTATTAAAATGCAACTTATGGCAATGAACAGGCCATGATCACAATCAGATACACACAATATTCAGGTGAAAGGTACTGTATTACATGTAACTATCAATCGGCATTCCAAAATGAAAAGAAAAAGTATTTGTACATTGCAAATATTATAAATGGTAGTATTTCTAAAAGACTATTTTACCATTCCAATTTTTTTTAATTCATAAACAATTTCTGTGTGCATGCCATCAGGAGGAATACACAAAAAAAGTTTTAAATACTTAACAGCTTCATGTCAAGCGTCGTCGGAACCCTTAAGAATTTTCGCTAAATTTTCCACAATTTGGGTGAAATTTTAACTATTTTTTTTGTTATCAATATCTATAAAAATTCTTGTCAGGTGCATCACAAGAACAGTCATTGTCAATCACTTTACCAATATGCCCATCAGAAAATCATTTTGAAGTGTGTCAAAAGTAGGCAAGTGTCAGTCAAAAATACTACACAGGGGTACGTCAATGAGTATGAATGTATGACGAACCCATGAACATTGACACACATATCCTGGGGTCGGAGGGTGCATCATACAAATGATAGGTGCATTATCATACTGTAGGTCATTCTTCAAGCTTGAAAACAAATAGAAATCCACTCACTCACTCACAAACCGTGACACCAATGGTCACGATGAGAAGGGACCATGGCCCCAAAAATGTTCTAAGCAGTAATTTTTAAAAGGAGGCCTTTTACCTATTCGCCTGATGGGCAATTGCCAACATTGGTCTTGGCTCCCCAATCTCAAACCCATAAAAGGATTTGCCTACCAAAAGTGGGGGAAAAGTGTGTGTGTGTGTGGGGATCACAAAATCATGCTAAGATACAGAACATCCCATACAAAAGTATATTTGGAAGAAAGTGGAGGTAGGGCAAGTGCCCCCTTGCTTCCACAAATCCTGCCTATTCTCAAACCATGTGTGTAGGAACTAGGCACGTGCCTCCACTTCTTCGAAAACTAACAAAAGTGCCCCTTTTTGAAAATAAAAAGCACCCCTCAATTACTAGCAAAAAAATCATTTTATTTTCTGCTTCTCTTGCCCAGACTGCAGAGTTTGTAAAGTGTGTGCAGAAGTTGGTATATATCATTGCCCAATTTGTGCACCTGCACCAGGAATTTGTATGCCTGCACCTGAAATTTGCATTCTACACCTGGGATCAGCAACTGCAAGGAATCTGAAACACTTAGCCTAATGCACAGGCATTCCTAGTGTTATGGCAACCTATATATTATTACTAGGTTGCCATAATGCACTTGTCAATTGGGTGACTCACACATACACCCCCGGACAAGGTGAGTCATTGCACCAATGTGGGTGGACAAAACATGTACATGTCACTTAGGTGACTGACATTTTTTTGTGAAATGACTTGGACCTACTCCAAATCAATCACCGCTGTACAAAGTCAATGGGTCTGAAGTAAATTGACCCACCCCAGAGTCACTCTGGTGACTGATAATTTGGTATAATGATGCACATGTGAGTCACTATTTCTTGTCAATGACTTACCTTTGACTGACATTGCTGGGGTAGTAGGGGTGAGTCATACCTATGATGAATTCTGGATGAAAGGCCTGCTGCCTGAAGGTCCAGATCGTAGTAAATCTGAGCTTAACAACTCATTGTTAGCATCCATTACAACAACTGGTAGAGAGCTCCAAAGTTTTCAAACACAGTTAGAAAAGAAATTGTGACAATATCGATATGGTTGTAGAATCTTTTTGGATTTTGAGCCTCTAAGTTATATAAAGTATTAGGCTATGTCTATACAAAGAACTTGGTCACAACTTGATCATAGAAATTGGAGATCGATCTTATATACTTCAATCATATCACCCCTGGCCCTCCTATATGTCAATGTTGGTACAGTAGGTTTAGCTTGGCTAGTAGCTCTGGATATGCTAGATGCAATAAATTGATGGAAGTAATTTAGTTGCTCTCCTCATACAACTGATAAGTGCATTATGCAGTACCTTATTGCCGAATGTAGCATGGAAGATCTTCCCCTGGCACTAGTTACACTCACAGTTAGGCCTAGATACAAACTATACAGTCTGGCCTCTTGTTCCCCCTTCCCCCCTCCCTCCCCTACCCTTTCCTTGAGTTCCTTCTGACACCTCAGATATGATATGTGATATCACTGGTTAGGAAGTTATTATGAGATATTAGCAAATATATCTATATTAAAGAAAAGCTTTATTGTTGTTTAGTAGGCCTAAATCACAACACATAGGCTGAGTCCCTTCTGACACCTCTGATAATGATATGATACGTGATATCACTGGTTATGGAGGTTTTATTACGAGAAATTAGCAAATATATTTATAATAAAGAAAAGCTTTATTGTTTTCTAAAGCACAACACATGACATAGGCTAGGTTCTAATTAAAGTTGACTAGTAACACGTAAATTTTCCCCTAAAAAAATATGTTCTCATTAAACTCCCAAGTATAAAAGGCTAAGTTCTTGAGTTATTACCCTTTTATTGGACACTGGAACGTTACATGAGCGTAATTATTGTACATCAATACGTTTCTGCACTTCAAACGCTTTCTTTTGAAATTTATCTCGTTTCCTTTGGAGAAATTTTCTGTACCATGAATTAACTTTGTAACCGAAGACAGATCCTGTAAGAAAACAAACCAAAACGATAACACATACGCTTCGATCACTTAGCCTTAGTTCTGCCATGTGTGGGTTGGTTTTTTTCTTTTGTGTGTAGGCCTAAAACTTGTTCTGGTGAATGAATACTGTAATGTATCTTTCGCAATATTAGTCCGTATGTTGTCATGCATGCAGCTTTAGCTCTCTCTCTCTCTTTCAAAGTTTCAGTTTCACACTCTCTCTTCAATAAGGTAGCATGCTAATGTTTTGATTAGCGGTGAGTTCCTAATGTCTGGACTCAACTTCCAACCTGAGGCTGAAGGAACTCTTGACAAGTGGGGAAATTGCACTGGTAAATTAAGTTTCCTTTAAAAGTTGCTGCTGATTGGGAAATTCTCTTTAATTTCGGGATATTTTTTTTAAGTTTCAGGAAATTTTGGCTAATTTTTAGGAAATTTTACCAAAATATCCAACAATATAACACATTTTTCAATTTTATGTTAATAATTTCCCAATTTTAGGAAAACATGCGACCGGGAAGGTGAAATCCGCTGCTTCCTTCGTGTCCTACGCCTCTGCAGTTGCGGGGCTTTAGGTGGAGGTGGGGTGGGGGCGGTGGGGTAAGGGGGAAAATTTTCCCCAATAATTTTCATTACCATTACTTGCCCTTCTAATGATATTAAATTGTATATTCCCCCCCCCCCCCTCTCTTCTAATAATTTGACCCGCCTTATGAAATAAAACAGTCGTTATTATTTTAAGCTAAATAAGTATCCACCGCCATATTAATGCTTAAAACCATACAATATATATTCATTGATATGCTCTTGTGAGTATTTCGGGCATTCAGCTATCCATGATATCTGCATAGCCGGTTGCAGTATGTGTTACCATAATTGGAGTAATTATCATTACATTTATACATCAATATATCACACTCCATTTCTTCAATGCGTCTCTATAAATTATATAAATAAACCAAAATGCTCCCTCAGTGCATACAAGTTTCGTCGTCTGCCCGGGCGATCATCTTGAAGAAACAAAAGCTCATGCATGATTTATTTACCAAGAGAGTCTTTACTGAGAAATGGTAAGTATGCTACTTATAATCTCTTCAACAGATATGCTAATTTTAAAATAAAATCTGATAAAGTAATGTTTCAAATGGAAACATTTGAAGTCCATTTGCAAGAGTTCAATAGTAGATTAATGATTATAGGGAATTACCACAAATTCACAATTGAGCTCATAGGAGTCTTGACGTTAGGTGTTTATGAGACAAAATGTGCTTTTTTGGTCACGTGAAAACTGATACTTCGTCTTCTGATTGGTAGCGCAGAACTAATCATTACCCCTATCAAAAAAGTGCCAAAAAAGCGCAAGACAAGGAGTAGGGGACCGAAACCCAACGTATATTGATGAAATGGCATTTTATAGAACATTTTTTTTTTGCAGGACAATCTTGTGGTTGGAGAAATTAAATCCAGACTTCGTGAGAATAATCTTACCATTCTAAGAAAGACAGAGACCGTCATGAAGTTACGCAAAATGACTTGAACGAAATAGCGCAGATTTACCAAATCGACAAGACAGAACTTGAGAGTGAGAGTGAGGTGCACCGACATGCAGACATGACGATTGGTTTAAGGCAGCCATGGCAAAACGGATCGAAAATAATGGACACTCGACATCCTCTTCCCTTCTTATTGGGGAGCACTTTCAATTTTGCAGAGCGCAAAATGTGAAAGCGATTGATGGACATTAATTTACTTGTACCTCCTCTAGCCAACAAAGCTGAATGCGATTTGCATCCCCCTCCCGCTCCCCAATCATATGCACCCCCTCCCCCTTCCCTCACCTTTTGCGTCTCTGCATTAGGCTTTACTGACAACCATGTCGAGGAGTGTACTTTATTGCTTATATATTCTGTTCAAAATTTCCCATTGATTTTTGTTGGAACAATCTACTGATAATGGCTGGAATTATTGAATCAACTCAATTTGCTTAAAGGAGAATTTTCGAACGCAACGCATTTTTTTGTCTATGTGATGGTAATACACTATTTCGAATCTTACAATTAATCCAAATCATTTCTTATGAACAGATGAAGACAGTATCACACATAAGACCTGTCTAATTTTGTCCAGAGCTCGTTTAAAATCAGATAATCTGTTTAACATTTCTTAAAAAACCAATTGTTATGTTATTCATTCCGATATCAGAAATATCAAATTTTGATTGATATTGCATATACTTGAAAATCAGACTAGCTAGAATGGCTCCAATTAATGGGGTAACTGGAACAGGATTTTGTTGGATACCACTTTGGTTAACAAATATAAATCAATATCTATTAAACAATAAGCGATTTCAGAAATTTCTCATTTAGATGAATCTTCTGAACATTTTGTTGCACACAACGCACAACACAAGTTTCTAATAAATTATATAAAGTTGTTTTATATTCATGAAATCTTGTAGTTATCATACACTGCCATTAGTTGTGTGGTCATGGGGGTATGAGGGGTAGTTACCCCCAAAAAAAATGGTCTTTCAGATTCTTAACTTTATGATTTAGTCTATATTATTGCATAACGTAAACATGTAAACAGTACATGGTAATGTTAACTCTTCTCTTTAAATGAATCTACCGTGATTGTCAGACTACTATAAGGTATGCAACCCCTCACAATGTTTACTCGCCCCCACAATTTTTACTCCTCCCCCCCCCCCCCACCCACAATTTGTACTGCTCTGCACAATTTGTATTCCTCCCCACAATCTTTACTCTCCCCCCGGCCCCCCATTTATTTAAGCCTCGCCACGCTGTTGACTGCCCTACGACTAAGACTGTCTTTGCCAAACCTTAGAGTATTCTCTTCTCAATCTTGCTTCCACAAACTGACAAAGTTGCGAACTTCATAATGGTATAGGTCTGTAGGTCAGTCCATTAAAATTGAGGGGAAAAAGTTATGTTATTTGTTCCTGGAACTCGTCACTTCTTGCACAGAGAGGTATTTGTACAGGATGAATGATAATTTCAGGAGAAACATGCAAGACTTCCTCTATTACACAGATTTCCTTAAGCATCAAATTACATTCATAATAGAGGGAGGGAACAAAAATCATGAAAAGACAAATACCAGCAAAAATGATGGTTTTGTACAACTTCAACATAATAATGTTTAAAGTTTTCACACTCCTGAATTTTTCTGCTTTACCAGTGGTTGCTTATCTTTTCCCCAAAATGTTACCTAAACTTTCTTCGTTTACAACAATTACAGAGACTCAGGTTTCTATATTCAGTAGATTAAAAATGATTAAAAAAATGACTAAAATAGTTCTTCTTCCTATTGGCCATGATTATATGCTTCCTTTCTATATTCAGAGACTATATTGTGTCATATAAAAGAAAAAATACTCAATAACTGCATTTTAATCAAGGTCATTACTTGGTACTGTTCGCCTAAGTCACAAAATCAGTGATTTGGCAGCAGTTTTGGGCAATTTTATTGGCCAAAAAAAAAACCTTTTTTTAATAGAGAGCGCCCTTCATATCAAATTAAAAAATTGGTTAATTACTCCCTAATATGCAAGAAATTTTGGTGGAACTTTTTAGTCTATCAATAAGCAAGTTATTCCCCACAGATTGATGTTATTTGTGTTTCCCTAAGATGTGGACTATAAAACTCCAGATAAGAAGAGAATTTTGCGCATTGACCCACAGTTTCTAGCCCGGAAGAGACGGGTTCACCACGTTAAGAAAATACTGACGCAAGCATTGCATTAGAGTACCCCCAAGTTGAAAGTGATTTTCCCTTCAAAAGTCCAAATCATAACTAATGAACTTTATTTACTTTTCGTTTTTTTCGTCAGGCCTCCAAATATCATGCAGGTGCCCACCAGTATAGACCTGCGTACATATGTACAAAAAAAAATCTTGCAATGAGCAGATGAGCAGTTTTTACGGGAATCCTTAACTTTATTTAAAAGCATATGCGGTATGGCATATATAGCTGAGATGGCGATTCGCCATCTCCTGCACCCCAATTAAATTATAAAAATAAAAAATTATCGGTTCGATATTGTCACTTTTAAATTGAAAATTAGATTTTTTTTTTTTTATTAAGATTCCGTAATATCAGGAGATTTACGAACAAAATTCGAAACAATTGGACACTTTTTGAACAATGTTCAGTAAAATTGGGGCATTTAGGAAGTAAGGGAGAATTTAAATATTGAATTTAGATAATCACAATGTCTTTAAAAAAAGTTTGTGAATTTGAATTCATTTTGTACTCTTTCACAATTTAGGGCATATATTTCGTTTAGGGCCAGAACTCTGTTTGGGGCTCAGGTGCCAGAATTTCATTTTAAACCGCCAATAACCAGTTTAATATGGCGCTGGTTTTTCTTATAAAATACAATGGTTTGCAAATGGATACAAATTAGACATAAAGTATACCAAAATTTAAACTGATAATTTGAAAGGTATGTACACATCATTTATATCTCTGAACTGATGAAAACTTTCCAAAAATTCTCGACCTGTGTGTTTCAGATTTTTACAAACTCATTGAGTACTTTTTTGATGTCTTATCTCTAAATGGCATTCCTTAATCCGAAAAAGCGCTGCCAGGTAAGCTACAGGTAGCACAGAACTAATTATTCCCCCATTGAAGCCTATAATAAAAGAGCCAAGTTTGGGGTCCTTTTTGTACCAGAATGTTATACATTTGGGGTCTTTTGTGATGTTTTTCAGAAAGAACCATCTAATATCTCTTAGATGAGGGTACTTTTAATAGGAGGTCACTAAAGGTTTTGGCCCTTTTTTTAGGCTGAAGTGAAGAGGTGTTATGCACCCTCACCAAATCACTCAAATTTTGGTGTGGGTCCTTGAAAAAAAAAGTTCCCCATGAAACTTTTACTGAAACAAATCTCGTCAAGTTTGGATATGCATAGGCAAGTCCTATTCTTTCTCTACCATTCCTAAAACTTTCAACTTCTCAGCTTCTTGTCCTATGAAATGTGGCTTCTCGAAAATATTTGTCTAGCCTTTTCTCTAAAGTTCAATTTTTTTGATGGCGGAGTAAAACCTTATTAGTTCTGTGCTACCTGTGTAGGCGCCAGAAAAAGGTTGTTTACGTTATGTAGGTACATTTAACTCATATGTAGAAGTGAGTCGCAGTGAGAAACTAAATGTAAATAAAATGTTTTACATTTATCAAAAACAAGAAGAGTATTTTACGAGTTGAAAGGATTATTTCCTACTCAGTACAGTACAATCGTGAAGGACAAGAAAAGAAAGAGAATATCATTTTAAAGATTTCCAGCGGAAGAGAGCAGACGGGCGAAATAGATAACTGCAGTTAAACGCAAAGATTGGACACCAAATTCCACCAGCCGAATATGTAGCGTAGGGACGTAGGAAGCGGGCCAAGTACCCCCCCCCCCCCTCCTTCTCCAATATTGAAGGTCTAATGAATTGATTTTGATGAGTCAGAATCCATTCTTTCGGTTTTGTCCAAGTTTGTTGGTGAACTTCCTTCAATTTTCGTAAAATTTTCTTCATTTTCGTAAAAATTGTTTCAATTTTCGAGCAATTTTCTTAATTTTTGGGAAATTTGTCTTTATTTTCGTTAAGTTTATAATCAATTTTCATTTTGATCAATTCTGCTTTAATTTTTGTGCAATTTCCTTCACTTCGGGAATTTTTTTGTCATTTTTCGAGATTTGTTACAATTTTCCTACAATTTCTTTCATTCACGGAAATTTTTCTTCAATTTTTGTAAAATATCCTTCATATTCGGGAAATTTGCTTCAATTATTTTGGAATTTGCTTCATTTTCGGAAAATAAGATTCTCACACAATTCTCCTCGATTTCTCTCAATTTAGGGGAACTTGTTTTTGCCTATTTAAAAGTTGTAATATAGATTATAAAATTGCTTATGGAGTATTTGTATTGTCATTACCTGTGCATTACATTCCTGTAATGCACGACCCTGAGTACTTGGCTTAGTCCATTTTTACAACAGGTTAATTTCTTAAGAACGCGAAATAATCTTTTTTGTTGTTTCTTATGCATTTTCAACAATCAAACACGGAAACAAGTTTTTTTTAAATGTAGTGGCATCAAGTGAGTTATTGTTAATTTCGGACCAAAACTTTTATAGTTTGCACGAAAGCGAAATAATGTACGTAAACTCTTTTCGTTTTTCATTATTTTTTTATATTTTTTTAATGCCATTTTTCAACAATCTAACACGGAAATGTAATGGCATGAACTGAGTTATCGGTAATTTTAGACTAGAAATGTTACAGTTTACACCAAAAATCCTCCATTGCCAAAATCCAAATAAATTTTTTAACAATTCTACGCATTTTCCTTCAACTTTATGATAATAATTTCACAATTTGTCACAAGAATGCATGCGCATCCAGGAAAAAGAATCCTTTTGCGGGGGAGGGGTCTGAAAGCCTATATATGTATACCTGGCTTCAATCCTTACTAACTTTGTTATAGAGATGTAGTTTACAATTATTAGTTTCATTCAGTGATGATTGACCTAAATAACTTTCAATTTGTTAAAATATCTGATTTATTCTGCAATTCTCAATTCTCTTGAACTTAAAACCCTAAATTTAAGTAATTTTAGTATCCAGTTAATTTGATAGTACCTAAATCAGTGAATGTAAAACTATTTAAGCTAATAGGATCAAGTTAAGGGATTAGGAGGTAAGTATATGAAATCCGGAAGCTGAATTGCAGTCTCAGGTGCTAGCCTCCGCCCCGACAGGGGACCGTAGGGCCTAAACGAGGGTCTGAATGAACGCACAGGGGGGGGGGGGAGAATAATATGAAGGACTCGCAGAAAAATTGAAAGCGGGCGTCAGGGGGAAACTACCCTTGAGAGGATTTCAGCCTCTCGGTTGTGAAGTTCTTGCCCTTTTGTGAGGTGAAATTGGGAAATTATTATAATAACTTGACAAAATTGAAGAAAAATTTGATTCAATCATTGAATTTTTTTGTAAAATTTGGCAACAATTCCCAAAAGTTGGAAACGATTTCCTAAAGATTAAAGAAAACTGAGAAAATTGGCAAAATTTCCCGAAAATCAATGGAAATTTCCCAATAATCGAAAGAAAAAAAAACTGTCCGAAAAGGAAAGCAAATGTTTAGAAAATTAAAGAAAATGGTACGTAAATGCAGAAATGAAGGAAATTGGCCAAGATGTTTACCACGACGTCCACAACAAGGTGTCTAGGCCTCTCCGACGAAAGTCCTGTGTCCCCTCTCCTGACTCCATCCTCCATCCTGTTGCCGTTAATGCTTAGGGGCAGTTTGCCCCTTCTATTTCCCCTCCAGTATTCTATACGCCTCTTACCACCAGACCACAATATCTGTAAGATTATCTCTCTTGATACCCAGTTGGTGAGAATGTCTTTACCGGTCATATGTTGATAGGTGGCATAGATAAAATCCTAGTCAAATTGGACCTTTTTACTCAGAGATTCAAAATAGTCATTTTTATTTAATTTCTGTGGACATTTTGGCAATTTTCATGGATTCAAAGTTTCATCAATTTTACCAGTGATGTCTCTACGCAATGTACACGTCCATATAGCCTCCTGGAAATCAAATCATGCTGTATACTATACTGTATACTGGAAATAATAATGTCCCTTCTCACACTTTTCGGGAAAATGACAGATGCCCCTCTGGAAAATGTTTCAATGGGGGACATTTTTTGGAAGGTGGTAATTCATGATGGAAGTAAAGGTTGAGCCACTGATCAACTTTGGTGATTTCCATGAAACAAAGAACCATCAAACAATAGAAATGTAGAACAAATTAAAGCAGCAGAATAGACAATGTTATTTTTTTTTTGCTATGGGGCACCGAGTTCAATATTCCCTGATGCTCCCCCAGAGCTCTGAGCTGCGCCACTGGCTAATAATTAGCGGGTATTGGTTTATGAGACGTCATCAATGACATTCTATAACATTCTTTCCTTTTCTTTTTTTTTTTTTTTTTTTTTTTTTTTGGGGGGGGGGGGTGAAACATACATTTGTAATCCCATTTTAACATATTTTTATTCATAAATTTATTGGGTACTAGTTCGCTGGTCCGCCTCATTTCGTCGCCCATGAGCAGATACAAATCTAACAAAATAATGTATGGACAGAACACGGGAGAGCTGGAACAACTGTGTGTTGTGATGACACCAAACTCCAAATCTCACCTTTTCTTCCTTCTGGCTTTGAATTTTCCTATTTGGTCGTATTTCCTTTTTTCTTTTCCAAGCTATTTAGGCCTGGAGTCCATTTTATGAGAAGGATAAGTTCATTTTGGAGCAGGTTCAGCGAAGAGCCACTAGACTTATTCCCGAAGTAAGGAATCTCTCTTATGAATCTAGGTTGCGAATTCTTGGTTCGACCACGCTTAAGTTGAAAGAGTACGTGGCGATATGATTCAGGTTTTTAAATTCCTATCTGGTAGTAATGTTTGGCTTCCTGTAATTTCTTGCATGCTTCAGCCAATCCTCATGTGACACGTGGTAACAGTTTAAAGTTGACCAAAGAGTTCTCACGGATAGGGATAGATATTCGGCGTTTTAGTTTTTTGCAAAGAGTTGTTAATGAGTGGAATGGTTTGCCTGAGTGGGTAGTTAGCTCCAATTCTGTTCACAATTTCAAAGTCAACATGAAAAAGTTCTTTACTAACTCTGGACGTCTTTGGGTTTTTTTTTTTTCAATACTGTTATTATTATTATTATTATTATTATTATTTATTATTATTATTATTATTATTATTATTATTATTATTATTATTATTATTATTATTATTATTATTATTATTATTATTATTATTATTATTATTATTATTATTATTATTATTATTATTATTATTATTATTATTATTATTATTATTATTATTATTATTATTATTATTATTATTATTATTATTATTATTATTATTATTATTATTATTATTATTATTATTATTATTATTATTATTATTATTATTATTATTATTATTATTATTATTATTATTATTATTATTATTATTATTATTATTATTATTATTATTATTATTATTATTATTATTATTATTATTATTATTATTATTATTATTATTATTATTATTATTATTATTATTATTATTAATATTATTATTATTATTATTATTATTATTATCATTATCATTATTATTATCATCATCATCATTAATATTATTAATGATAATAAAATTATTATTATTTGTTCATTTATTTTTATCTATTTAATTATTTGTTTATTTTCATTTTATTTGTATTACTAATATTGTTTTTATTTATTTATTATTATTATTCTTTTTTTTTTGGTGGTGGTAGTGGTGTTAGTTTGGGATTTTGATGGGGTGATTCACCCTTCTTAGCCCGTCATCTTGTTATGTTATGATATTGGTTAAAAGATCTATTCTCGTGCGCCATCTCGCATTTAGGTCGACGCTGACCAAAAAGAGGTTTAGTTCGATCATCTAAATAACAACTCCCTGGTTTGAGAGAGCTTGGGACGAAGTAGTGTGTAATTTGTGACGCTTTAACTCTAAAGATAATCATGACTGTACTGCGGACCTGCCTGTTTACAATATCACCAAGCCGGTATTCTTGGTCACGTGACTGTAGATAAATATGAATGAAGGTTTTGAAGTAGTATATTTTAGTCCCCATGTTTTTGTCCCCATTTTGTGTAACACTTTAAAATTTGGGCAATGTCTTTCACAAAAACTATTTCCTTTGTGCTTCTACTAGAATCACTGATCTGGGTGTAAATATGTAAATATAGTTGAGAGAGAATGCATATTCAATTTCTACTATAAAAGTCATCGTAAGTCACGTGACCAGCAGACCGGCTTGGTGATGTAAAACTATCTAAACTAGGCTAGCATGCATAGCGCATAGGCCAGACTAGGCTGACCATGTAACTGCAGTGATATGACTATGGTATGAGTAACTGTATGATGGAAGGGCTGAAGGAGATCGACAGGAAATGGACGGCATAATTCGCATCAGCACACCCAGAAGCGACGGATTGCATTTAGATAATTTTTGATTATTGAAGTATTTATTTCAGTACGTATATTCTCAACTATATTGTTATGTGCTGTTACATTTATTTACATAAGCGTAAGTCTTGACATCTATGATCCTACCTTCAGTGTTGCTTAGGCTACTACCTACAGTGTAGTTGCGCGAAAAAGTATATTTTTTTAATACTATACCCTGTCTTGTTTCTTAACTTCTTAAGTTTCATTTCTCTCGGAGAAAAATTTATAGGTCCCAAGTATGCCGAACATGATAATAGATCACAACCTTGTTTGTGAAAGTACAATACAAAACAATTTCAAGTTTCAATGTGCTGATTTTGATGGAAAAATCCTAGGGCCCAGTGGCCCCTAAAAAAAGTTCCATAAAAATATTTACTTGTTAGTTGAATCTATTTAAATGTGCATGACTTGTTAGCCAATTAGCTGTACGACAACCATAGAACTATGATGTTAAACATAAACAATTACGAGTCACAAAAACTTTGAAGGTCTGACTGGGAGAAACTTTTTCGCCAAAGCAAGCATAAAGGATCTTCTAATTTTGTCTTTTTGAGCACTAAAACAACTTCAAAGAACTACATATAAGAATTAAAGTAAGAAAGGTACATAATATTAAAGATGGCAAGCTTGGAGCAAATTTCGCCCATGCCCCATTGACCATGGGCCTAAGTTTGGTAGCCTAATGTACTTGTAAGTTGTATGACTTACCCCTACTACCCCGGCAATGTCAGTCAAAGGTGAGTCATTGACATATGAAATAGTGACTCACATATACGTCATTGTACCAAATTGTCAGTCTCCAAAGTGGCTCTGGGGTGGGTCAATTTACTTCATACCCATTGACTTTGTACAGAGGTGATTGATTTGTGGTAAATCATTTCACAAAAAATGTCAGTCGCCTAAGTGACTGAGGGGTGCATCAATGTACATGTTTTATCCACCCACTTTGGTGCAATGACTCACCTTGTCCGGGGGTGTAAGGGTGAGTCATACAATTGACAAGTGCATAACATTCAACACACCTTCACTTTTATGTTTGGAAAGTGTAATAACCCACTGTGCACGTCACCAGTGTGTCAAAAAGTGTATTGTGGGATATGATGACTAATAGCTAGTAGTACTGTAGTAGGCCTACCACTAGCACGAATCTTCATGCACAAATATCGTACCTAATTCTCCAGATAAGGGCATGAATGATGTGTATTATAAAAAATAGAACCACACACTGAAGCAAAAGTCAATGGGCTACAACACTTGTCCAAGAAAATTGCACTACAATTTTAGAGCAACTCGAATTGCGATATGAAAACTTTCTTACTTTCATCTAAAAATTTAACAGTACATACTTTGATTCCTTCTTTAGTAATCCATTGAAGAAAATTTATGATAGGCCATTCTTTAAAAAAAAAAGTTTTTTCAAAAAATGATCTGCGTTCAACCAAAACAACATAGGTACGCTTCCAACTATGATCGCAAGCACAAAACAAAATGTGAAAGCGTTCGCAAGTGACTGACACTTTTTTAGACAACAGCCCAATTTTTCATATAACGCGTTTGCGTTTATGTGTACGAATCCCTAACGTGACATTGTCGACAAATGTACTCCTCGTTTTTATTACAATGTATCTTTAATGTTTTAAACAAATCAACAATGTTTGCAGATGTTAGTAGTCTGCAAGTCTTTTTCTCTGCCGCAGTCTCTGTGCTACACTGCAGTACTCATGCAAGTTCTAGTGATAAGATGTGCTATGCTAATTTAATTGTACAATGATTAATGATTTGATAAGATATTCTATTTGTAAATCAATCTTGCACGCAACTCAATTTTGAATATTTGCACTCTTCGTAAATGGACCATCGCATGAGCTCCCGTGAAATGTTTTTGTACCCGCCCATTTAATTATGTACACCCACAAGATATAAGTACACAAACTTAAACGAATACGCACTTAATCATTTTGCACGCGGTGGACAAGCAGTACTGTTGAACGGAGAAAATATTTCGCACAACTTTTCAATGAAAATGCTATTTTTTTTACGGTTTTAGGATGTTTAAGTTAATCTAGGTAAGTTCATCGTATTGTTTAACAATATTTTGAATAGTAAGTACATTTTTCAATCTTTTCATGAGTGCATTCTTAATCATTTTGAGACACATAAATTGGAGTGTTCTTTTCAACTGGGCCTAGCATAGGCCATTTTAAATTACCATTGGTTGCATAGGGTATGCTCCCTGGCTAGCCTACTACTAGTACTACTGTAGTTGTAGCCTATAGGGCTCACCCAAAACCTACTAGCCCCATTACCGGCATATATTTCCATTAACATGCCCATTGTTTACGCTAGCTTTGAATAGTCGAGCATACTGTCCTTCCGACAGTTCTTGTTTAAATCTCAGACGTTAATTTGCGTAAAAAGAATAACAAAGACTTTTACAGGTCCTCCCAGTCATACATCACAAATTTTGCATGAATTAAAAACGGTTCAAACTTTGATCAGCCATAACTTAGAAACTTAAAGTATTTTGTTTCTTCCCTAAAGTTAAAAAAAGTGATATGCTCATATTTTATTACTCTTTTAACCAAGATAGAATTGCAACATGCCCATAGGGCAATACAATATTTTAATGCTTTCTTCATCAGTTTGTTTCTTTTAAAGTCCTCTTTTGTATAAGATACACTTACTTAACACTGACTGAACTAATCCATTAAAGACTAGTTTTTTCAGAAAATCTTTAAACCATTTGATATTTCCTGAGAAGACATCTGTAAGATAATATACTTTTTCAATATTCTTCAGAGATTCTCAAGGGTCTCTCATACAACTTAAGTTGTGCCTAAACTTGTTATATGAACTGACAGACTATTAAACTTAGTATGCTTAATCAGGGAGTGTGACAGGATGAGACTGCATATAAATATAGGATGGGACTCATGTGGGACTTAGGGAGGCAGACCCCTACCTTGATTTGAAAAGGGGCAGGATGCCAGATTTATTGAGGGGCACATTAATGCTGAAGCCTTTAGGCTTGAGTCCCTGGTGAAGCTTTGAGATTTTAGCCATAATCCTGTTATCTCAGAATAAACAAATTTGCTAAAGCAAATTCCTTGTTTTCAATTTGACTTAATATACACCATTTTTGTCATAAGATATACTTGTAAAAAGAGAATCAAATAAATAATAATCTTAAGGCTGCTGTGCATGTGTCAAAACTCGTAAACTAAGTATAGGCTGTAACACGTATTGTATGTATACCGTATATGCGGTAATTACGGAACGGAACCTATGAAAGTTGCATTCACAAATACAGTATCGGGAGTGTGAGTGACACATACATTTTTTGTTGAAGATTGTTAATATGTAATTGTTAGAATAAATTATTCCCAAAATTATTGCCTTTTTTTTTCTTTCTGCTTTTCCCAGTATCTCCCTTACAAACCTTCCATCTCCTCACTATCCTAACTCTTACACCATAATTTATTAACACCCTCTTGGCACATTTGACTCTGACTGTCGCGGTGCCATTAAACATCAACAAACCAAACCAAACCAAACGTCTTTGGCAAATGGCGTGTGGGGGGAGGGGGGTCAAATTGTCCCTACCACGACGTGCTGGAAAATATGTTTTCTCAACAAACAAAAACTTAAAGGTAGTAGGGAGAAAAATGGATTCATGGGGTTGTTTGAGCGAAAAAGATATGCTTCCAACAAAAGTTGTCAGCTGTTTTGTATAAATTATAATGTTTGGGTCAATGGGTAATTCTAACCTCTTCATAGAACATCGTGAGTTCAAAATTAATTCTGAATAACCAAGTTATAACTAGCTTGTGTGCTTGCCAAATACTGAAATTTACTTGAATTTTGTCAGAAAAAGTTGTTTTAGTATAAAATATTAAGAAAAGAAGAAAAAAACATGATTTTTTTTTACGTTTCTTTCAATTAAATTTTTTTTTTTTTAAACCTGGGAAAGATAGAAGTGTTTTTATCAATTTGTATTACTCCTGGAATTCCCAGTTGTAGTTACAAATCCTTATGTTGTCAGGATTGCGCAATAACGGGATCAGGACTTGCGTGACTACTGGGATCCTGCACAACGCTATCGATTGGGCCGGCAATTGTGGGAAAAGAAAGGTTTTTCATTCTTAAAAAATATTTTTATGAAAGACTTTATTCTTAGAACATTTTTTATGAGCAGAAAACAATATATTTCAAGATGTTGATGCTATATATTTGAGAAAAAACTTTGTTCCATGGAACTATTTGAAAATTCAATGTTTCTGCTTAAAAAGCACTGTTCTTGGAGAAGTGAAACAGCGGGAATTTCGACCCCTGTATCATTCTGTGTTTTAAAGAAGTTGACCTCAAAAATATGTGTTATCAAAAATACGTATATATTTTTAATTATTTTAAATGTATTGATTAGGGGCGGGGTGGGCCAAAGGCTAAATTTGTTATATTAACTGACAGACTTTCATACTTAGTACAGGGAGTGTGACAAGATGAGACTGCATACATGTACATAGGGAGGGATGCCATATGGGACAAAGTGGGATGCCATGTGAGACATAGGATGGGGTGCCATGTGTTACATAATAACGTGGGATGCCCTCATTGCCATGTGTGACATAGGGTAGGATGCCATGTGGGATGCGGGACATAGGAAGTGATGCCATGTGGAGAAAAATTGTTGAAGTCAAAGTTTACTACTTTAGTACAGCACTACAGTACACCATCCATACTGTTATTTTTTTGCATATTATTTTGATACTGCATGCATTCGATGATCATGATTGCTTTTTTTAATGACTACATGTTTAATATATTTTTTCTTCACATTGTCACTTTACCTCCATTCATCCTCTGTGTGATTGTGAAACCAGGCCTCTAGTTTTGCTTTTTCAGAGGGATGCTCCACCCTTCCCTCCATTGCCTGCCCTGCCCTTTTTCATTTTTTTTTTATTGCACTCTACATTTGTACACAAAAACGTTTGAGAATTACTGTATTTTGCCTTCATTGTAATATGCTGATTACATTTCCCCGATATAAAAAGATGAACTTGTTGTATTGATTTCTCACTTATTTACATTTCAAGTGCCATCGAACCTGCCCTCAAAGTGGCCTTGATGCCTTATAAATGCCCCTTTTGGCCAGTGACACCCTGCCCCTTTCTGGACCAATTAAGAGGTTTGTGAAACACCACATAAATGTTACGGTCTACATGTGACTCTTTACTCGGCATACAGGGAGTTGGTGTCAAAGCATACAAGTTGTACATATACAGCACGGAGGATGGTAAAAGTATAAATATACAAAATGATGCACTATTATCAGGGCCAAATTTAAAATTCACTCCCAGACTTACTGATGAGATGGTCTTAAAAGTTCTAATACGATTTTACCCAAAACTTCCTAGTCTCTGTGAAAGTCCTTGTTTATACCAAGATGCACATCTCAAATTGAAAAAGAATCTAAAAAATATTGACTTTATTTTCAAACTTTTGCCTAAAAGTGGTGTGGAGGGGAACATGGCCCCTGTCCCCATGGAATCATCCATACCTAGACACTGCTTCTTTGTTCTTCCTTTTTGCAGTGAAATGAAGTTCGCAGCACCTAATGACTTTGTATTGTACCAAAAAAATATGTTATCATCATCACAATCATTGTTCCTGAATCACTCATGAACCAGAAAATAAAATAACATGTAGATCATATAAAGAAATGCTTTGTAGGGTGGAACAAAGGCTTAAGTATTTTGATAAACCTAACATCCTCCTCTACTTTGACGTTTACCAATAAGAAATTAAAAGTGGAAGCAATCAACCATGAAGGTTGTTATATGATAATGATTGAGCATGTTGTTATTTGATTCTTGCACATGCAACTTATGTTGTTTTACCAGATTGTAGGATGTCACTTGAAAGTTGGTGTTAAATTTATTGGTGTACATCAGCAGTCTTTAGATTGTACATTGAACAAATGCACTTTAAAAGTTGATGCAAGTTTATTTTGAAAAGAAAAAAAAAAAATTAATGTAAAATGCCTCACCAAGGAGCCTCAAATGGATAAGAGACATACATGTACTGTACAATAGTAACAGGATTCTACTTCACGTTTTTTTTCCATATAAAAATTGTAAAAAATATCATTCAAAAATGTTTTTTTGCAGTTCACATACAAAGATTGCAGGGACAATGAGTGACACGCATCGCATCACCCCGACTAGTCCCCTCGGGGAGGTCGAGCACACCGATCTACTGTCTCGTGATATTGGGAACATGTTCTGTAATGAAGATTACAGCAACGTAACGCTGATAGTTGAGGGCAGGCAATTTCATGCTCATCGAGACATCCTTGCTGCAAGGTGTCAATATTTCAGGTGAGAAGTTGATTCTTTGCCAATAATGCATTTCTTATAGGTGTATGGACAGGTAAAGGGTTTTACTCAGGTGCAAGAGCATTCAATTATGAGCAGAGCAGTCTTTAAATCGTCACAGTAGCACTTACAGATTTTAAGTTTAATACGGTATTTGACGTATTAATCGCCTGGGTTCTTACGAAAATAGAATTGCACCACTTTTTATGGTCCGGGGCTGCATACAGTGTGCTATTCAAACTGTGTTGTGTGAACTGGTTCTATACTCGCCCCACAATAACCACCACAAAAACATGTCCTGCAGCGTCAGATATTAAAATAAGCAAATCATGTAACAAAACTTATTTTAAGTCTACAAATTAATCAAATAAATTATGTTATCAGTCAAAACATGCTGGGTGGGCACTTATTAGAGCAGAGGCGCTTAATACGTCGAATATGGTATAACAAATTAAAGTTTGTGATACGTCGAATATGGTGTAACAAATTAAAATTTGTGAAAATTTCCAGCATGTACAAAAGTGATGATGTATGAACAAGAATACAGCTCAAATTCTTTACATTTCAATATCAAATTCCAAAGGTTCTCAAATTCTGCATTCTAATGCTAAATCTGGGTCATGGTTATGATGATATTTTATTTCCTGTTCAGTATAGCCAACTTCTCCCAATCAAAATATTTTGGGAAAGGACGGGACTTAACTTTAGCAATTTTCTTTTAGTTGTCCTATTCTGAGATCACAAATTATAGTGCAATTTATGCTAGTTATGTATCTAAGTATTAAAATGCTGTAAAAGGGTCAATTTCTAACTGATTTTGATGTGGAGTTTGACTGTTTTCATGGTTTTTAGTACATTTTATTAAAACCTTTTAAGCTCATATTGCAGCTACCTATCTACAAACTTTTTATGCATTTCTCTTGAAAATAATTTGACTATTATCACAAATCATTTCTACATGAGATATTTAAAGTGTAATAACACCTTAAAGGATTAGTTTAGTGAACAAGCATGTCCATCTTATATGAAAGAGGACTTCAAAAGAAACAAAGTGGTAAAGAAAGCGTTCAAAAATCTTATTCCGTGAAGGAGATATTCAAGTTTAAAGCTCTTGTCTTAACCCTTACTCTACCAGCACTTTTTTGAAAATGCGCTCGGGCGGCGGAGCCAAAGATGAGGCACCCAAAACGGCGATAATATCGCTGCGTGGTAGAATAAAGGGTTAATCAAGGGCTGTTTATTGAAGGGTCCTCTGTTTTCCAAGCAGCAGAGTTGGGCCCGTTCCACTTCAGTGACCCGCAGGGCCGCGTACTGGGATTAGGCTGCATATATTTTTTAATTAACCCTTACTCTACCAGAATTTCCACGTTCCCTATGCTAAAACGGCGTAAATACTCCTTCTTTCCCCAACTGCTCAAACACTAAAAAATTGAAATGCTTTACCGCCAGACATTGATATACATTCACTAAGTTTAAACTGTTTCAAAGCTAATCTTAGCCTACTAAACTTGTTGACTGTTTTTTCCTCATATTTGTTACGCTCTGTTGTCGTTCATGTCGAGGACAATTTTTGCCGACTTAAGGTGTAAGTTTGCAAAGTACCATTGAATGTTCATATAGTATTGTGTGCTATACTATAAATTTCCATTACATCTTAACCTATTCCACCTTAACCTATTCAGATTCAGGTTCCAAGATTACTTCAGCAGATGGAAAGTGGCGTACAGTACCTAAGCATGCTAACAATTTCTTAACTTAGCTGTTGAAGTTTCCGGTTAGACTAGCCTCATTCATTTCAAATTTCAAATATTATTATTTCTCCTTCACTATCTCTTCGTGACACTTCAAAAAATATTTTGGTGTAATAAATCATTTCTATTATGTTTCTGAAACAGTATCTCTAAACGTTACCATTCTTTATATCACGTTTTAGAGGTAGCTATTAAAATATCAGATTGGCACCGAAACTTATCGTCTGCATTCCTCAACATTGCCAATTTACATCATTTTTGCGAATAGAAACAACACCATAAATTTTTGAATTAGCATTGCTGAAATTTATTGTAGCGTCGTAACCATTAAAATATAATCTTCAGTAAATAGCACTTAATTTGCTTAATATTCTCTTCATTTAATAAAATGTAAAAGATAATTCTCAATTAAAAGATGGTGGATTTTGAGCATGGAGTTTACAATACTAGACCTGTCACTTCCTGTGGGCTTGGACAGATAAATCTAATCACACTTTTTTTTTTTTACATCATCGAACAGCATTTTTGGTTCATTATAGAGATAGGGTGGAATATATAACTTACAAGAAAACATTTTGTTTTTTTCTTGGTGAACATCTCATTTTCAATGAAGAAAAGATCCAAATCATTTTTTAAGAAATGCAAAAGATGTTTTATTGAAATTGTCTCTATGACATCACAGATGTTGCCAATCAGTTACTTTTGTCCAAATTCAAAAATACTTTTAAATTTTGTAACTTCTAAACAGAATAAGATATTAACATGGTTTTTTCACCACTTTGAATCTCAAATTTTTCTCTATCATTTATGTAAAAAAATGGAAATCCATGGGAATATTCCTTTAATGGATATTGTGTTTAATGATTCATACAGGTTACAGCTTGAAAAGACCTGAAAGCAAAAGCATTTTTAAAATAGATCATCATCAAATTTGTTATTGATATAATATTTTACTGAAGAATTGATTGATGTTCTCATTTTAATAGAGATGATTAAAATTATAAATTTGATAATGTTTCATAACAGTTTTGTAGGAATTATTTGAATTTATTTGACCCCTTGATGCACTTCCTTGTCAAAGGGTTCTCCAGACAAATAAGAATTAAGTTGAAAATTGATCAAATTACAGCTTCTCAAATTTTGTACACCAGGGCCATTCCACGCTGTGTGACTGAGGTGGAATTGCCACCTGCTTATCCTTGGGGCACCCAGGATTAAGTGGGAGCCATTCCACGTTGTGTGACTAAGGTTACAAATGTGAAATTACCCTTGCTTATTCCTGGGACCCTCCTAGGGTTGAGTGGGGGACATTCCATGATGTGTGACTTACTTTATAATCGTGGAATTGTCCTTGCTTAGCCCTGGAACCCTCCTTGTGTTAAGTGGGGCCATTCCATACTGTGTGACTAAGGTTACAATTGTGAAATCGTCGCAGCTTATCCATGGAAACCTCTCAGGATTAAATGGGGCTATTCCACACTGTGTGACTGAGGGTACAATTGTGGAATCACCCGCACATTTCTGTAAGACCCCCCCATGGTAAAGTGGGGGCCATGCCACACTGAGTGACTGAAGTTACAATCGTGGAATCCCACCCACTTATCCTTGGGACCCCAGGGTTAAGTGGTGGTTATTCCACACTACGAGACTGAGGTTACAATTGTGGAATCGCCACCCACTTATCCTTGGGACCCTCCCAGGTTTAAGTGGGGGCTATTCCACACTGTATGACTGTAGTTACAATCATGGAATCATCACTTGCTTGTATGTATACTTTGGACCCTTTATTGGTTCTGCCACAATAACATAAGGAAGTTAGGAGCCCATGTAGTCATGCTGGCCTGTGTATGTATGTGTGTACAGTATTGGTGTATGTATATATGTATGTATGGATGTATGTTTTTTTTATGTATGTATGTATATATGTATGTCTGTTACAAAAGCTTGTAAACACGATATCTCAAGAACCGTGTGGTGGATTTATTTCATACTTGGTATATGAATGTATTGTGGTCTGTACTGTAGATGATTCCTATTTTTGGTGCTGATGTCGTAAATATTAATAGTAGGCAGGGCTAACTGTAAAATTATGTTAAGAAGCTTGTAAACATGATATCTCAAGAATTGTGTGGTGGATTTATGTCATACAAGCGTGCAGTCTGTAGATGTTCCCTATTGTTTTTGGTGCTGATGTCATGAATATTAATTAGTAGGCAGGGCTAAATGTAAAATTCTGTTAACAAGCTTGTAAACACGATATCTCAAGAACAGCGAGGTGGATTTATGTCATACTTGGTATATGGATGTGTTGTGGTTTGCAGATGATCCTATTAAATTTGGTGCTGATGTCATGAATATTAATTAGTAGGCGAGGGTAAATGTAAAATTGTGCTAGTAAGTTTGTGAACACGATATCTGAAGATTATGCCATACCTGGTATATGGGTGTGTTGTGGTTGGTAGATGATCCCTCTTGTTTATGGTGCTGATGTCATAAATATTAATGAGAAGGCAGGACTAACTGAAATTCTATTTATGCTCATATTCCACAAACCCGTGACAGATTTAAATCAAACTTGGTATGGTGCTGTTGATAAAAGTAAGGATGATACAGGATACCATAGAATGTTGAGTTGTCGACTTCATCATTATTCATGTCAGGCGGAGCCAAATACAAATTTTCATTGGTTGTTGTGATTGTGGCTTATTGGTTGTTGTGATTGTGGCTTATAGCTTAAGGCAAAAACTTTAACACTTAAACTAGAAACAAAATATACACAAATTACATGTTCCAGACTGCTAAACGTATAAGAACACAATACAAATAGAAAAAAAAAACCTACTAATGCAAAGTAAGCATTGGAACCACATAGGATTTCTCCTGCTGGTTATCCATATTTTAAAGCAAATTTGTGACATACTGTACAGTACACTACTGTACAGTATATGACAAAATGTGCAAAAACTGTTTGATTAGCTGCCACAATGATTTGGAGTGGAGAGGGAATTCTGAAAAACAAAGAATTCTCTAATCTTTACCACTTTTATCAAGATACAGTATAATGTAATATTATAAGTACTGAGCCACTAAACAACTCATATGAACTACTCATATAACATATACGTAAATCATCTGAGACGAAAGAAAACTTTTAAAAAATCAATTATTAGGCATTAACATATTTGTGTTTAATTGTGTGCTGCCTGTTGTCAAGATCTAATACAAAAATGTTAATGCGCGTCATTCCTATGCTACTGAGCAATGGATCATCTGTGACAAAAGAAAACTTTCAAAAAATAATTTATGCATTTTAATACCTAAATACAATTAAACATTATGTACTGCCTATTATAATGGCTTATACATCCCTGTTATTATCAAGATCTACTGTACTGTAATATAAACATTATACTTACAGAACAATTCAAAGGCAAACAATATGACCTTGTATACTGCCATGGATAAACATCACAATTGTTTGTGCAATATCTTGGATTCTCATCTGATAGAAGAATGTGATTTAAGCAGATGTGTAAACATTGTAGTGTACCCAAGGGGCCATAAACTCAAAACATTCTGGCACCATTTAAAATTAATTATTTCTCATATTCCATTTCTTTGGCACAATTGATTTGACAGTATGACGTAAATCTTAACATAATAATGAATGTGTTTTTGTGTGGAATGTTCGGAAAGGAGCCACCTACATCATTGTTGTAGAAACTGGAAAAAAGTACTTTTGCAAAGATTATCTTTTAAAGATCCGGGGACTAATTTATCATAAAACATGTACAAAAACAAATTTTGAATGCATCGTTTGCATATGTGATAAAGAAAATTGTGAAATGAAAATAAAGCACTATTACTACAAATACTGTTTTGCATATTTAAATATTAAATATATTTAAATATTTAAATGACTGTAATTCTCATGGTTGGGTGGTTGGAAGGGCTCGTAAGGGTCACACAAAGTGGCTTGCCAACTTCTCATCAAGAGCTAATATTGTTGTAAACTATAGCTTTGATCAATTTCTGTTAATATCCTACATCTTATTGTAACATACTGTCGACTTGACTTGGACCCCTAGCTTGATTTAAAAAGGGGCAAGGTGCTAGACTTGTTGAGGGGCACATTAATGTGTGCGCGAAGCGCTGCGTCTTTTCGAATTATGGCAGGCAAGTTAAAGCAAAGCAACTAAATGAACATATTAAGAAAATATCAAGATTGACCATTTATACAAATTTGTAAATTCATACTAGAAAATTAAAAAAAGGAGGTAAAATGGCATTATCCCCCTCTTGAAAACAATATCTTACTTTAGGTATACCGTTCACTGTTCTCTTTTTCTAGGTGGCGAGTCTGGAACAGACATTGGCGTTCGTGGCCCTCAAATTACTTCTGTTTAGAGCTAAATTGTGCCTCTTTCCGCAGAGTGACGAATGTAAAAATGCGTAGTGACGAATGTTATTTTCAAAACTTATTCCGAATAGTGACGAATGTGTGGAAATGTTTGAAGTGCAAAACAATTTATTTATAAAAAAAAATATGGTGTGAATTTATACATCATTGAGAAGAAGAAAAAATACATTTAATCTTTCCAAATATGAATTTATTATTCTTGTTTTTGTCAATTTTGATATAATTAAGCTTCAAAAACATTCGTCACTAAGTGGAATTGAATTTCATCCAATTCTTGAAACTGTATAATTTACATTCGTCATTACGAGGAAAGAGGGACTAAATGCATTAACTTATTGTTACTTAAGCTGTTTATTGGTTGCCCAGTTGTTTAAGCTTTGGACATATTTAACTCGCTGCTTTCCTCTGCTTCTTTTGCCCTCAATTTTCCCACATACTGCAAGCTATTCCAACCCACCCTCCCGAAAAACATGCCCGAAACAAATTCCATCTGTCTCCTTGTGATGGCATCGAGTAGGGACCTGTCTATACCTGAAACTATCAGGACATCATCATTTGTTTTCCTTTCTGTCCAAGATAGTTTCAACATTCTCCTAATAAACCACATTTCCATAGCTTATAATCTTTTCTTGATGCCACTGAGGAGACCATACATACGCCTTCAAGACACAGACTTTTGTGTCCATTTCTATTCTTCAGAATTTGATTCATTTTTGTAAACATGTCTTTGGCAATTGCAATGCATTTTCTAACTTTGTTAATGCACCGACTATCTGATGTTAGTGTGTAGCCCAAGTACTTAAACTGTTGTACTTGTTTACTTATTTCTCCTTGGCTTTGTATACTACATATTGGGTTTATGGCTTTTTTATTTTAAACCACTTTAGGTACATAGTTAGAGCTGGCAATTATAAGCTTATAGAACAATTGAGCTTGTTTTGAGGCTCCTTAAAGATTCTGCCATTTTTATAATTTTAAATTCGATCAAATTTCCTGTTCACTATAGCCAACTTCTCCCATTCAGATTATTTTGAGGAGGACCAAAAAACAATAGATTAACATAAACAAATTTAGTTGTCCCATTTTAAGGTCACAAAATATTGTGCAATTTATGCTAATTATTGTAGGTATCTTAGTTTTAAAATGTTGTTAAATGGACAAATTTCCATCATAGATATTGCATCCTCTACTGTAGGTGTCATTCTGCATATTTTCATGTTTGTGCTGAATTGAACCTTAGTGGTCATGATCACTGTTTCAAGAAATTTGAGATGAAGCTTGACTTTCATTTCCGTTTCTATCAACCTTTCCTCACAGGTGTGCAATTAATGACATTTTAAAGGAAAGGTATTGTCCCATAAATGAATTCAGATGTGAACGCCGCTGTGTTGGTAACGTCATTTCCGTTTTTCAATTTTCCTTATTGATTGCGAGAAATCTGTGATGCTATCGATAACACATGAAGGCCCCTATGTTCCGTCCGATGGATGTGAGATTGATAACATCACAGATATCTCGCAATCAATAATGAAAATTGAAAACTGGAAGTGAAGTTGACAGCTCGGCGATCTTCACTGAATTTATTTATGGGACGATACCTTTCCTTTAAAATAATGTTCATTGACCTGATGAAATCTGCAGTAAGATTGCATTTTAACATGTACAAACCTTTTTATTTGTACAAAGGGATTGATATGCTATCTATTTCTTATTTCCTCTTCATTAAATAGTTACATTATATACATAACAACAACAGATATTTAATGTGGTGGACCATTACAAGCATATAAAAAGCTTTGAAGATTTATTAACACCCTCTTGGCACATTTGACTCTGACTGTCGCGGTGCCGTTAAACATCAACAAACCAAACCTTTTAAGATGGTTCATTATATTATGGTATCTGAAAAATTAAACAATTATTTGATAGACATGTGGATATATCACAAAATAAATATAAGGAAGGTGCAAAACAGTAATAATTGATAATTAAACTTACACAAAGATAATAAAATTAATGATAAACAATGCAAAACTAAGACCCCTACCACCCGGATTGAACTGTATATTCTTTTTTTTTTTTTTTTTTTTTTTAAAGAAACATACAATTTGGGAATACAAAAATGATAATAGAAAATAACAGGGGGTTAAACATTTGATTACTTGCACTGTACATGTTTTTCAGATTCCTCTTTAAAGGAGACATAAAGTCTGACATGTTCCGTATTTCATATGATAGAATTGATAATAACAAATTTTCTGACCAAGTTTCATAACTCCCGAAGCAATCTAACATATTTTTTGTAATTATTAAAACCTTAAATGCTGCTACTGAATAGTACCATGGGAGCTGCCGTATTGATTTCAAAACATGCAGATTATGATGTCATCAGCCTGGTAGGATGTTGGAATGCCTTGTATTTCTTTATAATTTACCTCAAGTTTTCTAGCTGATGATTTTTTTTTTTTTTTTTGTAAGGGTCAAGGAAATTTTAAACATGAATAAATTGAGATAGGAATAAGATTTTGACTTATGATATGATTGTATCAGACTTTATGTCTCCTTTAAAGAGATGATATATAAACCCTTGGATAGAATACGCCATACATTTCTAGATTATTGCAAGCATGCATGCAGTCATGGGGTTGATCATCTTTTTAACGCTTAAATGTATACACCTCACAAATCTCCCATTTCCAAACACTCCCCCGGACCCCCCCCCCCCTCCTTCCCCCTATAGTTGATGTATGAACTGCACAAACTGCCCACTTGCCTACCAAAGTTAAATGGTTAAGAAGACTTTAGGAAGTGATATATCGCTTAATATAAAGGGAGGTTTTGACAGTTTTGAAACGAACCACCCACACCCTCTTAGGTTGGGTTCAGACCACACCCTCTTAGGTTGGGTTCAGACTACACCCTCTTAAGTTGGGTTCAGACCACACCCTCTTAGGTTGGATTCAGACCACACCCTTGTAGGTTGGCTTCAGACCACACCCTCTTAGGTTGGGTTCAGACCACACCCTCTGAGGTTGGGTTCAGACCACACCCTCTGAGGTTGAGTTTAGAGTTGGGCTCAGAACCATCCTGTATGTTGGGAACCATCCACACCCTCTTAGGCTGGGTTCAGAGTTAGGCTTAGAACCTCCCTGTATGTTGGGCAATATATTACTGTAAAGACTTTATTTCTGACATTTTTCCTAGTTACAAGTACTGTAAGCTATTAATGCTATATAATTGACCATTTCAGAAAATGTTAATCTATTTTTTATATCAGTTAGGCTCCTTTTTTGTCTCCATGCAGGGCTCTATTATTTGGTGGTTTGCGTGAATCAGATCCAGACTGTAAGACGATAGAACTCCAAGACACGAACCCTAATGCCTTTGAGGGACTGCTACAGTACATCTACACTGGTCGCATCAACCTCTTGGAACTGAAGGAGGACATTCTTTTGGATATCCTCGGTCTTGCTCATCAATACGGCTTCTCCGAGCTCGAGTCTGCCATTTCTGATTATCTAAGGGCGATACTTAGCATTCATAATGTGTGTCTCATCTACGATGTTGCTAATTTGTATACCCTGGATGCCCTTAAGGAGACATGTTATGACTTTATGGATGGGAATGCTGATGATGTGCTATCCAGTGATAGCTTCTTGACTCTATCAAAGGTTAGGAAATGTTGGCTAAATTTTCAAGAAGCCCCACTGTATTTTTTTATTTTATGGTTGTCGTACCAAAAGGGGCAGGCATATAATTATGACTATGACTTTGTCTATGTACCGTATACCATAAACATCACCCACTTGTAAGCATACACAAAGGATAACTAGAGGGAAATGTGAGGGCCTATAGTAATGAATGTTCATGGTTCTGGGCACCACAATTAATATTTTACATATTGTGGTAGCCTGGAAAATAAAATTAAAAGTGTTGAAAGTCATTATAAGTTGAACTGATTTTGGTGGGTTGTTTTCCATCTTCACTCAATAATGACATTCTGCAGTTATTATTAATAAAACATCTAGCTGATATTGCCAATAGGTGTCATGGGCCCATGCAATACTTGTAAAAAGACAACTGAGAATCAAAATACAGATGCTGACACTTGATATCAAATGAATGGTCGTTGCAAATCAGTTTTTATCATATCTAGAAAAATTAGTTCTTTTGAGAAGAGCTTACATCTAGTTAGGTCTTACAAATACAACTGAAAAGCACTTTGTCCATCGGCCATTGTGCTTGTAAAGGATGTTTGTCCTAAACTAATTTTACAGAAAAATTGTTGCCCAATGGACAAGCTCTGCAAAGTTATGTCTGGCCCATGTTTGTTTGTGTCCTAGGCAACCAGATGTGTCATTGTAGATCCCTGACAACATAAATATACATTTCCTGTATTATGGTGAGCATGCAAAGAATATTGGGAACCTATGTAATGGCGATTTTATCTGTCTGGCTGTCCACAGTTTTACCTGATATTTCCTCAGAAATGTTTAAAGTTTTTGAGAATTCCCATAAAATGCTAAAGTTTCTTCAGAGTTCTCAAAAAAAGTTAGTTTCTTCAGATATCTTCATGGAAGGCTGGAATTTCCTTACTAAATGTTAAAGTTTTTTAGAGACTCTTAAGACAGGTTGAAGAATAGTTCCTTAAAAATCTACAAAACATTTGATATTTCCTTCGAAGATAACTGTAAGAGGATATAATTTTTCAAAATTCTTTATAGATCCTCAAGTGTCTCTCATAACACTGGAGGTTTAAAACCCTTACACTTTTTCATTCTTCAAAATATTTGTGCACCAACAGTTGTATCAGCCATGATTATTAAACTCTGCCTTTATTATTGTGTTCATTTGCATATTGCTGCAATATATAAACTGACCAGACTTTTTTACTAAGTATGCTCAGTCAGGAGTGTGACAGGATGTGACTGCATATGGACATAGGAAGGAATGTCATATGGGACATGGATGGGGGCCATGCAGGACATAGGATAGAATATATATCATGTGGTATGCACCAAGGCATGATTATTTGATGCCACCCTTTTTTCTTAT
>JAIGNY010001093.1:170000-360000 GCA_020152595.1 Chiridota heheva
ATTGGATGCCATCAGGAGGGAAGGATGGATAGCATTGGGGAGGGATGTATGGATGCCATTGGGGAGGGAGGAAGTCATTAGGAGGGATGGATGGCATCAGAGAGGGAGGGATGGATGGCATCAGGGAGAGAGGGATGGATGGCATTTGGGAGGGATGTATGGATGGCATTGGGGAGGGATGGATGTCATTGGGAAGGAGGGAGGAATGGCATCACTTTTATGTTCTTTCTGAACCAAATTTGTATGCACATTTTCCATAAAATTGATAATTTATACTGTAGAAATGCATTTTTACGATTTGGGAAGCAAATTTTCAGCATCTCTTTGGGCAATGGGGTCAATACTTTTGCCATACTGGTTGCACTATTTTTTTACTTAGCATCTAATTGGAGCAAGTTTTGGTGTACTTCAAAGAATCACGATACTAAACGCGTGTTAACGATACATGCTCGCTTTTTTGCCATGTACACGTTTACTAAAATCCCTAAACGTTCACAGCTCTAAGTTTGTCAGTACACGTTCCACATGGAAAGCCTTTCAGTACGTACTGCCTGGGGAACAGTTTCCCTGGGCAGTTTCCTTCTCAGTCTTACTTGGGGATTTATTTACTAACTGGTGATATATCTGTCTGGGGATATTAATGCTTGCTTGAAAAGTGCTCCATATGTAGAATAAATAACTAGAAAAGATATGCGTGCGTGATAATTTTGAGAAATTAATGTAATGGATGCAAGACCTCATTAAGATGAACTTTGTGTGTGACCCCAATTTTTGGTGTTTATTTTTGTTTTGTTTTTTGACAAAATATAAGTTCCCACCAGGTGGTGTGATCAAATTGACTGTGTCACTTGTATAACTTCCATAATTGCCCGGAAGAGTTATAATTAACCTCATTGACCCACACATTATAATTTATAAAAAACAACTCATAACTTTTGCTAGAAGTATATTTTAATTTTTCTCCCCAATGCCTTTTATTTATTTTTTTGTTGGGAAAATATATTTTCCAGCTCATGGTATAATTGACCCCAACCTTTCACTCCTCCATGCTGTTTGAAGAAGATGTAATAATTTGTGCTACATATTCATAATCTTCAAAATAATTTTTGATGTCTTACTCACATCCCTGATACTGTGTTTGCATGTGTTAATTAATGCAACTATCATTAGTTCTCTTACATATTTACCCCATACATATCATACGTGTTACAGCCTTACTTGGTATAGACTTTCGACACGTGCGCAGCAGCCTTATGACTATTATTTATTTCTTGTTTCTCTAACAAGTATATTATGACAAAAAAGTTTGAATAAGTCCAATTTAAAGCAAGGAATTTGCTTTTTTATTGACAAAAATGTTGGAAAATGAATTTTTGTCAGGAACAGTGTTTTTTAAGAAAAGCACTGTTCCGTGGAACAGTGGTGAAAAATTAAAAATTTGATCCCTGATTATGAACACATAAAGTGTTTGAGCTATGTTTACACATTGAGGATATGCTCGTAAAAATATTTTGCTATCACACTCTCCTTTCAGAACCTCATTAAAGGAGACATAGTCCAATTTTTGACTTTCATTTATGTTAAAACTAATGAAGACAAGTATGAAAAGCAACCCCTTTATTTTTGAACAAAAGGAAAATATTTTTTTTATTAATAAAACCTTTACTATATACTGTCAATAGAACTTTACATGGGGCCACCATTTCATCCATATGCCCTCTAATTTGTGACATATAACTCCCAACATAAATTTTCTCTGTCTCACACCAGCTTTGTGAGAATAGGCCACTTTTTCTTTTCTCATTTGAAAATGAAATTACTTGCAGTTTTAACAGATTTAATTTTTAACACAATTTTATGTCTACCTTATTCAAATTCAGTACAACCTTAAAATTAAATGGCAATTTAAATGAGTTCCACTTTGAACTGATATTTTAGTGATTTAAATTGGCAACATATTTTGTTGAAAAGTAGCTGATGGGTATGACACATCACAAATACATTCTAAAACTGTGCCAAATTTAAGAAAATTTGGCAGACCCCAGTCACCTATAAATCTCAATCATTTTCCATGATTTATGTGTAATTTCATGGGAACGTATTGTTTTTATTTTAAATCTACATTTAATTTTACATGGGATTAGCCTTCTTTATCTCCAGACATTATGCCTCCTTTAAGTCCCGATTCAAGGTCTCAGCCTATAGTTCTATGATTCGATGAACGAATGCGCTCGGATAAGTTAAGGATTTTTCTCATTTTGCTCCAAAAAACTGGAATGCACTCACTGTTTCCATCAGAGAATCTGACTCTTTAGGCAAATTCAAAAAGTGTTTGAAGTATTATTTGTATCCAATCTAACGTTGTTTTTCTCTACCACTATATTTTCACATCATGTTATGCTTTATTTGTACTTTGTTGTTATTATGTTTCTCCATATGCGCTGCGTTCTTGATGTAGTGGCGCTTTATGAATGCCTTATATGTATGTATGTATGTAAGGATCATTGTACTTTCTGAGCTTTCTTCAACTCACTTGAACACAAAAATCTGGGAATGATGATGAGCCATAAGTTTGAAAATGAATGAGCTCCCTACAAAATAAAAAAAAAAAAAAAAAAGTAAACTCTGAATGTAATGTTGTTTTGCCGTTACAGGTCCTACTCATACTACATAGATGTGTCTGTGGATGAGAAGGATTGGATCCGCATTGTGGATCATACCAAGTTCCTCTGCAGGTCATGGCAAATACTTCACTTTCCAGCTAGGGTTTGCAGGTATGCCTTCCTCTCAATTCAACATGTGTTGCCTATATTACTTTGTGTGAGTATGTGTGTTTTCAGTCTGTGACCTGTAAGTGTTCCTTTTTTGTGAGTGGGTATGTATGTGCTGCCGTTTCTTACTCTGAAATGTTCCAGTGTTTCGTTAAAACTACTGTTCCAGATCAAGTTTCAATGTTTTAACTTCTTGTTGATAAAAGAGCAAATTCAGTGCTCTAAATCAGACATCCTTGCCTAAAAATGCATGTTGTATGTATTTGTGTGAGAACTGTACCAGTTCCACAAAAAATTCATTGAGTTTATGAACATTAACATTTAGTAAATTAATAACAAATATTTGAAACTTTGGGAGAAAACACTGTTCCACAGTGAAAATTTACTGTTCCTGCTTAAAAAGCACTGTTCTCAGAACAGCGGCAATTTTGACCCTTGTAAGATATCAATATGCTTGTTTCACCAATTTATTTCTTTAACCCTTCATTTCTCACGCGGTAGTGATTCGACCGATTGGACATGCACTTTTCAAAAAACTATTATAATGCCATCAAATAGACCCACAGCAGTAATTCTGGGGTCATTTGAAAGAGCTTGAATAGTTCTTTCAGAAAATGAAATTTTTTGATGGGGGTTATGTTAAAGATTTTTGAAAAAAGATTGGTTGAAATAAAGAAAATTTGAAAAATGCACAAAATTTAACGAAGAACGATTTTGTTTTCAAAAGCTTACTTGCCATACTTCCAGAGCTTGCTTTTGACTACCCCTATCATCATTTTTTTTTGGGGGCAAAAGTTGTGAAAAATATCATGATTTTTAGCCTTTTTGAGACCAAAATTTGACAAAAAATTTAGTTTGTGATTACAATATAACTCCCCTACACCAAATATACCATTAGAAAGGCCATTTCACCGATTTGAAATTGAAAACACAAAGAGCAGCTAACCCCTCTTTCTTCATAGCACAATTTAAGTACTAAAAAGAATTCCACACACTAATACATACCTAGTCTAGTGCAGCGGTTAGTGTTCGGGATGTTCACGTGGATTTGAACACCAAGCCAATTACGTGGCTTTGTTTTTCCATGAGTCACAGTGGTGATATATTATTTGTTTATTTTCATTGTTCTTGCATGTATTGCTTTTGAGAAAGAAAACAAAATTATGACTGGTATCATTGAAAAGGAAATTTCACAAACAATCTAAATATGTAAAAAAAATCCTGCATTTTCATTATTCACAAGAAATAACACAAGCTCAAAAAATTGAGCAATTTTGACCTAATCTTGCCTAAAATTTGTTAATTCTCATATTTATGTTGATATTTTCTTTTTTATTTTGACTTTTTTATTGGAAAGTTTATTGTCTTAGCATTCATATAAACCAAACTTGTAGTGATATAAAACAAAAGGAAAGTAGTGAAAATTAAGTTTAAAAAAAAAGGTTTCACAAAATTGCAGTCACGTTTTGGATTGCCTGGGACTCTAAGGGTTAATTACCTTCCTTCGTATAAATCTGCATGAAAATAAATGAGATTATTCCTTTAATCAAATAAATCTAGTCCATTATAATGTACAAGAAGATAATTTGATAAAAAATGTTGCACTTTTGACCACTGAACGAATTCATCATTTGTCACATAAATGACAATAAAATAAATGAAAAGTTGTAGGTAGCTTTTGCTTGAGTCAAAAAGTACACCTGACATTTGACATTTATTATTTAGATTTTTCATGAATGTCTTTCTTTTCTTTTGCAGGTTTATAAAGATAATAGGTGTTCATAATACCGTCAACAAAGTTTTTCATCTTGTTTCATTTGAATGTCTTCACACAAACAAACCATTTGAGCTGGATCCCGATACAAATTTGATTGGTAAGTAATTATGTGGATTTTGGAACTTCATTGCAAGACATGTTTAAAGAATGTTGTATCAGATTTATGGATTACTATACTTTTTTGTGTTTGTTAATGAAACTGGAAACATGTATTTGCCAAAGAGACTTATTGAAAGCAAAAAGGAGTAAAAACAAATCATGTTCATGTTCACATCTCTGTTTTGTTGAGGAAAGACTTACACATGCACAAGCAGGTGATGTTTACATGTGTAGGGAACATGTTAGTAAAACAGGAAAACATTCCCACTTGATGTAGAATCTACTCATCTCTTGTGGTTCTCTGCCATTATGTTGCCCAGGTATATTAGGTCAAACAATATTCTCAGGCCAAACTGTAGTTTTTTACAGGTTACAGGACTCGTTTTTAATTTGTCATTGTAAACATTTTGTTTACATGTGTAGGGAACACAATAGTAAACAGGATCATGTAGAATCTACTCATCTCTTGTGGTTCTCTGTCATTATTAACCAAATAAAGGTCAAATAGTATTTCCAGGTCAAACTCTGTTTTGTTACAGGAGAAAGACTAACACGAAAAACAAGCAGGTGATGTTTACATGTGTAGGGAAACATGTTAGTAAAACAGATCACTTTATGTAGAAACATCTCCTGTCATTATGTTGATATCAGGTCAAATAGTATTTCCAGGTCAAACTGTAGTATACATATACAGGTATACAGGACTCGTGATTGCGGCCTGCGACACGCGAAAACATGCGCAAGCAGGTGATGTTTACATGTGTAGGGAACACAATAGTAAAACAGGATCACTTTATGTAGAATCTACTCATCTCTTGTGGTTCTCTGTCATTATGTCGCCCAGGTATATTAGGTCAAATAGTATTTCCAGGTCAAACTGTAGTTTACATATACAGGTATACAGGACTCCTGATTGTGACATGCGAAAACATAGGCTATAATTTCTACTAACAGGCGATAGGTGTCATTGTCTGCTATTAGAAACAATATAATAGCAGGTCAAAATGTATCACGTACAGACAATTACACATCACATAATCCTTTTTTCAATTTTAAAAATATGTCAATAGTAAGTGAAAATGTCAAGTAGCAGGCGAAAAAATGATTGACCTTCTACTAAAAATGACAAATAGCAGGTGATAAAATTTCTTATTGCAAACCCTGCAGGTATATACATACTGTAAATCTATCACTTTCATAACAGCAGTTGTAAGTAAATGTTTTAGTGGCTATATAATGTGTGATTTGCAATATCTAAAACGGTTCTTGTATTGCCAGTTTGTCATTGAATACAGCAGAATTTGGATAGGGGGTTTGAAAATTTCATTTGTATAATCCTTTATTTACTCTTTTCCTGTGAGATAAAATGTGAACATTTGTTATTCAAATCTTATGGGGGTGATGCTATGACTGATGCAAAATCATGCAATCTATAAACATACTTTAATTATTGGAAATATCAAAAAACAAAGATATTCATTTAAAAAGTTAAATCCATTTGAGCCATTCTTATCCCCGGTTTCCATGGCGCAAGTGGATGACTCCCCCTAGACTGGATGCCAGTCCATCTTAGGTCAACTCCCCAGCAGTGCTGGTACTCTGTTTACAGCTGAGTGGACTGAAGCAAGTAAAGTATCTTGCTCAATGGCACAAAGCAATGCTCATGGAATCAAACCCAGTACCTTTCGAATACGAGCATGACTCCTTAACCACTGAGCCATTGAACCTTTTATTCATTTATATGTTCCGTTATTATTACTTCATGAAACCCGTGAGTAGGTGTTTGGTAAGAAAAAGAAGTAGCAGTTTTGAAAGGGTTTCTGGATTTTAATAAACATTGAACAACATGAATTGTTTTAGTTGTCTACCCCTTTCATACATCACAATTTTGTTAATATATACTAAGGTAAGACGTAAAAGCGACGCAAATTTCTTGCTGACAATGATGGCTATTTTATTTTAAGATTTAAGCTGAGCAAAAAATTAATAGTCCAATGTGCAGTTAGGTCCTATTAACAATAACATTTAGATTGACCATACCTTCTGATATCTGTCATTGCTCGTTTTGGCTTTCCTTCTAAAAGTAGACCTATGATTTTGCTACATAGTGCGTTGATGACGTAGGTGCACAAGCTGTGCGTATCACCATTTTCAATATGCGCCTGGATTAAATGGATGTGACCAATATGCCCATTCAAGCTGTGTGCATCACCATTGTTGTTTACTTATGACACGCAATGATAAACTTAGCATTGGCCACAACAGTTTGAACATTTGAAGTTGGATAGACTATTCTCCACATATTGCGCTATGCTTTGCACTGCTATGATGGAAGCAATCTTTCAGCTGTGATGGATATTTTTGTGAAACAAATTAACCGTAGCCATACATAGACATTTCACCAAAGACATTTTCTTTCTCTGCAGTTCCCAAGCACAATGTAGCAACCATCAAGGCCAGCGCTTGTGTAATTGAAGGTGTAAGCCGCAGCCGGAATGCATTACTAAATGGAGATACCAAAAACTATGACTGGGACTCTGGTTACACCTGCCATCAGCTAGGCAGTGGGTCCATTGTGGTGCAATTAGCTCAACCATATGTAATTAGTTCTATGAGGTAAGTATGTACAGTTTGTGCTCAAGATGTCCACTTCACGGTTTAAACTTTTAAAGGATTATTCCTGTGAATTGTCATTTTCATATTTATGATAGAGAACTATTCAAGAAACAAAATAGTGTAAAAACCATGTTTTGGAGTTACTAGCATAGCATATTAAGGTTTAACGTCCCAAAAGCATCCAATGCTGGACATTATAGAACCATATTTTGATAACCAGTTGTGAACTCACTGTTCAGAAACTTCAGGATGGGGGAGGTTCTGACCTAATTTAAACTAGTGTCTTTATTGGAACTTTTTTATTTTTTAGAAGTTTTTTTTAAAGTCTTTGGTCATATATGGCATACAGGTATGGGGTGTGTGTGTATGTTTGTTTGTTTGTGACGGCCAGCTCGTAAATGCGATATCTTAAGAATGGTAAACTGGATTCATGTCATATTTGGCATACAGATTGCCCCTGGTCCGTAGATGTGCCCTATATATTTAGATGTTGATACCATGCATATTAATGAGTAGGCAGGGCTTAAAGGGAAAATCTTGAAATGTTCATTTTTTTAACAATCGCTTGTTTGTTTTGTTTCATATGTGGTATAAGTATGGGGTTAGCTGGTGTGTACGTGTTCATGGTGTAAAAGGAGTTGAATTTCATTAATATGCACAGTGGGCGAGGCTTAATATGGCTTTGCTTAAAAGAGATTGTAAACACGGTTTCTCAAGAATGGTAAGCTGTATTCATGATGTATATAGTACACAGATAGCCCATGGTCTGTAAATGTGCCCTATTGTTTGTGGTGGTGATAGCATACATATTAATGAGTAGGCGGAGCTTAATGTAAAAATCTTGAAATGCTCTTATTCTGACGATCACATGTCTGTTTTGTTTCATATTTGTTATAATATTGATGTTAGCTAGTGTGTACATGTTCATTGTTTAAAGACATTAACTGCCATTAATATGCATAGTGGGCAGGGCATAATATGATTTTGCTGAAAAAACTTGTAAACACAGTATCTTAAGAATGATAAACTGGATTCATATCATATTTGATACACAGATAGCCCATGACTTCTAGATGTGCCTATTGTTTTTGGTGGTGATATCATGCATATGAGTAGGTGGGGCTTAATATAAAAATCTTGAAATGTTCATATTTTAACAACCGCATGTCTGTTTTGTTTTATATTTTTGATAATTATGATGTTAGCTGATGTGTACATGTTCGTGATGTAAAAGGGTTGAATTTCATCAATATGCATAGTGGATGAGGCTTAATATAATTTTGCTGAAAAGAGCTTGTAAACACGGAATCTCAAGAATGGTAAACTGGATTTATGTCATATTGGGTACACATATAGCCCATGGTCCGTAGATGTGCCGTATTATTTTTGGTGGTGATATGCAAATTATCAATGAGCAAAAGTATGTCCATTTTGCGTCATATTGGGCAAGATTATTTTGTTGGTTATTGTGTACATGCTTATGTTATCAGCAGATGTTGTATGCATGGTGAGCGTGGCTCAATGGGAAAGTGCTAAATGATGTAAACACCATACTGTATCTCATAAACGATATATCAGGTTTATGCTATATCAGGTACACAGATGGGTCATGATCTGTATATGTTCTAATGTTGTGGTAGTGATGACATGAATATTAATGAGTAGGCGGGGCATGTGATAGTGCATGAATTAGAAGAGAAACCTATTGGTTGGTCCTTTTGCAATGAATTCCAACCTGGTTGGAAGTAAGTCTATGTATAGGGAGAGAATTTCAATAGACAAACCGTCTCATCTTGTTCAAAATTTGCAGGTTACTTCTGTGGGATTGCGATGCTAGAAACTATAGTTATTACATTGAGGTGTCTACGGACCAGCAGAACTGGGTGCGTGTTGCAGACAAGACAAAAGATTCCTGCAGGTGAGTGGTGCTTAAGTTTTTAAAGATGCCAATTTTATTGTATTGTACAGTGTATTATTCTTAATAGATTTTGCTGGATTTTAAGTTGTTGAAATATTTTCATATTATTAGTTGTTGATTTCTGTATAAACATGTGAAAAAGTTACAAAAGAGAGAAGCAAATTTTCTGAAAGTTAACAAAAGTTTGTCCTACAGTTGTGTAATATCATGGAAGTTGTATTGACCAACCTGTACTGGACCACATTTGTGTGTGGGAGGAGGAGGAAGGATGAAAAAGCTGGTCAAATCACACACAAAAATGTGTTCATTTTGTCTTTGCTTTTATCGTTTAATTGTATGTCACGATTGCCAGAAGTTGGCCATTTAAAAGTTTGAAAGTTGTCAAAACATTAATCAAGTTCATAGTGGCTCTTAGTTATTACAAAATATAAATAGATGATAAATTTCGGTCAGATTTGGTGATGTGCACATGACCAAGCCACACCCCTTCATCAGTAGAATGACCTGCGCGGTATCTCTAAAGCCAAAAGTGAAATGTTAAAAGAGGTTTGCAGTACATTTGGAAAGAGGTTTATGTTGCTGTTATTTCAAATTTTACACTATTTTCTTTCAAAGCTAGATTAAGGCAATCATTAGCAACAATAGCACACTATTGCTATTTATTTCAAGAATAAGTTCAATGGTCAAACAAGCTCATCTTATTTGAAAGAAGACTTTAAAAGAAACAAAGTGGTGAAGAAACCATTCAGAAATCTTCATCCGTTAGGAAGATATTCAAGTTTAAAGCTCTTGTCTTATTTTACACAGCTTCAGATTTTCAAAATCTTGATGTATTTTAAAGAAAGTTTTATTTAATTTTTTCACTATTTGAATTATTTTTCCTCAAAATTTCTTCAGGTGGTATATTATAAATACCCTTCCTATATTAGGTTTGATTACTTTTCTGACATATCCCATGGTTTATAAGCCATAAAATTGCAGGACATAAAGACAGGAATCTGAGGCTATGACATCACAACTAGTCTGATTTCAGTCGTTTCTACACAAATGATACCAATTTTCAATACCTCCTTAACAGAATAATATTTTTTAATGCTTTCTTAACCATTTTGTTTCTTTGAAGTCCTCTTTCATATAAGACAATCATGCTTGACCATTGAACTAATCCTTTAATAATTCAGTATCTATGTTTCTTTAAGAAATAAAAGTAGCCTTCTTCTGTTGTACCTAAATCCTCAGATCGTGGCAAACTCTACAGTTTTCAAAACGACCTTTAACATTTATAAGAATTGTCGGGATAAGAAATACAGCCAATGAGGTAAGTGGTATTCTCAGATGTTCTTACTTATCTATTTGAAGTTCCACCATGCCCCTAATTAATGAGCATTCTATCATTTCTCTCCTACCTGGTTTTTTTTTTTTTTTTACTGGTTTCTGACTGGATAAGAAGGTTCATTTGTATATGCAATCAGCCTGATTACTTCTCAGTAATGTTTTGATTACATATGCAAAACAGATAACGGGCAGCTGATTATTCATTTCAAGATACCTGATTGGATAAAAGGGCTAACCGGACAGCTGCATATTCATATCATTGACAGTTTCTAATGTGGGGTAATTCGTGTATTTATCATGGCAACCACCCAAGCAATTAACCCTTCAATTGATTTTACATACTAAAATGAATTATGTGGAAAGAACTCACTTTCAATTTCAGCAGCAATAAACTTGTGCTGACAAAGCTGATTATGCAAGAATTGAATTCAGCAATAATGTAGTCCAATATGTACAGTTTAAAAAAGATTATGCAATGAATGGAAAACAAAAACATAAAAAAATGAAAATATAGATTTTAACTTTAGGCCTACAACCCTGAATCCCATGGCTATTTTAACTTGCACCAAACAAGTACGTATTATAATATTACTAGAAATGAAATGTGCCTGTTTTTCTTTTTTTCTAGAAGTATAAGCCACTGTCTTAAATTACAGGGCCTAAGCTTAACAGTGTTAGTAACACAATTTAATTGCTGCATTAGTATTCCACCTACAGTACTGTACTAACCTATCAGTGCATAAGCCCTCGGTCTAAAGCTATGCTAAATTTAAACTCCAAAACTGCGCAAGCCTTCCGATTCTGATAAATTTGAGAATAAGAAGGTATTTAAGAACAATAGTTTCTGTTCCAACAACAACTAGGCCTGGATGAATTAACATTATTCTTTGCACTTTGACGGAATACAGATGCTTCAAAAGTCAAACCGCTAAATGACAACCCTGTGCCTACACTGTTACAGCATTACGGTATGAGTAGTGGGCTGACAATTTATCATTTTGACCTTTGTTCACTATTTGGTTTTCTGGCCAAGTTATGATGAGATTTTTTTCTTTACTGATAAACCATATTTTTTCTCTTAAGAAGTACTAGATTTATGAAAGCAAAACAAATCGCGAGTCATTTACGAGATCAAATTTTGCTCATTCGACGAAAGTACAAATTGGTGAATTAGAAACTGTTAATTGTTCTGTTGTCATATGTAAATAAGCTGGATTGATGTGTGTGCGGTACTGTGTATATAATTTTACATGTTTCCTCCACTAAAATTGATCAGTTTTTCTTTATTTTTTAAAAGATATTTAATGATGATTAAATAGAAATAAATTGTTCTTGCTTGCCTAATATTGTAATAACCGGCTTGCCCAAACAATTTGAAAAATAATGGGTTGGGCTTTGCCTCACCTATTTTTCTTCATATTATATGGGAAAGCCGGTTGTTACTCAATAATGAACAAGTAATTACAGTTAGTTCTTAATTTAACTTTGACCTGGAAGATCCATTGCCCTTCGTGCTATCATTGTTTTGCTGTCAGGTGTAGGTAGAATGACAGTTTAAGATGAATGTTTAAATCAATGTATAAGACAAGTGAACACATTTAAGATAATCATGATTGCCGAGCTTGAGTTGTGTTTTCATGAAATTGATGAAAATAAAACCACTTACCTTTCAGCCAAAGTGGGTCCATTATTAGACTTTTTAATTTTGGTAGTTTCTTTGTGTATGTGTCATAAGGAGTGACTTGCTTGCTTACAGCAAAAAGATAATGCTGGTATTCCACTAAAACAAGAGTAACAAACCTAAGGTTAACCACTAATTCTAACTTCTTGAACCTTTACACTTAGTGCTGTTGAATTGCGATGAATTTACTAAACATTTTATAGCCAAAATTTGCGAGCATTTAGCGATTAAATGCAACCAAGCTTCACCCAAGAATCGGTATAAAAATTTGTTTTTTGTGGAACTGGTCCGGTTCCTACACAAACATACCATGCACTTTCAGGCCACAAATAGGCCAAGAATCTCACCAAATCCAAATATCATGTCTTAAAATTAACGGTTAGTCTGATAAAGCTACCTGAAAATAAAGATCCTTGGTTGAGATGACATTCAAAAAGGTGTAGAAAAAAGATATCCATAAGGAATGTTGCCGATTTCTGGCAGTCTGAAGTTCCACCTGGTCTTTACAAATAATTTACGGAACAGACCGTACCCCAGTATAGCATTGGATAAGGCCTGTAAAATCAGTTTTTAGTTCTTAAAGTTCAAAGTGTGCCAACAATTTTAGTTGAATTTAGATCTGGCTATGAACGTTGCTTGATTTTAATGCCATTAATTGCTAATCGTCAACAGCACTATTTACACCTTTTAACTTTCTCTCTGCATTCCTTGTGCCATTTGTTTCTTGAGTTCCTCTAACATTCAGTTAATCTTCTCTGATACCAATGATCATCGCTGTTGATATGCAGCTAAACCCATCCATGGAATCAGTTTCATAATCTTCTTCTTTTCTTCACCTGACAGGTGTTTCATTGTGTCCATTTTGAATGTCCAGCAAATCCTCTTGAACCACCGATGCGCAGTGAAGTGGAAAACTCCGAAGACGAAGTACCAGGTGCTCTGACACGGGAGAACCAGAATCCGGCACCTCAGTTCCCTCTAAATGGCCAGCAGCGGGTGCAGGCGCAGGTGCAGCCACAACAAGCGCAGCCACAACAAGCGCAGCAACAACCGCAGCAACAACCCAACAACCAACAACCCCAACCACAACCCCAACCACAACCCCAACCACAACCACAACTAAACAGAGACAATGCACAACGAGATCATAGAGAAGCTCATGGCAGCCGGTCGTCACCACCTAGTATGCATCTAAATGCAGGAGGAAGCAGACCGGCCCGTTCTAGTCGTCATACGTCAGGTAGTAAAAGATGAGGTTGCATGCGATGGTTGGGATTGGTTAAAGAAGTAAGTCAGGGAAGTTATTACAAACCTCAGGTTAGCCCGCTATTCAAGAATCTTTGCTGAAATGTCAATGTCGAATGGAAACAATTACCATTTAGCAGTTGTTTCATGTCAGAAAATTTTAGAGAGATATTTTATTGATCTTTGGTGCATTTTAAAGTTTATTAAATTATTCTATCGATAGTTCATGAGTCGGTTTGTTAAAATATTTTTCCCAGTTATATTTCATGTTACTTACGGAGTAGGAGCAGACTTTTCTGATATTGTATTGAGTGCAAGTTACATTGATTACATAATTGAAAGGTCTTGAAGTTATGCTTGAAATCTGCGAGAATGATTATTCCATATTACTTGTTCACGGTGGGTCCCAAAGTCAAGCGGGTCCACAATATCATTGATCTCTATGTCCCCTTATAATAAGTCTGTGGTCAGAGATTACAGCAAGTGATTTTTGCATGTGATGAGATGTATGAAAAATGTAAGTGTGAGGTTCAAAATATCGAACAAAAATCCTTTCGTGATCAATGAAATCTTTTGCGGATCAAAGTCCATGACCCTTCCTGGATGGGACACCAGTCCATCACAGGTTTAACTCCCCAGCAATGCTGGGACTCCTTAACAGCTGAGTGGATGAGAGCAAGTGAAGTAAAGTGCCTTGGTCAAGGACACAATGCAGGACTTGTGCTGGAATTCAAATTTAAAAACTCCAATTAATGTAATATTCTGCTTGTCACGGACACATACAGAAAAATGGATTGATAACTTGCAAGTATCTACTCTTTCACATAGTAAGTTTCTTTTTCAGTAGTTTATGACCTGTGCATGGTGCCAAAACAAACTCAGTTCTTGTGGTTTTTTTGTTGCCTCACATAGTTTTAAGATAAAACAATTTGGTGTCTGTCAAACATGACAAACAATTGATCATGTTGGTTATATATGATTTTTAATTGTTTTTGATTATTCTATTATAAATGATCTTATAAACTCGCAGTGACAGAAATAACCAGGAAGCAAAGTCCCCTTGGCTCACTGATTGTCATTTTGTGTCATAGGAAGTGGGGATTCCTATGTTTTTAGGTCATGCCGAAAAGTTTCTCTTTAAACCTGCCCGCATCCGACACCTGAGTTGATCCTGAAAACTCAGGTATGACAATTACCAACCCGACTTCCTGTTCAGTGTATTGTGTTTCCACCCAAAACAATGATTGTTTATCTGCCATACTCATGCACACCACAGCCAATTAGCCCAGGGTTAATTGTGTGTATAAGATTGCAGAAAGCCAGAGCTGAATAATCAAGGCACTTTTGTGAATGAAATCACTTATACGTGTCTTAGTGGGAGAAGTTTGTTTTCAAACTGGTGATAAAAATAGCTGTGTATCATAATGCCTGAGGTAATAATGTGCATTAATTGTGAATGATTGATGGACCATTTCTCCTAAGGAATGGTAATTACCGTTTTTCTTGGCTTTTCAAAAAAATATTAAAAGTGATGAGTTTGGCCTACATATATTCATAAGCATTACTTATGAATATATGTTATTTTAGCATATTTCATAATATGCAATGCCAGTTAGTATCAAACTTGAAAATCAACCAACAATGAAACCACTATACATTTTGGTTTTCTGGTCATAGTAATCAGAGCGGTTCACAATAGATGTAGTTCATTAAACATTTTTTTTATTTATATATATATATTTTTTTATACACCCTTAAGTTAGGGTTTCTTATGGAAACCATATAAATGAGATTATGAAAATATTATTTGAATGTTGTAGAGATATTTAATGTAACATTTTAGCCTTGGTTAAAAAGGATTTATGAAATTATTAATATTGAGGCTGTAAGAGGGTGATAGATTTAAAACAATACCAATAAGATATTCAAGTGCTTCAAAACCAGTAAATAGAAAGGCATGGACAGCTTTATTTGTTGCTGCTGATTGCTAACAAATATTGCATGATTATAACATACAGAAGATCTTAAGATTCCAAGTACTTAAATCCATTCTTATCTTCAAAAAGAAACTTGTTTTCTAAAATATTACTGAAATATTTTAATTTATGCAAGTTTTGAGTGATTAAGATCAGAAAGGTTTTTTTTTAATGTTGTTGTTGCTATTTCTAGGTTAAAAGAATCAGAATGGTATAATAAAAAGATTTTGATGATACATGGGAATTCAGGCAAATTTAGCACTGTACATGCTCCCGGGGATAATTTTCATTCATCTATAATCTCACGGGCCATTCAGACAATTCCCATCAGCATAATCTTATTTTCTTTTCTAGCAGGACAGAATGTAAGATGTTCCAAAAACATCCCACTATCACCATATTTCTCCACAAATCTTGTCTGGGCAAAGGCTGTCCTAACTAAAAAAATGACTTTATTAAAATTGATTTTAATTAAAACCTAATCATTTGAACCATTTTGTTTTTCGATCAGACCCTATGTAGATAAATGCATGTTTTGTTCAGTGCAGTCATATCCCATTTGACACTGAAAGCAAACTGATGAAAGGTTAAATGTTACTTTTATGAGAAGTTTATAACAACATAACTAAACTTCATGAAAATATATAATGATATAACTCAACTAAATATATAACACAAATAAGCAAACTGGTTTTTGACCAGTGAACCAATTTTCCTTTGTGATGTTTATAAAGAAATCATTATTTCATTGTTTTTGTTAAGGTAATCTATTTCCTTTCATGCAGGAATATGTTTGTGCAGTGAGTGACTGGTAGTAACCATTTTTATTATTTGTTTGGAAAGAAAACAATAGGAAATGATTAAAAGTCATAAACAATTACTGGAATATGAGCAAAAGCTTTTCAGAGGTCAGGATTTAATGTAACAGTGTTAAAGGTGTATGGGCAGGTAGAGTTTTTCCCAAAATGAACGAGCAATAAATTGCAGAAGAGTCTTTAAATGGTCACAACAGCACTTATATATAACTTGTAAGTTCTGACAAATTAAAGTTTGTAAATAATTTTAGCATGTGCAAAAGTAATGATGTATAAACAGCAATACAGCTTAAAATTTCCTAATATAATTCTTTATATTTCTTTCCCAAATCTCAAATGTTCTCAAATTGCCTTCTATCGTTAAAATTGGGTCAAAAATAATGTCCCAATTTCTTGTTTTTATGTAACCAACTTCTCCCAATCAAAATATTTGCGGGAAGGACAGAAAAATAATAAATAAATTAACATGAGCAATTTTTTTTTTTTTTTTTTTTTGTGAGGTCAACAAATACTGTACAATTTATGCTAATTACATCCAGGTATCTTAGTTTTAAAATGCTGTAAAATGGTCAATTTTAACTAATTTTGATGGGATGTTTTGCTGTTTACAAGGTGTATTTGAAAGCATTTTAGCTCATGTTGTTGCTACCTGTCCATATACCTTTTGAGTATAGAGTTGAATGAACCAATAAGCTCTTTAATTGCTAACAGTTGCTTGTGGGTAATATGATAATGTAGAAATTACATTTAATCGTCCGGTACCTCATATAAAGAACCAGAATGGGCAAAAGTGTCTTCCTGAATTTAATGTGATATTCTTGATTTTGGTGTCAAATGTTAAGTCCTAAGGAATTACTGGTATATGAAAAAGGCTTTTTCGATTTAATCTGGCAGTGTTTGTATAGGGTCGACTAAACTGATAAGCTTCTCAATGTAATAATAGTTTGTGGTAAATATGAGCAAGTGGAAGAGTTTATCGTGTGGTATTTCATATAAAAATCTGGAATGATCAATAGGGTCTTCCTGAAATTAAATATGAAAATTAGGTATAAAAATAAGATTTTCTTGATTTTGCCGATAAATGTTAAGTATTTTCAATACTGAAACAGTTTTGAAATATTCCAAAAGAATTCACAGCTCAAAATGCTTTCAAAAATGATTCCTTCCTTGTCAAAGTTAAACAGTTTATGCTAGATTATAAACAATCGCACTGTGCTAATATAATGTGTACTTTGGGTTTGATGGACTTCAAGAAATAGTATCTTATCAAGAACTACTAATGTTTTACCCTCCGGATAAATTTATCTCCTTCCTTCATCATGCTTCTTCTACAACCATATTTAGTCCTCCTCTCCCACCCCCCTCTCTCTACTTTGTTTTTTTTCACCCATGCACCTCCTCTCTCAATCCCAGCTTTCTGGCTTTAAGTTCTCGTGTTTTTCTCAATCTCCCCCTGTTTTCTTTTCTTCCTATCTCTGAAATGATCTAACCTCTCAGGCACCTCTTAAGCCCTCATCAAACAAGCAAACTACTGTTAGCATCATTGCTACAAAAATATATTAAATGTGAACCTTTTTTAACAAAGTATTTTCAGACACTCGGAGCATTTTGCAAAATTTGACACAATGATAGTAATACATTGATTTGTATAGCGGTTGTTGCCAAGTTCGCGGAGACATTTGTTGTTGACGCATTAATGTGGGTCCCATACATGTTCTTTTATTCTTGATATTCTCTGATTACATTTGTTTAATGATAAAACTCCTGAAAGATGTGTGAATGAGACAATTTGTTGCGATCTCATGTTATCAATGGTATTCTTTGGCATCGTAGGTAAGGATTAATTCAGTATCTTGCTTCATTTTGAAGGGTTTTTTTCTCATTATTTTATGTTACAACTGGCACTGATGCATGCATAATTCTACTCACACTAATGGCAGTCAATATATGCTTTGCTGGACATTATCATGTTGTGGGTCAGTCTTAGAGGAATGTATCATTAAAGGATTCCGGGGTGATTAAGTTCGTCGTCTATAAAAGAGGATAAAAATGGGAACAAAATAGTTCAAAATATCAAAAAACTGATTACGTTAAACATATGTTCATTTTAAAGCAGTAACAAAATTGTAAGGAAATGGCTGACATCAGACTATAAGTGCCATGAAAAATCTTGGTGTGTTTTTATTGAATCATTTTTCTAAAATTTTAGGGATTTAATCATTGGAGCTGATGAGTTAATTTAGTGTCTATTGACATAAATTTGAGTTTTCACCAATTAGCAAAAATGCTAAAATGTTTTTCAAAACACAGTTTAAATTGTTAAAGGAATATTCCCATGTGAAGGAGGACAGTCAAAGAACCAATGTTGAAGAAAAACTATGATGCTACAATGTTGTACTTAAACAATGTCAAATTTCAAAGATTCTGCAAGTGTGTTCAAAAGTAAGTGGAGCAGTAAGTGTTATTTGATATGTAATGTCATAAGGACACTATTTCAATTTGATCTATATCTTAAAAAATTAATTATTTCCAAAAATGATTGGAAACAATTATTTCTGAAGTGAGGCATACTTGATATTTTATGCCCATCTGTTCATGTACCCTGTAGTGTTGATTCTAAGAAATTGACAAAATGTTTTAAAAGAATACAGAAAAAACTTGAGGGTACTGTTTTGCGATATCACACTTAGCCTTTCGTTAATAATTATCTCAAAGCTTTACTTTTCAATAACTTGTTACAGGAATAAGAGATCGACGTGGTTTTTCATCAGTTTGTTTCTTTACTATTCCTCTATAATTTCAGACACACATGGTTGACTAAAGTTTTTTTTTAAATAGTGTGTGTGATGCTAATTCTGAATAAGTATTGAACTTTGAAGGCAGGAAAATTTCAAAAGTTATAAAATGGCAAATTTTTATTTATTTTTGATGGGAAATTGAGCCATTCCAATTACTATAGTTGTAATCAGGCATTGAAAAATTACTCTTCTGGCTACCCAGGACAACCGATATTATTTATATCCAGACACACATAAATTTTGTTACGTCAGTCAGTCATGCTACACATATTCACGAAAAATATGTAGGTCAACCCGATTTCCTGACAGACAACCGTAAAACTTGGTACCCTGGGGAAGAGTTGCATCCATATTGATTTGTAGAGTGTTGTTTGTAAAAGATTCCATAACATTTTAGCTAATGTCGCCTCTTTGTAGAGTGTTGTTTGTAAAAGATTCCATAACATTTTAGCTAATGTCGCCTCTTTGTAGAGTGTTGCTTGTAAAAGATTCCATAACATTGTAGCTAATGTCGCCTCTTTGTAGAGTGTTGTTTGTAAAAGATTCCATAACATTTTAGCTCATGTCGTCTCTGCATATCCATAGACATTACAAGCTGTAGTACAAGATGTCATATTATGATATGGAGGGCCTCGGATTGAGTACCTATCAAGTATTTTTATCATTGCATGTTACCATGGAAATTATCAAGTATTGTTCTGTCTCAAGCAGCAAGACTGAATTATTAATAAGAAAGTAAACATTCAAGAGCATTTGGATGTGATTGCTAGAGACACGGAACTCCTAGGCATAGCTATGTCAGACAAAAGGCGGGATGTTGTCAAAGTTTATGTTACATTGCAAGCAATTGAACTCCTAATATGAAGTGTATTTGGGTTTGATGTACTTGCAGAAACAGAAATAGCATCGTATCAAGAACTGCTGTTAGCATCGTTGTTAAGAATATATATTAAATGTGAACTTCTTTCACAAAATCTTTTCAGACATTCAAGGAGGTTTGCAAACTATGACATTTTACAAATGTTGACATATTGCTGTGTATTCTTGCTTTTCCCAGACAGGCGAACTGATTTCTACATCCCTGCTTGTCACTTAATAACAATTTGTTTAAAGGTTATGTTTCGTTAAGTAATGATAAATAATCAAACAAATCTAAATAACACTAAAAGTAATGTCACCTCTAAATGTCTAGATACCTTTAAGTATTAGACATCAGATTATGATACGGATGTGCCTCAGATTGAATACCCTTTAAGTATTTTTATACTGTGCTTGTTTCCGTGGAAACTATAAGGTATTGTTCTGTCTGAGGCAGCAAGACTAAATTGATGATAAGAAAGTTAACATTCAAGAGCATTTGGATGTGATTGCTAGAGACACGGAACTCCCAATTGCAAGAACTAGGCATAGCTATGTCAGCATGATGTTGTCCAAGGCATTTTGTCTGCGGCCGAAGTGTAAGGTATTCAAAGGTATTCAAGATATTGTAGGTGTGCAGGTTAGAAAACACTATAGTCTCCCTCTAAAACATTGATGTACTTGTGTATAATGTCTTTCATCTTTGGTTATGTTGTGTTATATGGATTGCAGCTACATAGAGTATTTGTCAATGCAAGAAGCAATGACAGAACCTGTCAAATCTGGTGTTCGTTTAATTAGATCCCACACTGCATCCACCCATAATCATCTTGTATTGCACGGATAAATTTGTCAGCAGTTCTTTTTTTTGTAAATAACATTTTTCACTTATAGAGTGTTAAAGAGTGTTAGAGATAATTGTGATGCATTTTGCTACAAAATATTGCTACAAAAGATAATTAGATGCTTTCCCAAGGAAGAATATATATTGAACTTTATGTAAGTTTTAACTCACACTGTAGCTTATAGATGTCTTCATGTAAAATATACAGGTAATAGCAAGTAATCAATTTGGAATATTGGAAGAGCAAAGTGTAAATGAGAAAGGGAGAAGGAGGGGGGGGGGGGTATCTTCAGTGCCATAGAAAGATCTGTATTTTTTATTAGGTCCTTTCATGACATAGATGGGCATAATTTAATCTGGAGGAGCAATCATCTAGAAGAAGAAGGCAAGTTTCAGATAAGTTCATGGAGGATTTTTTATATATTTTTATGAATAAGTTAAGATGGAGTGGATTGGGAGGGGGGGGGGGTATGGTGTAATGATGCAGAAAGGGTAAGGAATCCAACCATTTCCTTTATACATAACATAGGTCATGTACAAATCCTACAAATCTTCACCTTTTCAATTTTCTTCAAAAACACAAGAAATGCAAGCATATTCTTTTAAAAGGACTTGACTGACTTGGTAAATAGGGCTGATAAAAACTGCTCAGGAAATTACTTTTAAAGTGTTTGAATAGTATAGAAATTTCGTAATTATTGCCCAAAATTTGTGTAGGAGGAAAGAATTGAAAGAAGGCAAATTCCTCTGTAATCAATTTAAAACTACTTTTTCCCGTTGCCTTTCCCAAATGGCATCACATTTTTACAGACCTATTTTTCTGTTATATCTGAAAAGCTCAAAAATATGAATTTCACTTTCCTAGTCTAAACATACTTTTTGTATGTTTGTGCAGCTGGGGTGGTTTATCCGTGCATGTGACTGTAATTGCCATTAATTTTGACTTGATTGTAAGTATGGTTCGATAATAAGGAAACATATAATCACTTCACCGGACAATGCATGCATCATATGCGAGTATTTGTACAATTGGAATATTTCCTGTCTGTGTTTGTTCTTATAAGGAAATATTATTATAATTTTAATAATTGTGATTTCATTTAGCCAACAGATGGTAATATTTAATATCAGTATGATGAAATCAAAAATGACAAGAATTTAATGTGCAATTTTCTGGACTTAAAATCAACATATCATGAAGAAGATTGATGCTTTTAAAATGTGGCTTCATAGGAAAGTGCTTAAAAGTCCCATACCCAACACATATGAGTAACAAAGATGTTATAAACAAAGTAAAGGAAAATTGCTTAAATCTCATTAGCTCGAAGGAAAGTCAAGTATTTTGGACATGCTGTAAGGGCAGACAGAAGTTACTCATTACGGGGAAGGTGAATGGCAGACAGGCTCAAGGCAGACTACGGAGGACTTGGCTGACTGACATCAAAAATTGGACGGGTCTTAACTTGAGGGAGTGTGTGAGACATACAGATGATCGCCTTTACTGGAAAAGGATGATCGCACATCTGCCTTCTGTAGCTGCGACCTCCTGGTAAATGGTAATGTGCAAGTACAGACTTATGCATGGCAAGATGGACATAATGTTTCTACAAATACTGAAAAAAGATTTTGGTTTAGTTATTACGAGAAATAAGCCCAACAGCTCTTCGGGGTCTTTATCCACAGGAGTATGAATGCAGTAAATTAATATTGCTGTAAACTGTTTAAACATCAGGACACCATTCAGGGCTCTCTCTGATTCAGTCAAATGGAGACTAAATTGTTGAAATTTAATTGAATCCCTATCCTGTAGCAGGCAAACAAGTGCATAATCCAATGTGCCTGCCCCAGAATAATTTCAGAAGTTGAAATTTCATGTGCCTATTTTGTCAAGCTTTTCTAAGCTTAATATGCCCTTCCTGAATGCTGTTTGGGAAGAGAACATTTCTTAAACTCTTGGCTGTTCAAAATTTAAAAACAAAAATTACTTTGTGGAAAACACATGTTTTCTTAATTTCATAGTTTTGGTACCTATGTTGTTTCCTTTTTTCTCAGCACAACAAGACTTTAGTATGTGTTGCACTATTTCATGGGTGTAGCCGTATGACCTCCCGAAAGGTAAAATGGCAATGGTAAAAAAGGTCCAGAAAATATGCTAAAAGGTCCAAATATTTCCCTTGGTGACCCCCCTCCAATCCGAAAGGCTGGCTACATCCCTGTATATCAGAACTTTGTATATTTTTTTTGTTATTATTAAAAGTGTACTGAAACCTCTAGGTAAAAGTATTTCACAGACAGTGGCTGGTGTATAGAGTATGTGTACCAAAGTTATCTATGCAAATAATTGCCTATCACCAGTCAATGAATAGTACATAAACAATCGATTAGAAATAACTAACTAAAATAAGCATTTATTTTATCTTTATGTGGTATCTTTCATAAACTGAAAACTGGACATTCCTGCAGTGAATATTATTCATTGATGATTTTTGTATGTTTTTGCTACATTTGCTTTTGTTATTTTCTTATTCGTTACTGAATTTGTGTTATTATTATTCACACTGTCAATAGGGGCAGTGGTCATTCATTTTATTCTGTTGGGATGTATGCCCCACAGGGGTGCATTAAGTAAGTGTAAAAGGGCTTCGAGTATCTGTTAATTTTGTGTTTTCAGTTTTCGTAGGCATTCAACGTTATTACTGTTACGCTTGACTAAAGCTCAACATAAATTTCTTGGCATAAAACGAGAAAATTGCCAAATCAAATATCCTAGTCTTAGCAATAGGGAAATATCAATAATCTGGTTAACTAACTTCTCTTTGAAATAAGAAAATTGAAATTAATGTATTCATTTGATGGCATTTCTTTAAGTATTACTTTTGTTCAATAGCACCAGAAAATTAAAAAAGTAGGGAGTTGAACCTTGAAGTTCTTTCAGTATTTTTTCATCTTCATATCTTGGTTATTTTTTTTGTTTTGAAAATAAATTGGGTTTGTTCAAAAATGTACCTGTCTTGAGTTAAATGAATGACAGCTTTTTCAACCAATCACTGCATGAATTTGCCTGGCAACAAAATCTGCGTAACTAAGTGGAGCAAATATCCTACTGGCACAAAACAACTAGCTAGCAGTGCACGCTAATGTAGTCAATGCAATTTACTGTTCGAAACAAATTTCTGCACACACAGACTGAGTGACGGCACTGTGGTTAAAAAAATTGCGCTGCAGGCTTTGTAAATCTGATTGCAGTTAACCAGAGCACTTAGCAAACTGAAATTTGTTTAACCCTTTTGCTAAAATCTCTAAAAGGTCCAGAGAAGTGCCATAAATGGACCAAAGCTGGTAGGCCTGGTGAACATCTAAATAAATGTCAATGCATGATTGCGGATTTGAGGTTTGTTTGCTCCCACCTAGTTACCGTGTTGCTATGGTGGGTGTGGCTTATTTTGTAACTCAGAGACATTAATTGTAGGGGGTGGTTATCTGGACTTAATGTAAAGTAGCTATAGTTCCTTGGTGAGCCACTATTATTGTTCATATTGTCACCTACATACTGAATGCATACTATCTTAAAGGTTAATTGTAACATTTCACTACAGGTTGTGATTCAGGGCATTTTAAAGGGCTCACAGGTTCAACAGTTTTTGCGATGTAAAGTGGGAGTGTCAAAAATACCCATTTCGCTTTGGTTAGTGGCAGAATGAACAATATTTGTAAAATCAGCATTTTTGTCTTCGTTGCAAGAGTTGCAATAGCAAAAATTTACTAGACGTTTTGTTTTGAAAACTCGGTTGCATATTCATAAATTTACAATTTTGAAAAAAGTTGTAACAAATGAAAATACCATGTTAGAATTTAAGTTTTTTAATTTTCTAGATTTTTTGTTTAAGAAGAAAGATATGAAAGTTCTGTTATGTTTATGGAGAGGTAAATTTTCCAGTTGATTTGGGTTTAAACTAACAGAATTGACCCTCAGTGCTCTATTCCATGAGGTCAGTAGTTCATTTATTCTTCCTATTCTGTATTTTGATCATTGTTAATTAGTGATTACCTGGTGCTGAGAAAAGTATATAAATGGAAGTGATTTTATGGTGGTTATATTTGGTAGTGATTGGACATTTATGTAACCAACTTGGGATGAGTAAAGCTGTCCATTGGGGGTGCAGGGGAGGGGTGGGGAATTTCTACGATGTACAACATAATGGAGAGGCAGGTATGATTTGCAAAGACTAGTGCTACCTAGAGGTACTATCAGCCAGGTTGCTTTAGATTTGAACAATTATGGAAATAGGAAAAATCCAGTCTTATAACTGTTTTAAAGTTTGGGCCTATTTATTCAAGAAACTTAAGTTTAAAAAAATATCTTTCTCAGTATGTAATGCCCTTTATAATAGTAGGAGGGTCAAACAAAAGGACAATTTGTGTGCCATTAGTCCTTTTAGGGGTGGGGTGGGGACAAATGCCCAGGGTGCTAGTATTACTGACTGTAGAACCTGCAAGCCTCTTCAGTGATCAGGTGTAGCAGTGATCTATTAGCAATAGATGCATCAGAAAAGAAACAAGCGATGAAGCATCGGTAAAATCCTTTGTCATTCAGTGTACATACGTGGAGCTACCTGTTTTGCCATGTGTATATATATAAACCGAATGCATGGTTCGACTGTATAGTAAGTGTAATAAACCGAATGCATGGTTCGACTGTATAATAAATGTATTACACATTCAAGCATGTAAATCAAGATTGTGCAATGTAATATAGATACCATCATCAATGATGGTTCAGTTATATCCTAAACGAAAAGAAGAAAAACAATACAAAATGAATCATTGTGCTTTTGTTTCATTTATCTATTTGTGTTCTTTCATATTTCAAGTTACTACAAAACAGTGTAAATATTAAACATTTCTATTTACAGCAAAGCCTCATAAAAACGTTTATTGACTCCATCACATAAGTGCATCTAATTGTCTATAAATATAAAACATACTTTCGAAAGCTAACCTTTTTACATACAATTGTGATTCTTTTCAAAGTCCTCATTTCCTTGAATAAATGAATTCATTAAATCCATTTTTATGATTTTACAATAAAACTTACTTGAAAAATTAAAATAGCATCTCCCATCACTCAAATAAAAATTGACCATTTTTTACAACTCTTTGAATATTCAGGTTTGGTATAGAAATGTATGCAAATTAGTGATGTAAGAATAGGCAGACCTTGTATGTCTTTGAAGGAGACCAGCTGCCTCTGACAAAGAGTATTTGGATCTTTAACATACTCCAATCAACATCTACCTAAAAAGATATTTTCATCACTTTCAACAATTGAAACCAATGAAAGTAATAATTACATAAAAATTTAGTTGTCTGTCCTTTAAAAACACATAATGCATGTCTAGAAAATTCCTCAAACAAGTTAGCCATAATTAGCCATAATTGTAAGCTAGACACAGTATGCCGTTTTCAAAATTACTTTTTTCAAAAGGACTCATCTTCTGCAGATCTGATCTCAGAATTCATCACACCTCCAGAAGTAATGCATCCATTTCAGAAATCCAGAAAACTTTACAGAACTATTGCTTTGGTACCCATTTTGGTAACATGTTTTTGTATACATAGCTGCTCCAATTTCCCCCCACCACCACCCCCACCCCCCCTCCCTCACCCCTGCCAGGATGGAACTCTTATAAGTTACTTTTAAATCAAAATTGTAATAATGCCAAGTTTATGGGTACTTGAAAATGCTAGCAAATAGGTAAATGTTCATAAATTGGCAGTGTGCATGTAACTTAAGATTTCTGTCATATGGCAAGTCGAACATATGTGAGGCAGTGACATAGCCAGGATTTCCATCTGATGTGAGGCAATAAGATAATCTTTAGACTAACACTGAATGGCTACAAATCGAAACAAACTGAATCAGGATTGTTTCCTTATTATCAATGAAAATACAACTTGGACCTAAATGCTCGTGGCATGTTGTGGTGAACACTAAAGGATTAAATGCAATGACATAATACTTCCTCTAATTGTGTACATGAATGCCAAAGTGCTTCCCACACCTACATTCTAAAGCAATACAAACTATACTTGCTAAAAGTTTGATCACACGTTATCACATGACACTGAAGTAACGTTTTTCACAAAGTTAGTTTTTGAGGGAAAATGAGACTTATTTAATGAAAGGGGAATTTTTTGTTGCTGATAATAGTATTTTGTTTAAGCCAAACATAAATCTGTTTCATTTTGCATGATTCTGACATAACAAGACACTTTTGAGTCATCTTGTCAATCATACAAAGTATGCGCTCTACATAAACCCCTTATTTAAAAATAATAAATTCTTGGTACAGAGGAAAATGTATCTCCTCACATTACAACCATGGGTAGTGCCATGAAATTTGCCCTTTGTGGGTGGAAGCCCTCCCAGTGGGTAGGCTATTTTATAATAGAGACATTGGTAACAATCAATATTTTTATTATTGATTTCAAAGTGAAAAATCTAGCCTTGATTACCAGTTATTTGGTACCAAAAACTTTCCCTAGAAATTCTCCTTTTCCCAATAAATTTTCAAGTTGTTTGGTAAAATTTTTTAAATATACAAGACAATCTCAAGTTACTCAAAATTGTTCATGGTTTACATATGGTGGACTTTCAGCCTTTTTCTCCAAATGCAAAAGTGTTAATAAACCAAAAGGCAAAATCATAAATCCATATTGCATATTTTATTGAATATAAACTGGACCTGCATAGATGGAGAAAATGCAAAAACAAAACCACAATTATACACTGGCTTTTATCAAAGTTTTTGCTGATTTCTTTGAATTTCAGTTTTTTCAAAACATGATTTAATGTTGCCTTAATGCCTTTAGGTATGTAGTCCTATTCATTTGGTCAAAAATGTGACCTGAGGTCATCAGACCGCATAGCAATCGCGTGCATTTACCCCGCATTACATGCCATACATAATGCACACAATAAACGCATACGGACTTGCCCACGTGTATCGCGCAAAGGTTTGTTTTCACTCCAGCAAATGACGTCATCTCCCAGATGTGCACAGTGCACCGACCAAGTGAATATCAAATATACAAGATACTGTATTTTACATCCTCTATTATACATTATATTAATAGATTCATTTTCATGCATGCCTCTCATATAGGTCTTTAAACTAAATAGATAATCATCAAAATTACTCTGAAACCTGTTCTGTAAACAATTATAACTTGCCTAATTACTACATCACCGTAATCTGTGACAATGAAGTTCATATCGCATAAAGCAGTTCATTAAATTTTTCATTGAATTTTTCTAGTTAAATATGACCAGCATATTGTTAAGTACTAGTTTGTATAACCACTATGATCATTTGGAAAAAAAATGTATATCATTTATGTTAAAAAAATATCTTTAAAACGAAGGTTAAATAAGATAACCTCTCTTTTTATTAAAATTAACATTTCTGTAAGTAAACTTTTTTTAAAGGGTTTGAAAATACTGTGAGAACAAGATACTGTTTGATAATGTCATTGCACTCTATGGGTGCTCAATAAATGCCAATATGAGGCTATCAGTCAAGTTTCTCTAGGAACAACGAACCTTAAACATAATACAGATGATCTTCACAAGCAGAATGAGTCATTAGTTGTTCTGCTCCTTAAAGTTTCAAACAGTCAAACCCGACCTGATACATAACCAGGTCGGGTCAGATTTTTCCTCTTTATTTTCTTCATTCTGAAAACCTTAGTTGTTGTGAAAGTTGGTGCTGAGTATCATATTAGCAATGGATGAAGTCCTTATTGTATGCTTATTTTAATTAAGATAAAGTGGTCTCACTATTTGCTACAGTAAGTTTGTGATTATGATTTGCCGGAACAAAATTTTAAGGAGAAAGATAAGTCATGTAACACCACTCTCAAATACCTTCAATTGTGTATCCTGTTGTAACCTTCTATTACGTTACAGACAATTATAATGTGTTTTCACTTGAATACAAGCTCGTGATTTATCAGGTCTGCCGATTAAACTCTCTGAGTTAGTTGATTGACAGCTTTTTCAACCAATCACTGCACGAATTTGCCTAGCAACAAAATCTGCATACTGTAACTAAGTGGGACAAAAATCCTACATGGTACAGTACAGCTAGTGGCGCACACTCATGCAGCCAATGCAATATACTGCACAAAACAAATTTCTCTGCACACAAGACTGAGTGAGTGACGACAAAATGGTGAACAAAATTCATACCTACGGACCCACTACGGGCTTTGTAAATCTGATTCCCGTTACCCAGAATGGTTAGCAAACGGAGTTTTGTTTATTCCGTTTGCTAAAAAATCGAAGAAGTGCCACAAATGATGTTCATGTGACCTGCTTGTGGCAGACTACGTGGACATCCAAATGTCAATGCATGATTGCAGATTTGAGGTTAATTTTCCCCACCTAGTTGCTATTGTGGGTGTAGCTTATTTTCTAACTCTGAGACATCAATTGTTTGACTGCGAGAAAGCACAGCAGATCTGACCATAGTCACTTTAACTCAATCCTAGGCGAGAGTAGGATCATGACCCGGAACATGCAAAAGTGTCCTGGGATGATCCTCTTCAACTCCAACATTGAGGCGGGGTACAAGGGACTTAAGAACGGGGTACAAGGGGCTTGAGAATGGGACAACTAATTTTGTCCAAGTTTGAAGGTTATCATCGAGGGACCATGATCTGCATATAAGTGAGAACACGGCTCCCTGGTACAGACAAGAGTGGTATTTTCCAAATCTACCAAGTAGGGCACCTTCTCAATCATTTCATTGTTGTCCAACCAAATCATCAATACACCTACTCAACTACCAGTCAAAAACATATCTGGTTGCTCACCAAACTTCCCAACAACTCCTTTGGTTTCCTGACTATTCAAGTTACAAATATATTTAACAGATTTTCTGAAAGACAAATGAGATAAACATGACACTGCCCTAAATATAGCGAACACCCTTCGTAGCAAACACAATTTTTTCCAATCAGATTTTAACGGTCATAGCCAGTTAGACTCCAGTGTTTTGGGAGTTTAGACAGCTACTCAAATTACATGTAAACAAATATTACAACAAAAAGTGCACTCATTTTCATATGAATATTTTTATGTAAAATTTGAACAGCTGTGTATAAACCTTGTGTACATAACAAAAGTGCATGCACAAGCAATTTGATGTAAATTCAGTCATGGTATCTCGTCTACAGATGTGCATACTGGTTTTTCAGATTGACTTTTTGCTCTTCAATTTGTAATTGATACACAAAATTAAACCTTAGGAAAAAGTGAAATCACCTTGCTTCTTTTTATGAGAGTTAAGGCTGTTACACACCCAATGCGACGCGGTGAGGGTGAATTTTTTATACAAAATTGTATAAAACAAAGGAAAAGAAACATTTTGACCTCTTCTTTTCAGAGAAGCATCGTCATCGCATGGCTATTCAGATGATAACTGAAAATTGATTGAAAGGGCCTTTTTATGCCCATTAAAGCAAAATTTGCATCGTGACAGAAAATCGCGCACCACTGAAGCAAATTTCTCCACAGTTTGAACAAAAAAGCATTTTTAACAAATTTTCCAGTATCATCAAAAAAATTTTTCAGTACCATCAAGTCAAAGCATCTTATCAATTTGTAAACTGTAAAAAGTCAAAGTAGTTATAATATTTGTTTCCTGTATGATTATCTAAAAAATCGCTCACAACATCGCGTTGGGTGTGTTACTGCCTTTATACCTTAATATTTTGTATGCTATAAAAATTAAATCTGGTCCCATGGACCTGTGCAACCAGAACTAAAAAGCTACCCCCCCTTTTGATGCTACATATACCTCCCTTACTTCGGCGCATCCCCTGGATGCATGAAGTATGCAATGATGAGGTGATCACAGCTGTAAAACCAGCAGTCTCACTTGAGGAAATGGTCATCAAGCAAACGCTGTTATATTTCGGCCATGCGATGATAGTAAAGATGGAAAGGGAAGGGGCCTAATGCTTGGCAGAACATAAGGTGTAAGGAGGAGATGAACGCAGTGTACCCGCTGGATGCAGGAAATTACAAACAGTACAAGAAAGAAATTACAAGTTTTAAAGGAATTGACTTGGGACAGGAGGAAGTGGGAAAGAGTCGTGCATGATGTCACCAGAGGTCACATGCGACCTGATGGACAATAGAGATACCTCTCTAGGCAGCATACACACTGGATACAGGAATTACAAACAATACAGAAAGAAATTTGTTTTGTGCCATAGCAATTTGATATTGAAATGAATGCCAAGACACTTGTTTGGGCATGATCAAGCTTTTTCCAGTATGTAAGTTGTAAAGTGCTCATTGTTGCAATGTGCATCCAGCAAGGGCCAACATTTCCATGAAAATAGAATCACAGCTATTCATTTTCAGTTCTTTCACATACATATTTTTAGAATTCTTTAAATTCTGTTCTTCAAATTCAGCTACTTCTGCATTTCAGAATATCTTTTCTAGATACATGATGATTCGGGGTGTGACAAAGCTCCATCAAATTTTTCCCAAAGTCCAATTCAGACAACATTGACAGAGGAATAAAAGACAAAGGTTTTACAAAAGCTAATGAGGATCCTTTCCCCCATTGATGCCACACATTACTGCACAATAACAGCTAAAAATTGAAAATGCTGTAAATTGGTCAATTTTTAACCAATTTGAATGGAATATTTTGTTGTTTTAATGGTTTAGATCATATTTCAAACCAATCATTAAGCTTGTGTTGCCTCTAGATGTCCATAGGTCTTTAAGACTAAGAAATAGAGCATTGTCAGTAACTTGAGATTAAAAAGCAGATTTAATGCCGATATTCTTAGCTAGTAAAGTGTTTTCAAATTGTGCAAAGGTTTGTAGCTTTATAGAAATGGAAGTCATTTGAAATATTTAAAACCTTTTAAACTGACATTTACCTTTCATATGTCATTCGTTCTTTAAGACAGCATATAATCTTAAAGTTCATTTTCATATATCTAAGATAATTTTCCATTGAAAGATAAATATTAAAATAAAAATGAAGTCAGCCTTTCAAAACAAAAAGGAACCTTCTACATTGGTCACTTTGGGAGGCCAGCTAGAAAATAAAAAATGGTAAAATATTGCTTTACAAATATTACACAATTTTATGATTTTTTTTTTTAAGTGATAAAATAAGAAGAGTGCCAAATTTGTTAGAAAACAACATGAAGCAAGCAGGCATCATAGGATGACAATGGCGCTGTATTGGCAGTGAATCCGAATTCTCTCTCGGGGAAATTTCTATACCCAGAAAAGCTGTGTTCAACTCTAAAACAATGAAGTCAGCCTTTCAAAACTAAAAGGAACCTACATTTCATGTAAATCAGAACAAGAAAATTACAAACCATACAAAATAAGTCTATACATAGATGGTACATCCTATTGCTTTTGTGAATAATACATTATCAGAAGTCAAATTCACAATCGAAAGTTTGTGCATTGCTGGGTCAACTGTTCATATATCTTGGGCCAAAGGGCAGGATTACGCTTACAAAATTTTGTCAGTCCCAATATTAGCAAGCAAAATGTTCATATCTTTTGAAATGTGATGAGATTTTGCAGCATTTAACAAAATCATGTTGGAATGCCTTAACTGATGCTTGTAAAAAATTTCCAAATTTTTTGGAACAGACTGTTGGTTAAACTGCTGTGTCAAAGGTCAACTTCTGTAAGACAGTTGTCCAATTTCTTGAAGACTTGTTGAGCACTGTGAGGGGGATCTCTGGTCCACACTGACTTCAGAACCTGAGCCAACTAGGAGAACAAAAGAGAAGACATTAACTTATATAGAAAAGCAAGTTTCATATAAAACATTTATCTTTATAGAACATATCCATTTAATAGAAAATATCAATCAATAGAAAACATCCATTTATGTAGGAAATGCTCACTTTTTTAGAAAATAAAAATTCTTATGGGAAAATATTCTGCATAGCATAACATAACATAACAAGATGATGGGGGTAAGATGGGTTAGTCACTCCATAAAATAGCCCAAACTAACACCACCATCACAAAAAAAAAACACAAAAAATCAAAGACTCCCAGATTAGTAAAGAACTTATCAATGTTCAATTTGAAATTGCAAACAGAATTGAGCTAACCATGCACCCACTTAGGCAAACCATTCCACTCTTTGCGAAAGCTCAAAGTCTGAATATCTATCTGTGAGAACACTTATATACAACTTGGACAATCCAATCTGACCCACGAACAATAGTTATTATACAATGCAATACAGTGCATTGCATGTAAGATCAATCCAAACGAGATTGGTAAAAATCGCAAAATTCTCATTTATTTTGTTTTTTCCTAGGCGGATCAGCTCACTAAAACATCGTGGCTTATCAAATAAAATGTTATCTTTAGTTACGCTATAAACTGGGCTCTCAGCTTGTCAAAGGAAGGTGAAATAGAGAACCGCCGACATCCTTCTAATCGCGCATGCTCTCAACTTGTTTGTATTCAGGGATTGTTTTGACGTGTTTTGTTCGTCACATGACGCTGTTTTGCCACGCAATTGGCCCACGACCTGAAGCTGTTGTGAAATGATGGCCCTATGAAAAATTGAATTAAGAACCCTTGCCATAAGAGTGTAAACAAAACTTAAAACAACACCGAACTGGAAAGTCAGCCCATGATAATGCACTTGTCAGTTTTTTCATATGTCAATGACTCACCTTTGATTGATATTGCTGGGGTAATACGGGTGAGTCATACAACATCACCCCCACCCTCTCCCCACAAAGCTACATGATTTTTATGGCTAAACCACTCACCTGCTTAAAAAGGCAGCTCTCCACCCGAAGGGACAAAATCCACCTCAGAACCACTTTGTGGCAGTCCTCTTTGGTATGGACCCTGTTTATGAGCGACAGTGCCCGCAGTCCGTCCATCAGGTTCAGAAGCTCTTGGCACTGTACCATGTGTTTGGTGGTCAGGTTTGACGGGCAGGTCTCCTCCTGTTGTCGTCTAGACTTTCGTGGTAAACTGTGCATACCACCAAGGAACCTGGGATCTGTCCATGAGTGTATGACCACTGGATGGAAAATACTTATATCACTAGACCTTCTGTTATGGATAGAGGCACTCACTGGGACCGTCTCTGCGGTATAATCATTGATCCACTCCTCGGAAATGTTGAAGTTGATCCTACCTCGTTAAAATTTGAAATTAATTGATCAGGGGTCATTGATCGCATTGGGATGTCATGCCGTCCTGTATGACCATCCTCCAAAGTTAACGGGCATGAGTTTGATCCGTTCCTGAGTTCAGAATGCCCACTTTTATGTTTTGATCTGAGTTTGGGTGAGGGCGTGCTAACTGGCGTTAGGTTTAACCTATGCTTTGGATCTGATGAACGAATGACATAAAATTTGGAGAAAGAGTTTGAGGATCTGGGGAGCGCCGAAGGAATAAGGTCCAAGTCATCTTTCGATTTTTGTTTCTCCTCCAGCGATTTTGACTGCACCAATTTCCTCCTCTCGTTCATCAAATCTGACTCATTCTGTTCAGTTTGAGTCACTTGAAGGGATTGATTTATCGAGGACGAGTAACAATTGCCCACATCGCTTTTTCTATGCCTCGCTGCAAAATTTGGTAGGCTTGCGAGTCTATCTAACTCTTCCACGCTGGAGCTTGAACTATCCCCGACTTCCGTGGTATCGGTCTCACTCTCGTCTTTATAATGCTTTCCTTTGAGTCTCATGAGTGCTTGTACCGCCCCGCTGTCATTTCCATGTGACTTCCTTTCACCACTGACTTTACGTTTTTCTTTGGAGGAAAAACTGCTGCCGATGCTGCTTCCTTTGCTCCTCATGGATTCTCTATTTGACGAGATGCCGCTGTCAGAACTGCACACGCTATGACGCTTCGTAGGATCGTTATCCTCCACCTCCGTTCTTCCTGGTAATGTTTCTTCTCCTGCAAACATACTATTATTATATCCCAATCTACTTATTTCCCCATTGTTTAAACGTAGAGATGACTGTTTCTCTAGTTCTAGCAGATATTCACCATCTGTTTGTGGAATGCTTATCAATGGCAACGTGGAAGCAGGCCTGGGTGCAATGAAATGTTTACGACATACTCCAACATCCGTCTCCTCGCCCAGCACCTGATGCTGTCTAACGGTCTCCAACAACTCTAGCAGGATGAGAGCAAATGCTCTCACGTCATTTGCGTACAACCTCTGGACCTCACCTACAATCAGATGAAGGTCTTGGAGGCTGGAGGAGGCCTGTACTGCATCCCTCCCATTCTTCTGTGAGTACAGAGAGAATCCCGAGAAGTCTTCATTCATCTCATCCATCTTGTGTTTGCTTAAATCCATGGATTTGCCAAAGTTGGTGATGACCACTCTCAATGTCATTGTCTGTAAGAAAAAAAAATACAATTTGAAGTCTCAGTCTTGAAATTTCCAAAAATATTACAAATAGATCAATTGATCAAGGATCAATATATCAAACATACATACATCAAACCTGTTCTGGGAAAACTCACCCTTACAAGTTTTCTATAAGCTTCTCATGATTTTTCTTACCCTCTTTTATTTTGTAGCTTATTTCATATTTGGGTATCTCAACAGTAGGTTTTTTGTACCTGATGTAAAACCCCAGTAATGTAAGCTATGTTATTTTTGTAAAAATCTCAGTATTGTACATATAGTTTTTTATTTTTTATTTAAAATTAATACATTTTCTCAACTTACCTCAAGTTAATGAGGCAAATGATGAAATATGTCATTCTTGTTTGTCAGTTTGAATAAACAAAATTGTCACAAATATAACTGAGATTAAATATTATGTTTTTAATCATTTTCTTGCAAAATAATAATAATAATAATAAATGTATTTATATAGCGCCTTTTCACATAATGTGGGACAAAGCGCTTGACTAAATAACATACACAAATAATAACAACAAACAAAGAAACATAGCAAATAGAAAATAAGAAAACTACCAAAAACTAGGCTGGGGGTACAAATGAGTTTTCAATTGCCTTTTAAATGAACTGAGGGAGGGGGCAAGTCTAATTTGTTGGGGTAGGGGATTCCAGCACTTAGGGGCAGTAAATGAGAAGCCTTTTGATCCTAAATTTGTTCTGGGACGGGGCTGACATAAAATGGTACTAGAATTGGACTGAGATCTAAGATTATAGGATGATGAGCGGACATTTAATAGATTAGAAAGGTATGAAGGGGCGTCATTATGAAGGGACTTGAAGCAGAGGACAGCAGTCTTAAACTGAATGCGTTGTGAAAGAGGTAGCCAATGTAGCTTATGTAAGAGAGGTAAAATGCAGAAATATTTGGAAGTTTTGGGTTGCATTATACAGGACAAGTTCTTGACATATATGATTTATGAGGGTAGGTATATAAAGTGATGATGTACATTAAACTCCCAGGGGCAAAAGAGATCCTTTTACTGGAAGGTGGAATGTGGTGATGTCCCATCAGTATACTGTACTGTATATTGTTTAGGGACAGATAATCTGGTATTTCTTCATGGGCCCAAGAGCTAGTACATACATCATGCAAAAGGAATTTCAGCTACAATTGTGTGACTGACAATAATATTAAACACAAGACTTCCATTATGACTCCACCTTCCCCCTCCCCTCCCCCTTCCCCACCCCCCCTCCCCACCCCTACCACCACCCCTACCACCACCCCTCCCCCACCCATTCAAATCCCTAAATTTAATTATCATTTAGCAAATACTGTAGCTGCAGTGTGACTTTTTCAACTCTGCAACTATTGCTATGAATAAATGTAACTCTTATCTGTAACTCTCCTATTACAATGAATCAGTGATGGATCCATGGAGCAAGGGAGGCACTTGTTCAGGTGCATCCCCTTAAATCTGTCAATTGCAACTCTATGGCTTTACTTATATTTTCACCACATTCAAGTTTGACTAACTGTTTATAATCCATATTTACCTAAGTTTGCACTAATGCTTTTGTAATAATGATAAAAACCTATGCCAGTGTGATGGGATGGACTAATGCACTTGTGAGTTGTATGACTCACCCCTACTCCCCTTCCAAAAAAAAAATACTCTGCAACTATTGCTATAAATAAATGTAACTCTTATCTGTAACTCTCCTATTACAATGAATCAGGGATCCATGGAGCAAGGGAGGCACTTGTTCAGGTGCATCCCCTTAAATCTGTCAATTGCAACTTGATGGCTTTACTCATATTTTCACCACATTCAAGTTTGACTAATTGTGTATGATCCATATTTACCTAAGTTTGCACTAATGCTTTTGTAATAATGATCAAAAACCTATGCCAGTGTGATGGGATGGACTAATGCACTTGTGAGTTGTATGACTCAACCCTACTCCCCCTCCAAAAAAAAAAAAGTGAGTCAGAGGTGGGTCATTGGCATATGAAACAGTGACTCACATGTGCATCAATGTACCAAATTGTCAGTCACCAGAGTGACTCTGGGGTGAGTCAATTTACTTCAGACCCTTTGACTTAGATGAGTGATTTTGGGTAAGTCATTTGCACAAGAAATGTCAGTCACCTAAGTGACTGAGGGGTGCGTCAATGTACATGTTTTGACCACCCACCTTGGTGCAATGACTCACCTTGTCTGGGGGTGTAGGGCAAGTCCCACAATTGACAAGTTCATAAAAACACTTTAAAAACTTCAAAGCAAAAGTGTCACAGTAGGTCGCCTGCTTTCTGTTAACGGAAGATATAATGATAATCACTTCCTCTTTTTATCTCTGAAAGAGTGATTTGGATGGAATCATGATAAACAGGAAACACGATCATCATTTGATTGTTAAAAGCAAACTGATTGCTAATCTCAACAATTTTATTTCGAAAGAAGATAAGTTTTATTCTATTTATCATATGCAATTCAAAGAACTTTAAATATGCATCATTGTATGGGAAAGTTTAGACTAATAAATGAGTGAGTCAGAATAAAAACAGGAAACATATGTGATGAAAGCACCTGTAAGTACTAAGTTGTTACCTAAAAGTGAAATAATGCCTTCATTTAGTCATTCATATGCATATGGTAATTATTATATAAATATGTAATATATCAGGCATGGTGCAGCAATTTTGTGTAAGAATTAATGTGGACATAAGGGCTTTTTTTTTTTTTTAGTCATAAGACCAATCTACAAAATTTGGCTGTTTCAGCATGGTCAATTTTTATAAAGTTAATCACTGTAGATCATTAAATGGACTATTTTGTGGTGTAGTGATATAGCTTATATCTCACAGGCCACAAAGTCCAAGGTTCATATCTTTTTTTTTGTTCTCCACAACATAAGGTGTGGATGGCATGAGAGAACAACCTGGATCAGATCTGGGAGATATTAACCAGGAATCTATGAAGACTATTGACCCCCATGCATTTACTCACACATCATATTTCGCTCAAGAATCCTTTGCTCAGACTAAACTTTTTATAGTTAAAAAGAACAAATCTTATTCAGGACATCACACTTTTTCCTCAAATCAATCTATGAGAAATATTTCTCTCTTAATAACTCTCATATATGCCAGATATATCCCAGCTGTACACAGCAATCTTGAAAAAAGGACTGTGCATTTTGTTCCCTGCAAACCCGATCAATTGTGTGTTATATGCCGACATTCAATGGCTCCAGGTGTGCAACAAATGTATGGTCTAAAATGTGTTCTTTTTCATTTCATGTTTCATAAGAAAAAGTTCATGATGCATTCCTGCAGGGAGTTGAAACAGACAACTCCCTGATCTGACATGAAAGAAAAATATTAAGGAACAAAAACTGTTTAAAAACCATATTCAATTAAGGAGTTAAGCGAAGTTTATATAAGACAGTATCCCTAATAGAAGTGACTGAATTCAGACTAGTACGGTAGTGCCACATTACATCCTCATAAGTCTTTGTGAGTTTTACTTAATTATTTCCGGCATTTAGTGACTTATGCCCTTGTCAACTGTGTGACTCACCCCTACATCCCCGGACAAGGTGAGTCATTGCACCAAAGTGGGTGGACAAAACATGTACATTGACACACCCCTCAGTCACTTAGGTGACTGACATTTTGGGGGAAATGACTTTCCCCAAATCAATCACCTCTGTACAAAGTCAATGAGTCTGAAGTAAATTGACCCACCCCAGTCACTCTGGTGACTGACAATCTAGTACAATGATGCACATATGAGTCACTGTTTCATATGTCAATGACTCAACTTTGACTGACATTGCCGGGGGTAGGGGTGAGTCATACAACTGACAAATGCATTAAGTACAACCATTATTTTGAATAAAAAATGTTTTCTATGAAGAAAAAAACATTTAAAATTAGTTGAGGTGATAAATTAATCAGTGTTAAGAAAGTGTGGGTGTGGTGTATACAATCCTGCAGTAGACTTTCTACACCAGTCGTTTTCAAAGAAAAACTTGTAACAACTTTTATATTCAATCATCCTGAATGGAATAAGATAATATATCATCATTGTTTCTTCACAGACTTTCTGTTTGTCTGTTGGTCCTCCTGTCCATACTAGACATACTGTAGATAATTTGAACACACTCACCTATATAATCCTCTAAATGACAAGTTATTGAGTGGCTGATTATAAACGACCAGGAGGCGTTATTTAACAGCTCCCTTGTATGATAGAAGTGCGGTAGAGATAAATATCAACTAAAAACAATCATTCATCAGTTAAGCTATGAATTCTTCATGCTGTTCCAGTTTCTTGATTCATGACCGACCAAAAAAAAGTTTTTATTTATAATTATACCCATGCATAATTAAAGAAGAAAATTCAAAATAAGTATTCCAATTTTTCTATAATGTGTGACTGTTTTGTCAAGTACTACACCCAAGCCCAGTTTGTATAACACGACTGATGTGATTGAGTGGTGTTTTCCTGGCACTTTGACACTTAAAACAATGTTCTCATACCGGCACCTCCCTGCTACATTTAAGACTTACATGAATAATTAATTGGTTAAGCCTAAAATAAATTAAAATCGTTTTGATCACTTGCAGATAATTATTTATGGGCAGTTACTTCCAGTGAACTCATTTGAAAACATGGAATTTTGAAATGTGAGGTTTTTGACCACAGGCAGCAATTTGGTTTATATGCCTATCATTTTCATCACAGCAATCTGTTGTTTCGCAATTCAAGTAATGCTACATGTAGCAGGATATAAAGAGCGTAAACCAGCATTGGTTATTACATATTTCAGTCAATAACTAGATCCCCCAAAACTTCCCGACAGATACCAAAATTAAGATTGGGGGGTGTGATACCCCCTTCCCGAGCGCTATGCCCCTGTTTCTGAAGAGGCAAAGAGTATTTTGCCAAAAGAAGCTGTCAGACATTGTTCTGCCTTTTTGCAGTGCATGTATGCTGATGCAAAGGTACCAACTAGCAAATTGTGTCTTTTTGCCTTTTCTTCCAAATGTATCCATAAATTTGTTTCAGAATTTCCCATTTATCAGCTTTGTCATTTTATTCTATTCTATACACCTATGGATATAAACTTAAACATACTCCCTCTCCACCTTCCCCCTCCCCTTTCCTTTCTCCTTCCCGTTCATTCTATCCAAATATTATGGTTTCAACAAAATAACTGTTATGATCGACAACAACAGTATCAAATCGGTAGACTATATAATATAAGTACAGTTTTCCCAAGGGTCTTTCTAAAATGTCCTTAGTTTGTAAATGTCATGCAGCATCTACCCTCAACATTGTCAAGTACCATTATTTACAGCTTAAGCTATTTGTCAACCCAATGCATTCTGTAATTAATTACATTTTATAACTGCCTGCTATTTTCGACTATGAATATATTTTAGTACTTGGGTAACTTCCTGAGGTTTTATGTTTGGTACAGCTTTGAAACAACCTAATTGTCTTCAGTTGTTTATTAGACCATTAAATCGCATCCTTACAGCTTTGAAGACAGAAACCTTCTGTCAGTCACAAAAACATAGCCTGAAATAGAGGGCAGAATTGGGTCACCATAAATGCATCTCTCAAGAGTTAAAACCTTAAAAGATATTCACCCCACAATAAGGGCATTGTTTAAAAAAGAAGTACCATAGACAAAAGAGATGAAGTTAAACAAGTTCCTATTCCTGGTTTTTACCCATGTCAGCAGTGTACTGTACAAACCATAGCGGACTGGCCCTGAATCCAGAACCCAGTCACCCCTGTCATGCCTCGACATGTGTAAACCCTGTAAGACTAGGTTATTTCAGGGGTGTGGATGTCTGTCTGGGCTTCCATGGTCATTCAGCCTTAGTACAGGGCTGAAACAGGCTTGTGACAACCCCAAAATTCATAACACTTTTTTGTAAGAGCACTGTGCAACTGCAAATTAAAATCTTCCAATCTTATCCCAAATCTTAACAATGCATTTTTAATCTGAAATATTACTGCAAAGCTACAATGAATACACTTTTCATTGTGTCTGAGCTTTCACATTACAATGCATACTTCCTCTCCTTTGTCAATTTATTTTCATAAAGTAACTGTGCTAATAACGAATTTGCAACAAAGGAGATACCGAACTGTACATAAGAAAAACTCAATTCTCAGATTACACTCATACTTCTATGAAGTATACAAAGTATTATCCTCTATTATCATCTGCAGTTTGGTTCTAATGTACAAAATTATTCGCCTGGTGATGATATTCAAATTCTTAAGATCCAGAGAATGTCCCAGGGTTCATTGCTCATTTCCATTTTTCCAGCTAATATCTTACATTTAAGCCTAACTTTTATCATGGTAAATTATGAGTTGTGGCCCTATTTTTAGTATCTTACATTTAGCCTAATTTTTAGGATTTAATTGTGAGTTGTGGCCCTACTTTGGATATCTTACATTTAGCCTCATCTTTAATGTTAATTCTGAGTTGTGGTCCTGCTTTTAATATCTTACATTTAGCCTAATTTGTAAGATTAATTGAGTTGTGGTCCTGCTTTTAATATCTTACATTTAGCCTAATTTGTAAGATTAATTGAGTTGTGGTCCTGCTTTTAATATCTTACATTTAGCCTAATTTGTAAGATTAATTGAGTTGTGGTCCTGCTTTTAATATCTTACATTTAGCCTAATTTGTAAGATTAATTGAGTTGTGGTACTGCTTTTAATATCTTACATTTAGCCTAATTTGTAAGATTAATTGAGTTGTGGTCCTGCTTTTAATATCTTACATTTAGCCTAATTTGTAAGATTAATTGAGTTGTGGTCCTGCTTTTAATATCTTACATTTAGCCTAATTTGTAAGATTAATTGAGTTGTGGTCCTGCTTTTAATATCTTGCATTTAGCCTAATCTTTAATGTTAATTCTGAGTTGTGGCCCTATTTATGATATCTTACATTTAGCCTAATTTTTAGGGTTAATTGAGTTGTGGCCCTGCTTTTAATATCTTACATTTAGCCTAATTTGTAAGATTAATTGAGTTGTGGTCCTGCTTTTTAATATCTTACATTTAGCCTAATTTGTAAGATTAATTGAGTTGTGGTCCTGCTTTTAATATCTTACATTTAGCCTAATTTGTAAGATTAATTGAGTTGTGGTCCTGCTTTTAATATCTTACATTTAGCCTAATTTGTAAGATTAATTGAGTTGTGGTCCTGCTTTTAATATCTTACATTTAGCCTAATTTGTAAGATTAATTGAGTTGTGGTCCTGCTTTTAATATCTTACATTTAGCCTAATTTGTAAGATTAATTGAGTTGTGGTCCTGCTTTTAATATCTTACATTTAGCCTAATTTGTAAGATTAATTGAGTTGTGGTCCTGCTTTTAATATCTTACATTTAGCCTAATTTGTAAGATTAATTGAGTTGTGGTCCTGCTTTTAATATCTTGCATTTAGCCTAATCTTTAATGTTAATTCTGAGTTGTGGTCCTGCTTTTAATATCTTACATTTAGCCTAATTTGTAAGATTAATTGAGTTGTGGTCCTGCTTTTAATATCTTACATTTAGCCTAATTTGTAAGATTAATTGAGTTGTGGTCCTGCTTTTAATATCTTACATTTAGCCTAATTTGTAAGATTAATTGAGTTGTGGTCCTGCTTTTAATATCTTACATTTAGCCTAATTTGTAAGATTAATTGAGTTGTGGTCCTGCTTTTAATATCTTACATTTAGCCTAATTTGTAAGATTAATTGAGTTGTGGTCCTGCTTTTAATATCTTACATTTAGCCTAATTTGTAAGATTAATTGAGTTGTGGTCCTGCTTTTAATATCTTGCATTTAGCCTAATCTTTAATGTTATTTCCGAGTTGTGGCCCTACTTATAATATCTTACATTTAGCCTAATTTTAGGGTTAATTGATCTTGCTTTTAATATCTTACAGCTAATTTGTAAGATTAATTGAGTTGTGGTCCTGCTTTTAATAACATTTAGCCTAATTTGTAAGATTAATTGAGTTGTGGTCCTGCTTTTAATATCTTACATTTAGCCTAATTTGTAAGATTAATTGAGTTGTGGTCCTGCTTTTAATATCTTACATTTAGCCTAATTTGTAAGATTAATTGAGTTGTGGTCCTGCTTTTAATATCTTGCATTTAGCCTAATGTTTAGGGTTAATTGAGTTAAGGCCCTATATTTGATATCTTAAGTTTTGCCTAATTTCTAAGGTTAATTCTGAGTTGTGGCCCTACTTTTTATACCTTATACTTAGCCAAATTTGTATAATAAACTATGAGTTGTGGACCTGCATTTGAGCAGGGAGTTCTTAAGAACACTCTGATTTAAGGGACATGCTTTATTCCAATTGGACTCCCTGATTAACACTCAACAAAAGCTTTGAAGCCCCACCTTCTGAATATCCAATAGCTCCATGGAATACTCTAATCCAAACAGAATACAACATAAACAGCTTAAATTTCATGATTGAGAGCAGAATCTTAATGAAGCATGTCAACTTAGGAACAAAGACTATTTCATTAGTCTTTTCATCTAAAATGAAAATTCTGACTCAGACCACAGACAATTACCTTGATTAAACCAGGATATGATTAAACCACAAATGAAAAGGTTTTTTTTTTTTTGTCAGCATCAAAATACATATGAAAACTATTTAGTTGCCTATTACAGCATAAAGATATAGATGGACAAAACATCTGAGTTTGATGATGCAGTAATCCAAAACAAAACAGATGAAATCCATCAGAAACAAAAGATTAATTTATTAACCTCTTGTAGGCTTTATGACATTTTATTTGAAACTGAATCAAACCTCTCTCACAGGTCACATGGACCTAATCAATTGCAACTGATACCATTCCTTCTTAGACAGTGTTCTCACTTAAGTACGAGCATGCAATCAGATCCACCAATCTTTTACTGTGAGAATTTGCTCACTAGATCTGATGGCAGTCTATCACTTGATCTTGATCAGAGTCGAGGGTAGGATCATGATCCGTAGCGATTCATTACAGAACTCAATCTTGATTTACTGTGCCTGTGGCATTTCAGTAACCACTTGTGGTGGTTTGCAAATTCTAGTTCATTTCCAAATTATTCCACTTCGTGTTTTAACCAAATTTGCCCTCTAAAGGTGTGAAATTAGTTTTATTTAGACAAATTGTTAGAAGATTCAACCTTTGAACATCAAAGTTGACACTATATTTCGTCTTTCCACATAAATTCATTTCGAATTTAAGAAATCAAGAGCAGCATTCCAACAATAAAACTTTTCCTCACCGTATAACGGCAACACGAGGGGAGTTTTTACTTGAATAACATCAATATGTGTTATGTCTTTAGAGTTTTGGGCATAAAGAAACATGTACTGTATTTCTTGTATATTCATAAGTGACCAATGTATAATTTCATTGAGTCATATTCAAAGAAGAATGAATTTATGTGTATGAATATCTCATAATTGCAAGTGCCTATCATTATCTCTGAAAAATCTTTTTGCACTGCACGTCTTATGCTTTACATAAGTATGCTCGATGGTGCATAACTCCTGACCTCTACACACAAAGAGTCCTTGCTCTTCGTGTATATTGCATGATGAACGAAAATGGCAAAACCGCAGGATTGTTTATCGAAATAGTGTCAAAGGTCCACACACTCAGAATTACGCTGCTGAAAATGGTGCAATTTTTATGATTTTTGCACCAAATGAAATAATTAAACCAGTTTTCAAGGTATAAATGATCCAAGCAAGAACTCTAAGATGTTCAAATACAAAGTTTTTATAAAATTACAACATTTTTAGTTGAGTTGTTTTAACTACCTGTGTGGCCGAATGATTGCAATAATACATTTTTAATTTAGTTGAAAGAGTGTCCTTGGAACGGAATGAAAATGACACTAGCAGTTTCACCCCATGCGTGTTTCAAGGGGCGATTTCTCCAAATGTCAGATCCACTGATGAGATTATATAATAAAAAAAATGTTTGAATGCAGATCAACTACCTGCGATCTAACTTGTTTATTTTGCGCGAACAGTTCGCCTGGTCAGTTACATTTCGCTGGTTTTTAATGACTCATATTTCGACTTGCAATCAGACCCTCTGTAATGATTCTTGATTACGAGCTCACTCTGAAGTGAGAACACATATAAGGTATTGTTTTTTCAACAATCATTGAAGTGCTTTATCGTCACGGGATCGGGATCCAGATATAAGAACACGGCCATGGACCTAATCAATCGTGACTCATATACCATTCATTATTAGTGCTATCATAGAATACAGAAAATGAGGTGAGAATTAATGGTTTGTCACAAAATTTCAAATTTGTCACATGTCTCAAATGTCACATAATTTTTGGTACCTTTTGCACAGAATGCTACATCAGTTTTGCCTTTGTCACATTTGATTGGCATCAATTCACCCATCATGACCAGTTGACAGGTGATACTCAAAGAAAGAATCATTTGGTTATGTCTGTTTCATGAAAAATGGAATCTACCACTAAAATGCAACATAAAATTTACCACAGATTGTGAGGGAAGGGGTAAAACATGTCACAAAATGTCAGACAAATTTTAATACATGTTTATGTTCATTTTGTCACATTTTGTCACAAAATTTTCAAAATGTCACAGAATGTCACAGATTTTTGGACAATGAAATTTTGTCACAAAATGTCACCATGTCATGGATGCTCCATTCTATGAGAATATGTTGATTTACATTACATCACAATTACTTTGTTGCAATGCCAACTTCTATCAATAATAACAAAAATGGTCTCTCTCTTTCTACCTTTATTCTGAGATTTAGAATCTTTAGTCACTTTAAAGTACCATGATTTTTACAGACTGTTCAATATGTATGAAGTTGTTGTCCACAATGAATAGACCACCAGGTAACCTAGCTACCATTTGTACTTGAAAATCTGATGAAGCTATGCTCAGTCAGAGCAGGGAGTTGGAATAGAGCATGGAGATATTATCTCCATGGTCAGAGGGAACTGGATAAAAAGTGCAGACTCTCTCTCTCATAAGAAACTTTTGAAATCAAGAATTTGTCAAACATAAAACAACCTAATATTCATAATCATCTTATATATCAGGGATATATTTTGGGGCAGAAATTTAAAGACTTAAATACAAATTTTGAGCTGTTCATCCAGTCATGCAGCACACATTTTGAATATATTAAAAGCTGATTAAACTTTTATCAGCCATTTTTTTTCTTCAAAATTCAACAAGTAATCTGCTAAGATTTTATTTACCTATGTAGAAAGTGCTACATGTCCATAGACCTTTAATGGATTAGTTCAGTGGTCAAGCAACCCCATCTTATATAAAACAGGACTTCAAAATGAAGAAAAAGCCTTCAAACTCTTATTCCATTATGGAGATATTTAAGTTTAATTTCTTGTCTTATTTGTGTAGAAATGATTGGTGCAGTAAGTCTACTATGGAAAATTTGCATCTTCATCCTCACATTCTAAACAATTGTTAATGTATTTTACAGAAAGTTTATTTTATCTTTTTACTTTTTTTTCCTCGAACTTTCTTCAGGTGGTATATTATACTCTTCCTACGTGCAGTTTTATTACTTTTTTTGACATATCCCATGGTTTTAAGCCACAAAGTCGCAGGACAAAATATAATAGAATACATAAAGGCTTTGCGGAATCTGAGGCTATGACATCACAACTAGTCTGATTTCAGTTTTTTCTACACAAATGACACCGAACTGTAAACTTGATTACAGTATCTCCTTAATGGAATAAGATTTTTGAATGCTTTCTTTACTATTTTGTTTCTATTGAAGTCCTCTTTCATATAAGATGGACTTGCTTGATCCCTGAACTAAATCCTTTAAAGAGCACAGTTTCTGAGTTCTGGTTCTTAATCAGTTTTAAAAACTTCGCCAGCATCCAACCATTCACGCCTGGCGGTTTTTCTCACTTCTGTACTTTGTAATCATCCATAATTCAGCCATAGAATCCAGTCAAGCGTTTTATCAATAAATACCCCCCAGGCTAAAAGAAGATTGATGAAACTGATAGTGAACTTGTCCATGCATGACATGATCACATTAATGTATCATGTAATTCATACTGTAAGAGCAGTATGACAGCATGTAATTGATCAAAATAATGAAACTGAAAACATACCTCTTTATTTCCAAAATAGATTATATAACAAAGAAGTTTTCAGGGAAAAACCCATATTGTGGTTTTGCAAAAAACCTACCAGAGTATCCTTCTTGTAGGAAAGTTTACCAAATCAACAGGTAATTGCCTCAATTGACCTTGCTGGTATTGATTATTTCATTGTGAAATAATTTATGTAAGTGAAGTTCCTGTGACCAGCATGGCCAGAATTAGATAGGGCAAGAGGAAGTTAAGTGGAAGGGATATTCGTCAATTTCATTCTCTATTTTATATCATTATCAGTCATTTTTAGATTTCATTATCAATCATTATAATTTCTAGGAATTTTTAACTTCATAGATTCTTACATGATGTTAAAATTGAAGAAGTACGTTTTTATTTAAATTCTTTGTTCTTGAAAAAATATACTTTTTGGATGACTGTAACTATGTATTGTCACCTTTATAGTGTTCTAAGGTAGGATGGGCCTCCACTACTGAAGGCTGCCCAGGCTGGGGGCCTCCACATGTCTAAATCTAGTGACCATGGAAGTCCCATTTTGCTGTGACTCCCCCTTCCCATTATGTGTATGAATGCAATACCTGGAGCTATGGTTGAGGTTATTTCAAATAAAATATGCTATAAACAATAAACTATGCAAACATCAAAATTGTTTTAAAATTGACCACTTTACCAATTTTAAAGCCTTTTTATAATAATTATGCAAATATATTGAAATTTTGTGACATCACATCAAAAAGGCCTACAACTGTTCTTATGTTGACTTATTGTTTTTTTATTCCTCCACCAACTTTCTTTGAACGGGAGCAGTTGAACCTAATAGCTCCATGGTTGAACATATCCAGCAGATTTTGAATTCAAATCATACACTCTATCAAAATTTAGCGTGAGTTAATTGTCTGATAATATCCAGTTACTGAAAATTTGGACAGAAATTTAAAGGATTAGTTCAGTGGTCAAGCATGTCCATCTTATATGAAAGAGGACTTCAAAAGAAACAAAATGGTGAAGAAAGCATTTAAGAATCTGATTCCATTAAACTGAGGATTAGTTCAGTGGTCAAGCATGTTCATTTTTAATGAAAGAGGACTTCAAAAGAATCAAAATGGTGAAGAAAGCATTCAAAAATCTTATTTCGTTAAGGAAATAATAAAGTTTACAGTTTGGTATCATTCCTGTAGAAACGACTGAAATCAGACTAGTTGTGACATCACAGTCTCAGATTCCTCAAAATCTGTATGTATTTTAATGAAAGTTTATTTAATTTTTTCACTAATCAAATTATTTATCCTCAAACTTTCTTCAGGTGGTATATTATAAATACCCTTTCTAGATTCAGTTTTACTACTTTTTGACATAACCCTTGGTTTTTAAGTCACAGAATCGCAGGACAAAATATGATAGAATACATAAAGACTTTAAGGACTTTGAGGCTATGACATCACAACTAGTCTGATTTCAGTCGTTTCTACTACACAAATGATACCACAATTTAAACTTAAATATCTCCTTAACGGAATAAGATTTTTGGATGCTTCCTTCACCACTTTGTTTCTTTTGAAGTCCTCTTTGATATAAGATAGACTTTCTTGACCTCTGTCCTTTAAAAAATTACATGAAAAGTTTGAGCTGTCCTCTTTATCATACATTACAACTTTGGATAAATTAATTAATTTATTAAAACTTTGATTACAGCATGTGGACCAGTTCCAAGAAAAAATTTGTTTTTTATTTCATAATTCCTTAATAATCCCATATTTTTAGTTTTTTAGTTTTTAGGATTGCAGAACAATTTGCAATTACATTTTCCATGTACAAATTTGGTGTATTCAAAGCATTTTAAGTTATTTTCTTTCAATTTTGATCAAAAAGAGTGCCAAAATTCATTTGATCACCAATATTTTTGCATAAGTTGTGGGCTTCGTAGGTAGGGCTTAATATGTATTTCCCAAGTGAGTCAATTTGCCCTTAATACTTTAAGATAAGACTAGAATAATGGTGTATGTAACAACAAATTCCATCATTCTTTGCAAGCACAACATAACATAACATTTTACACATTTTGGAAGTAGATTTTTAAGTGGACCAACTATTATACAAAGCAGACATGAGCATTTCAAGATAATTACGTTAAACTCCGCCCACTCATTAATATGCATGACATCATCATCAAAACAATTGGGCACATCTTCGCACCATGGGCTATCTGTGTACCACATATGACATGCATCCGGAGTATGGCTCTTGAGATATCGTGCTTACGAGAGCTTACTGCCACAGATACACACACACATACACACCTATATACTGTACCTACATACATACATACACTCATACGTATATTTGCTACCTTATGGAGACTTTCCTAGTGGAGACAATTTATGCGTTTGGTACTATCCTTACTAAGCAAGCCTTCTGGAGACACTATGCACATATTGGTAAGGTCTATCAGTCAGGCACTATCCTATGCAAAAAATGTGTAGGCCCATTAAATTAAAAATTGTTCGTTGAAACTACTGTGTCACCACACCAGTTAGGACCATTGATACACATTGAAGGGGGGGAATGGGGGTAAATTTCACAACGTAGCAACTGTTCAATATACATTAAAATTTAATGTTTGGAATTGTAAGCTAGCTAGCCTGGTTGCTTTTACTAAAACCCCTTACAATTGTACTGTGTGGGACTTTCTATAAGCCTAAAAAAAAAAAAAAAAAGGAAGAATAAAAAACTCACCAGATATATGTCATTGCACTTGTACTGCCCTACATGAACAACTGCTGTGCAATATGTACTGTACTGTACATCTTCTATCCTTATGGATACTTGATACACAATGGGGGCATACTTCAACTTCACAACATTTTAGACTCTGAAATTTTACACACTTATACACCGTTAGGTCTCCACAGGGTATACCCTTTGGATACATCTCAAATGATATAAATAATCATTCAGGAGGCCTTAACAATCCATGCAATATGTGTTTTCCTTGTGTTTACCTGAAATGGGTCTCCACAGGGAGGTGCGTCACTACCAGGATATTACCATTACTGGTGTATGCCTCCACAAGGTAGTAAATATGTGAGCATACATGCATACACCCACACACACACACACCCACCCACCCACACACACATATATACACACACACACATATATATACAGACACACACACACATACATACACCTATACAAACGTCAGCATCAGCATGACTGCATAAGTTCCTTATGCTATTAGCATCAGAACCAAAAACTCTACTTACAGACTTATTTCAGCCACCACCTTGAAGTCAATCAATCCCTCTATTGTCATTCCAATGACTGCATACAGGCGAATACGCACAGAGGCATGTAATTGACTTCTACAGTACATGTATGACTAATGCAGTGAGTGGGTGGAGACAGGTTATTAATTGAGTGTAATTTCAGGTGAGCGCCCAAAATGCAGAAAAAAGAGGATATTATAAGAAAAAAAGAAGGGAAATAGCATGAAAGAAGGATTTTATGATAATACATAAACAATTTAGTTTAGTATAAAAAGAAAGCTTTTGTAATCAATAAATGATGTGAAGAAGTGAATGTCTTTTGATGGAATTACAATATGTAATCTATTCAGTGACTAGCAGGAAACTGGATAGAATGCAAGAGTTTAATGAAAGAGTTGTGTAGGAGGAGCGTTAAAAGATAGTTACATTTAAGGCTCAAAATTTAGGAAGAGTACTCTTTAAATTTCATAAGTACCAAATACTGAAGTTTGAGGAAATTTTAGAATAAATTTTTGATGTATGACGGACAGCTCAAAATGCTCATTCAATTCTGAAAATTCTTCAAAATCAATCACTAATTCTTAATATTTCTTGTCTTAAATCCCAGTCACTAAAAAATATGCAAAAGTCTTTTTCTGCTAGAATTAGTTGGCAAGGGGTACAGTAAAGACTGATGCAGCGGTCAAATATGATTTTTCAGACCCTTCCCCTCCCCTCCCTGCCCCCCTCCCTCAAGGGCATGTTCAAGATCGGCATCGTTACAATGTTGAATCTTCAAGTCAAAAATTTAAATTTTGGGTGAATCTTGACCAAAAATATTTTTGGGCGGTGCGAATCTAGAAGTAATATTTTTTTTGTTAAGTCAGGTGAATCTATGCCTAAAAACTATTGCAGATGGGTGAACCTCAATCTTAAATTCACATCATTAACGTCGAATCAGCGTCAACCTGAAAAATGATAATTTCTTACTATTTTCCGTATGAAGGACACTTCCATTCTCGCTAGCGCATTGCCTATATAAGAGTTCCACTGGAAGCTAATCCCACCTATACGTACCCGTATGAATGTGGGTAGTAATATGTTTTTGTACTAGAAACATACAGGGACAGCTAATTAAGTTTACAGTATGTTCCAGTTTGCAAATTTTGCCATCTTACGAAACAATCACATAACTTTTAACATTTTATATTGCGTTTCCAGACAGCATTTTTGGTTATTTTCAAGGCAATCAATTTTATTGCAAAGAAATAAAGACGGAATTTCAATGTTCCCAATTTGTATTGACCCGAGGTAATTTTGAAGCGTTTTGAGAGATATTTCATACCATGAGAATTCTTGACTTGTGGACCTAGTAGTGTTTACTGTTAGAACATGGCAGGGCAGTAAAGCTTCAGCTTTCTAATCTAGTGTTCCCGGTATGATACCTGGTGGGTCTCCAGCCAGTGCTCCACGACTGGTTAATAAAATGGCCGTGGGCGTCTTGACGTAAATACTCTGATGGAGGTCTGTTGGGACGTTACAAACCTTGGCAAACCAACCAACCAACCTAAAGTTAAAACTCTCATTGTCTCACTGTGTAATGAGTGTGTTGATGCTTATGTAAGAACTAGCTTGTGGAAACAAAAAGCAACAGTGAGATTTCACTCATATTTCAGGGTTTGAGTGTTGCATGACTAAAATGAATGAGTGGTCTAACCTTCTATACATGGCAACTTGTGAAGATACGCGATATTTCCTTCATTTGGTATCTAAAAACTCCACAAAACTTGGGGTCTTTTTTACATTGCGTGACATGTTAAATAAAATATTGTTTATAAATGATCAAGTGATGCATGGGCATGACTAAATTCAAATTACCTTGAATTTTGTTAGCATTATTTGTTTTTATATGAAAGATTAAGAAAAGAAGATACAAAACATGATTTGTTGATATTTATTCTTTAACAACCTTGGAAAGATGTGTTTTTCAACCATGTTGTGTACATGCCCTTTATTTCCCAACCGCTGTTTTTGGCTATTTTTAAGAAGGGGGAGGGGAGGAGGAGGGAGGGGGTAGTAACATAGCACATGATCACCATTGACCTTTAATGTCACTGATGCAAGGTAAATGTAAGTAATTGAGTGGATAAATTGTTTACAGAACCAATTAATCCCTGAACGTTAAGTGCAGCTGGTATATGAAATGGGTTCTGATAGCAAGGAGGAAAGTAAGGATATCTGCATGATTTTAAGCATATGTACACGATATGACAATTTGTATCACTCCAGTCACACTTTATTCCATCTTGCAGTCATAAATCCTATAGTGCAATCATGTGTCATACAAGAAGATAACAGGAATAACAAAGATACTACATGTAAACTGACTGCTAACAAGTATCATTAAAAAAATCAATATATATAAAAAAAATTCTATGCTGAATCTGCACCTAAAATTATTTTTTTTTGCCATGGAAAATCTTGACCTGCATTTTGTTTGGCCGAGCTGAATCTTTGCCTTAGAAATATTGCAGATAAGTGAATCTTGACCTAAGAAATTAAGAAAAAGGTCAACGCTTGAGGGTTAGTATGTGCAGATGCCATTTGACCGCTGCATAAAGAAAACTTTTTGTCGGAATTTGCTACATCCCGGGGTACAAAAGTAAATTCCAAGATCACATGTTATGCACTTGCTTAAAAAATTAATCACATATTGCTTCAAAAATATGAATATCAACACCTGAAATTTTAGATAGCTATAAAAATTGTCCATTCCTCCAACCCCCTCCCCACCCTCCAAAAAAAAAAACCTGCATAAAGCTACTTGAAATTTAAGATCGCTAAAACAATTGTCAATTGCCCATCCCCACTAAAACGAAAAAAACTTGCATAGCTACAAATTTGTTGTCCCCTCCCCCCTACCTAAAAAAACCTGCATATAACAACCTGAAATTTGAGATAATAATAAAGATTGCCAATTCATATTGCACAAGGGACTAGAAAATATAAGGTCTCTCATCGAAACCATGTCCTATTTGGGAAATTTCCATGTTGAAACAAAGACAAATAAACATGTCAATCTTCACTCCTACATCATGAAAACCATTCTGTTGGAATACAGACAGGGAAAACATGTTATAAAAAACAAGATGGAATTGTATATACTTATTTTATAAAGCCTAATGCTTATGTACAAAATAAACCCTTGTTTTATTGATTTTTTAATAAAAGAATTGTAGTAAATGTTATTTCAATGACTAAAAATCAGTCAGGGTGTAAAAAACCTTCCATAACAAACACCACTCCTGTTCAAAAATGCTTGCACCTATTCAAACAATTATGATACAACCCTCTGAATATCTCTTTCTAATTTCTAAACACCTTTGGTTAATAATACCATTTATGTAATTCATATCAAAAACAAATAATGAAAACCACATTTCATTCAAAATCTTCTGTCTAAAGTGGTACCTCCATGATCAGATAATCTAGTTGTAGACAAATGCAAATATGAATCACAATAACCAGGCACCAACCCAAACAAACAATGTATGGAGCTCATTAAGGAATTCTCTTTGTTAACCTTTGTAGTTTTTTTTTCTGTCTGTTCTCATGACTAATATCCCTCAGAGTTCTATTGTTATCAAGAACATATGGGTTATTTTAAGGCGTTTTTTTCTTTTCTCGGAGAGATAAAAGTATTTTGAGTCAGAAACGCGGACACAAGAAAAGTGAAGTGACTCACTACATGTTGTAGAGAAGGGTGGAGCTTTTCATGAAGACACCATACGGCTGTCAATGATGAGCAAGCTATGATATATTTGTTGTCATCAATTAGAAATTTTAAGCATTTGATTTACTGAATATTTCTTGACACTTTTTTAAAATTCAAAACAAGTTAAGTTTGATTCCAATTGCCAATAATATAAGTGATGTTTGCTGACATGCCTGATAGATAAATTAGCCCAATTTGATCAAACTGGTGCAGAATTAACCAAAAAAGCTCATGCAAATTACCCATCAGTGTTTCGAAATGTTCCTGCCTTAAAATGCCCTTCAATATTTTTAAAAGGTAGGCAATTTAGTAGTATACTCAGTATACTGCATGTGAAGTGAAGTCTCAAATGTTACTCTTAATTGCCACAAAATATCCCACCTGTCAGAATTTTTAATACATTTTAAGACAGAAAGTTTAAAAGATTTACCACTTTTTGAAGAACTGCTGACACAACATAATAGGGAAAATTAGTTGAATTGTCTTACCTACACTGCATTGAAAATCATGGAAAACATCACAACAATTAATCTGTAAAATTTGTGTTGAAACTGCTCACTGTAGTTATCTTGAATTTTCATTTTTCAGGCAAATATTCATCTTATTAGACATGATACACAAATGGTTTGGTTTGGTTTGTTGATGTTTAACGGCACTGCAACAGTCAGAGTCAAATGTGCCAAGAGGGTGTTAAAAATTAAGGTGTAAGAGTTAGGGCAGAGAGGAGATGGAGGATTGAGAGGAAGAAAAGGGGGGAAATAGGGTGAATTTGGGAGAAAAATTAAGGTGAAATGAAAGGGGTGTGTAAGGTTCGGTGTAGAAGGAAAGTGAAAGGAAGATTAGATATGGTGGAATAGGTTGTTCTTGCGGAGGAAGTTGATAATGTTGGAGGAAAGATTGTTTTTAATAGATCTGAGATGAAAACAAATAAAAATAATTTCTAGGTAGAAAATTTGAAATAGATTATAAAGGAAAATATCATATTATTATCAGGAACTATGTCGAGGATGTCATTTTCAGAGCGCAGGGTCTGAACAAAATGGCTGCTAGCTTCTATGTGACTGATTTTGGACAAAATTTATGTTTTGATGAATCAGAGAGTATGTGTAATTAGATTGCTTTGGAAGATGTGAAAAGTTGGCAAATGACTTGTAATTATCGCTTCTATATACCATATCAAATGAGAAAAAGGCTGACCTAATTCCACATACATATCTTAATTTTCAGGAAATTCAATCTGCTAAAAATTGAGAAAATAAAAGATAAATCTATAGAAACTATAGTATAATGCAAAGACTAAAGTTTTGAATCCTTTTTTCAAAAGACTCAAGCCAAAATAACTTGAGTATGCATTTGCGTAATCAAATACAATCAAATAAAAACTATAATGCCAACTGCACTGAAAATTAGGCAACATATGTGTGCACTGTGTAGTGGTTTCAGACTACAAACAAAACATCAAACATGCATTCATATACATAACACAATCAATAACTCGAAACAACACTAGAAATTGCAATCATTCTGCACTTGACGAAAATGTAATTTTAAAACTGATGCATTTAAATTGTGTTGTACAGCACAAACCAATACAAAACACTTTCTAATTTCAATTTCAACTATGGTTAATATGGATGATTGATCTTGTACACATAACCATGCAAATATGGTTTGTAAACGTAAACCACTTAAAGAATTTTCCCATGGATTTTTTTTTTTTATATATGATAGAGAAAATTTGTAGAAACAGAGTGGTGAAAAAACTATGTTAATATCTTTTTCTGTTTAGAAGTTATAACAATTTGTAGAGTAGAAATATGTTCTTAAAAACAACTCGTACAGTATATTTCCTTCAGCTTAGTGAAGTCATCAAGGCAATTCCAGCAGTTCTTATGTATTTCTTATAAATTTGATCACACTTTAAAAGAAAATAAAAGAAAAATCTATAAAAACTATCGTATAATGCAAAGTTTTTACTATATCGAACAGCATTTTTGGTTCATTATAGAGATAGGGTGGAATATATAATTTACAAGAAAACATTTTGGGGGTTTTCTTAGTTTACATCACATTTACAATGAGAAAAAAATTCAAATCATTTTTAAAGAAATACAAAAGAAGTGTTGTTGAAATTGTCTCTATGACATCACAGATGTTGCCAATCAGTCACTTTTGTCCAAATTCAAAAATAATTTAAAATTTTGTAACTTCTAAAGGGAATAAGATATTAACATAGTTTTTTCACCACTCTATTTTTACAATTTTTCTCTATCATATATGAAAAAATGAAAATCCATGGGAATATTTCTTTAACCCATGTCACATATTGATGCATGCATGGTTATCAATTATCTGCTTGCAAACAAACAAAACAGCTGCTACTTTCTGTGTCAGGGATTAGAACTATATTGTGAGGCATTTTGTTTGAAAGAAAATCAGTAAATATATCCATGGAGCTATTAACTGAAATCTTTGATAAAAACAAGGAGTGCTGCATTAAGAATATTTTTCCAGGCTTTAAAAGAAAAAAAATATGGGGTTACAGGACGTGGTGTAGCTGCTTTTTGCAACTCCCAGCATCAATTAAAAAAATTAATCAGAGACTCAGACATTAACTATGAAACAGGGATGAGCCTTTTAGTTAATTCTTTGAAATGTGTTAGCTGCAGCTTTAGCTTATATTATATTTCTATTGGAATGCTTGAATAAAAGAGCATTATGTTGACGATGACGACGACTAGTGAACACACAATTACAATGACGGGGTCGTCGCCTGCGTATTCGATTATGATAGTAACAATGCTATCACGAAACGCTTAATATGACCCGGACGAGAACACAGGTACGATGTACAGACAGAGATAACATCAACAACCAAGTCAATGTCCACGGCCTTTGATAACCAGTTGTGGTACACTGGCTTTGTCTACCCAACCCAGGGCCTCGTGGTCTGTAGACAGGTATGATAACTGCTATGTAAGAACTGAGAGTAATATATACAGACATATTACATAGTACACATAAACCCCACTGTAAATACAAGCTCAAATACTCTTTGTTATCTTTTCACAATTGTTTTCTTCGTCCCTTCATTGCTTTTCTCCCACCCCAATCCAAATGTGCCAAAACTAGCAGCATATACACTTGCCATAATTTCAAGTTCATTAAAATCCTTCAATTATTGAGACAACAATACATAAACAAGAATGTCTCAGAAGCATTCTTGAGTTACAATACAATCAGTAAAGACCGGCATATATGGTTGCTATGGTAACACCTGCCAACTTAAAACTCAACCAAATCCACTTGAACACTGATCGCAGTAAGAATCTGTGCTTAGAACAAAAGGGATTGATGAATAATTATGCATGGCCACTTGACCATCTAACCTCTCAAGAGTTAACTGGATACAATTTCCCTCCAGGCTTTCAAATCTATGCCCATCCATCAACGTTAACCTAGTTGCAGTATGTCAAATTGCACAGATGGAGGGTGATAATGTCAATCTCCAGTTCACTAATTATTCGTAAAAGAGATGTTATTGTGCCTGAAGGAGCAACCAACAAAAACAAGGTCAATTTCTTCTCAAGAGGAAGCAGAATTATGATAAATTATTCAGAGAAGCTTTATCGACCACTTGGTAGATATTTCATATTAATGGTTATGCACTTTAGTTAACGTTAGAATGGTTTGTGATTGGTATGTGAGATATAATTTGGTGCCTGTCATAGATACATATTGTTGAAATCTTGTAGTTATGCATGAAAGATTCATGCAATTCTTGTATGTACAGTAAATTTTGTACACAAGTCATAAATAAAATATTCTTAGATACAGAACTCTAAAAAGGGTAACATTAGCCAAATTGCTTTAAAATACTTTAAAATACATTCAAAGCCATTAAGTTCTTTTTTTTTTTAAAGAGATGATTTTACACTTTTTTTTAGGTATTAATGTGAAAATTGAAACCCACAGGGCAAATGCAAACAGGGCATGCCCAAAAATACCTGGAGGCGGGACACTACAAAGGAAATGACCAAAATGGGCTACGCCTGGCAGTAGCTGAGAGTGCTGGCCCAAGACAGACATAAATGGAGGGGTTTCATCAGTGCTCTACATTCCGGCAAGGAATGAGAAGGCTTAAGTAAGTAATGTGAAAATTGTCCTCATATTGTACTTATATCAGCTGAAAGTCAAACTCTGTTTTTTGTTTCTTTTCCAAAAGGAAATACTATTCTAGTTAGGATCTTTACATTCTTTTTAATGAGAAACAAAAGAGAAAATTTGTGTAGCTTTCCATCCATATAAATTTGATTAACACAAATATGATCTGCTTGGTTCATCACTTGAACTGTAAACCAGTTCAAGTCAGAGCACAAAAGAAATGCAAAAATAATGCATGCAATGCCCATTGGCAACTGACCATCTATCCTCATCAGAAATAAAGCTTAACTGGGTAAAATGTATCCCCAGGCAATCATCAAATCAACGCACTTCCATCAACATTAACCCGATTCTCTCATGGAGCTATTAAACAAAATAGCTCCACGCTTTACCTGAGATATGATTGATGATAAATGCCGCTCTTTGTTCACACTTTTAGGAGTGTAATTGTTCTTTAAAGAAATAAGTGAGTGCCTAGAGGAAATCAAACAGAAGATTTTTGCTCAGGAGATATTCTGTCTTAAATTTAAGAAATTACATGTAAGAAAAGCTTAGAATAAATTCAACAGATGAACTTTCAAATGCACCATTATGACAGAAATTGGATCAGGTAATTAAGGTGTTGTTTGATGTACTTTTTTTGCATTTGAGATACTCAAGTAGCATTTATGCATCAAACCAGGGAGTTAAATTGCAGCCCTTTAATCAAACTACTTTTTTCAAAGAAATTTCAAATTCTAGATTATCTTGAACTCTATATAAGCATCAATTCAAAGTGGGCCAAGGATTCAGGCCAGCTATTGTCTTAATGGAGACAGAAATATGTATTACAATTGAAGGCTTTTGAATGGTCTGAATATTTTTACATAGATTAGTTGAGGCCATTCAAAATCCTGCCACATAAGTGAAGTTACTAGTATTATGGAGCTATTAACTGAGCATTTAATAGCTCCATGCTAGTATGTAGCACAATTACCAGCGGAGTGTCAAGTAATTACCCTCTCTTAGGGAGGCAGATAGCTCGGTTGGCTGAGCATACGACTGAGATGCTGGAGGTCCCAGGTTGGAGTCCAACTGCAATTTAACCAGCAATTTTTCCACAGATGTGCAGAACAATATATGCTGACATCAAGCGCAGAGGTTTGTCTTCTGCATCACACCTTCTCCCCACCCGACCTTGTGAAAAGTGGCCAATGGTTGGGTGGCGATCACCGTCCTTTGGAGGGGATGTAAAGCCACCAGTTCCAATGATAGGGTGTCACCCTTTGCCTGGATCTCTGAACACTTCTCGAAAAGGGCAGGGTGTTAACCCAGTGTTCATCCACTTTCCAACCTGGCAAATTCATCAGGTACACACTGAAAACAAGTCATTGTGACTTACTTGTGCTTTCCCTGGCATATGCCTAAAAAAGTGAAATATTACTAAGTTAGATATGATTGACAGCTTTTTCAACCAATCACCACACAAATTTGCCTAGCAACAAAATCTGCATAACTAAGTGGGACAAACTCCTAGGTGGTACTGGTACAGTACAGCTAGCTAGCGGCACGCACTCATGCAGTCAATGTAATTTACTGCACAAAACAAATTCCTGCACACAGACTGAATGACGACATGATGGTGATAACAAAATGCTCCTATGTGCCCGCTTATACAGGCTTTATAAATCCGATTCCCGTTACCTGAGATGGTTTGCAAACAGAATTTTGTTTATTCACTTTGCTGAAAACTCAAAAGATCTGAGACGTGCCATAAATGGATCAAAATTTGCAGGAGGCCTCATGGACATCTAAATGTAAATTGGTCATGCATGATTGCGGATTTGAGGTTTGTTTGCCCCACCTAGTTACTGCGTTGTAATGGTGGGTGTGGCTTATTTCCTAACTTAGAGATGTCATTTTTCTTGAGACTTGTCAAGATTCCCTCTTTAATATACATGTCCTTGCAAACTGTACAAAATATCATTGCATTGTGACTGCACACAATCTGATATTCATTGAAAAGTATTATGATAGTAGACAAATGCGCACCGTATTCTTTCAATATCATTAAAATCCGCAAATATCAAGCTGTTCCTGCTTTGAGACTACAAAGAGGATCGAACCTGAGTATCACAAGCAAAAGATCTCCATACAGAAATGTCTTATCTGAATCTCATCTTCCCAAGACACTATAGCAGCAAAGAAGTTTTCCTTGCATTTCATCTGTAAATTTCCCATGCCAATAAAGGGATTTCATCACATGACTCTAACTCATCTGAAGCCATTTTGCCTGACAAGTGTCATTGCATTTCAAGTGTCTAAGATCACACAGCTCAGTCACATCACACGTTCAACAAACATACTGCCTGCTAACCTACCCACCAGTACCAGTTCAGCGAATTTTATTGTTTTTGTTCGAGGCGGCAATTTTACTTAATATATTCCTAACATTTTAAATATTCACCGGGTATGCGGAGAGTAACTTTTACGTGAATGCCATCTGATTGTTCATTATACACAGACAAAGCCTACATACCTGGCATAAAGTGCTCACTGCAAATCTGAGCGTTAGCGTGAACTGAAGGTTGAAAGACATTGCGTCATACAACAGAAACCCACTTCAAACGTCAATCAAGATCAGATGAAAATCGAGAAAACATTATTTTATTCCCCAGCACATGTCTAGTGCAACCAATGGCACAGCAAAATTTCGGCATAATTATCTTACAAATATTATCTTATATAACAACATGCAAGCATTTGTAAGTCTAAATAGGTGTACAGCAGACAATCATTCTCGCCCGACAAAATGGCGATGTAAACAAAGTCACGTGACCTCATGATAATATTTAATTTCTTGTTTTATTTATCTAGTTTTTTGTTCGTTTATATTTTATTTTTCATTAATTCTTTTATGCTTTTATATTGTCCTGCAAATGTTTTAAATTTGTTTTGATATTGTATATTAAGAGTTTGTCTATGTATTATCAATTTTATTGTAAAGCGCTTCGATCCACGGGAGAGGCGCTATATAAATAACTGCAATAATAATAATAATAATGACGTCAGCTGAAACACCCTCTTAGACACTTAAAAAAAGTGCTGCACATGCACTTTTCAATTTTGAGGTAATTTTAATGCATTTATGAAACTCCCAGATCAAACTATATTTTTGGATTTTTCAAAATTTCAGAGAAGCTTAAAAGTGTATGCCATGATGGTTCATACAAAGGTCTTTGGAAAATGAACAAAAGATGCAGGAAAATATTTTTGTATTTAGAAGAGAAAAATGCTTACCATATTAATCTTTCAATGTTATTAATATGAAGATATCTCCCTATGACATTACAACAACTAACCTACATACAGTACAATAGCAGCCTAATACCTATGTTTACAAATGTCTCATCAATATAGCTTCTCCCTTTAGCCATGTCATCTGATCTTCTGAAGACAGCAGAACTATTAAACATCTTCATCTGTAAATTTCCCTTGCCAATTCTCTGTCAAATAAAGCAGCTGAAAAAAGTCCTGCATGCACTTGCACTCTTGGGGTATTTTGAGTTTCTGAACTCCCTGATTAAACTACATTTTTGAGACTGTTTTAAATTGTTTGCATCAATGATAAGTGTACAAATGATTGATATAAAAGTCTTTGAAAAATGTACAAATGTAGAAAATGATGTCTCGGCATGTACAACATTGCATTCATACAGAAAAGATGTAAAGCTTCTTGACAAGGACTTATGACCATTAGATGAGAAAATGCATACCACAGAATTCTTTCAATTTGTATTTGCATTTGCATATATATCCCTTTGCTATGAGGTTACAACAATAAACCTACACACAATAGCAGTCCAATACCTTCAAATGTCTAAATCAAGACTTTTTTAAAATCCTCATTTTATCCACTTCATCCCATCTTCTGAAGACAGCAGAACAATGTTGACATTCCGCCCATTTCCATCATCTGTCACATTCCCTTGCCAATTCCCAGTCAAATAAGATGTCTTGAGATTAAATCCTGTATCTAGTCATGTTATGACAACACAGTACAAGGCCTCTCCTAATTACTGATGACAAATCGGGTGTGGTGCAAAAGATTGATCTTTGTTTACCTTTAGGGCTTCAGCCAATCTCTCTCTTACATTCAATTTCTGTTTTTCATCGGAAAATTTCAGCACTTCAGATTAAACAGAGAATTTTGAAGAACGCGATTTCCTCGAACAGATGAATTATTAAAAGCAAAGGGAAGATTAAAATGGAGATATGTATTTGCATATGAATATTAAATATTTGAGCAATTTTTATTGCCACCGGCGGTCTAGTTAAGTGGCTTTTTTAAAAGTGGTCATTACCTTTTTCTGGATAATGAGTGATAACTATTTTGTCCAAGGATATCAAATATTTGGAACAATTTCTCTCAGAGTAACGTTACGGTCAATAATATCAAAAGCACTATACATGCAGATTTCTATAGAGAAATATAATGAACAATAAACATGAGATCCTTACGATAACTGGACAGTGCAAGTAATTTTTCAGTGTTGGATTAATTGTTGTGAGAATAAAATTAATGATATTTGACAAATTGCATCTACAAACAATAATATAGATAAGTTGAGAAATAATTCCAAAATTAAAAGAAACGAAAGGTGTTTTGCCAATTATCTGAACTTGCCCACATTGCTTTTAATATCTAATTTTAGGTTGTAAAAAAAATACATTTTCCACCATGCTAAAAGAAATAACTTTGTCTACTAAAGCTAATATTTCAAAAAGAAACAAAACTATTTGAGAAACTAAGATATTAGTATAAACATATATAGGTACACTAAGCAAATTTACAATGGCTGCCAAAAGACTCGTCTACTGAAGATAATTCCATACTTTATCACCCACACAATAATTCAATGGCATGTGATGATTAAAATTCTTCAGCATGTGATAAGGAATCTGTCTGGCAAAATTAATGTTGATAATGATATCTCGGTTTCATGCGGTGCCTAAAACTGCTGATAGCAATATTGATCAAATCTATTTTACGATCAAACCTACCATTCATACAACACAAAAGATATCTGAAGCCCCCAAAGGCTGCGCTCCACAGGTAGCAAAAGAATGACATAAGTGTCATGAGACTCACTAACCACAGATCATAACATTCAGCATAAAAATATACTGTACAGCAGGTTCTAAGTATAAACAGTGGGTGAAACTCAGTTCGGTTCAAATTGTGGTATGCCTGAAAGGGCAGACATGTACTCCACCACAGAGCGGAACAGCCGGTTGAGGTATAAAATCAAATTGAAGGTAAAACTTCCGAAACAACTCTGCCAATCATGTCATCAACGAATAAGGAATCATGCACATGCTGTTTACCCAGTTCCATATCTAGGATTTTCTGATGGGGTTGGTCCTCTAGTGGGTAACTCTCCCAGATTGCCTCTCATGTTTCAGACATGGCTAGAGGGCAGTGGAGTACCCAGCAATAAAAAAGTGAGGGGTCTAAGAAGGTCCTAGACCCTTCTCCCAAGACAAAGTGTTTAAATTTAGCCCACTTCTGAGGGCAAAACAAAAAGATTATACCAAATCTTTGACAATTTCCTCAAAAAAGTGGGGAGTCTGGACACCCATGGCTATGCTACTGCTTGGGGAGGGGGGTGAGATGTATGTTTTACACAAATACCCCACCCCCCTTAAATATGAGAAGGGGCTTACCAAGAATCAAAACAAAGTATTTCTCTCACCATAATCAGAAGCAATTGACCTTGTTTGGGATAAACAAATGAAAGGGTCACATCAATGCATTTTTTTTATGAAGAACTGAAAAACTAGGTATGACTACGATACAAATTAAACTTTGAACATTTCATATTCTTATTGCATCACCTGTTTGTTTAAGTGCATTCTTTATAACACCATGTCTTAGTTTCCTTAATACAGTTACTTTGGATTAAATGAACACTGACACACCCATATCTGCTTCCATTACTCCTGCACATATCCCAATCAAACGTCTCTTGCAGGTTTTTTGTTCATTTCATTTCTTGAATGTCTAAAATTTCTATTGATATTCATGACAATTTTCAAGACACTAGACTGTATCATATTATAATAAAGATTTTTTTCTTCACATCTTGATTTCAGGAATTACATGCAGCTTTTATGACAGCGGTATATTCGCATAAGGCAGGGAGTTGACATTACCCTGCTGTCAAAAGCGAATTCACATTTCCCTATTGGAGGGAGTTGACATTACCCTGCTGTCATAAGCGAGTTCATATTTCCCTATTGGAGGGAGTTGACATTACCCTGCTGTCATAAGCGAGTTCACATTTCCCTATTGGAGGGAGTTGACATTACCCTGCTGTCATAAGCGAGTTCACATTTCCCTATTGGAGGGAGTTGACATTATCCTGCTGTCATAAGCGAATTCACATTTCCCTATTGGAGGGAGTTGACATTATCCTGCTGTCATAAGCGAGTGCGCATTTCCCTATTGGAGGGAGTTGACATTATCCTGCTGTCATAAGCGAGTTCACATTTCCCTATTGGAGGGAGTTGACATTATCCTGCTGTCATAAGCGAGTTCCCATTTCCCTATTGGAGAGAGTTGACATTACCCTGCTGTCATAAGCGAGTTCACATTTCCCTATTGGAGGGAGTTGACATTATCCTGCTGTCATAAGCGAATTCACATTTCCCTATTGGAGGGAGTTGACGTTACCCTGCTGTCATAAGCGAGTTCACATTTCCCTATTGGAGGGAGTTGACATTACCTTGCTGTCATAAGCGAGTTCACATTTCCCTATTGGAGGGAGTTGACATTACCCTGCTGTCATAAGCGAGTTCACATTTCCCTATTGGAGGGAGTTGACATTATCCTGCTGTCATAAGCGAATTCACATTTCCCTATTGGAGGGAGTTGACATTAACCTGCTGTCATAAGCGAGTTCACATTTCCCTATTGGAGGGAGTTGACATTATCCTGCTGTCATAAGCGAGTTCACATTTCCCTATTGGAGGGAGTTGACATTAACCTGCTGTCATAAGCGAGTTCACATTTCCCTATTGGAGGGAGTTGACATTACCCTGCTGTCATAAGCGAGTGCGCATTTCCCTATTGGAGGGAGTTGACATTACCCTGCTGTCATAAGCGAGTTCACATTTCCCTATTGGAGGGAGTTGACATTATCCTGCTGTCATAAGCGAGTGCACATTTCCCTATTGGAGGGAGTTGACATTATCCTGCTGTCATAAGCGAGTTCACATTTCCCTATTGGAGAGAGTTGACATTACCCTGCTGTCATAAGCGAGTTCACATTTCCCTATTGGAGGGAGTTGACATTATCCTGCTGTCATAAGCGAGTTCACATTTCCCTATTGGAGGGAGTTGACATTATCCTGCTGTCATAAGCGAGTGCACATTTCCCTATTGGAGGGAGTTGACATTACCCTGCTGTCATAAGCGAGTTCACATTTCCCTATTGGAGGGAGTTGACATTATCCTGCTGTCATAAGCGAATTCACATTTCCCTATTGGAGAGAGTTGACATTACCCTGCTGTCATAAGCGAGTTCACATTTCCCTATTGGAGGGAGTTGACATTATCCTGCTGTCATACGCGAATTCACATTTCCCTATTGGAGGGAGTTGACATTATCCTGCTGTCATAAGCGAGTGCGCATTTCCCTATTGGAGGGAGTTGACATTATCCTGCTGTCATAAGCGAGTTCACATTTCCCTATTGGAGGGAGTTGACATTATCCTGCTGTCATAAGCGAGTTCACATTTCCCTATTGGAGGGAGTTGACATTATCCTGCTGTCATAAGCGAGTTCACATTTCCCTATTGGAGGGAGTTGGCATTATCCTACTGTCATAAGCGAGTTCCCATTTCCCTATTGGAGGGAGTTGACATTATCCTGCTGTCATAAGCGAGTTCACATTTCCCTATTGGAGGGAGTTGACATTAACCTGCTGTCATAAGCGAGTTCACATTTCCCTATTGGAGGGAGTTGACATTACCCTGCTGTCATAAGCGAGTGCGCATTTCCCTATTGGAGGGAGTTGACATTATCCTGCTGTCATAAGCGAATTCACATTTCCCTATTGGAGAGAGTTGACATTACCCTGCTGTCATAAGCGAGTTCACATTTCCCTATTGGAGGGAGTTGACATTACCCTGCTGTCATAAGCGAATTCACATTTCCCTATTGGAGAGAGTTGACATTACCCTGCTGTCATAAGCGAGTTCACATTTCCCTATTGGAGGGAGTTGACATTATCCTGCTGTCATAAGTTTAATTCACATTTCCCTATTGGAGAGAGTTGACATTACCCTGCTGTCATAAGCAAGTTCACATTTCCCTATTGGAGGGAGTTGACATTATCCTGCTGTCATAAGCGAATTCACATTTCCCTATTGGAGGGAGTTGACATTATCCTGCTGTCATAAGCGAGTGCGCATTTCCCTATTGGAGGGAGTTGACATTAACCTGCTGTCATAAGCGAGTTCACATTTCCCTATTGGAGGGAGTTGACATTACCCTGCTGTCATAAGCGAGTGCGCATTTCCCTATTGGAGGAGTTGACATTATCCTGCTGTCATGTTTAATTCACATTTCCCTATTGGAGAGTTGACATTACCCTGCTGTCATAAGCGAGTTCACATTTCCCTATTGGAGGAGTTGACATTATCCTGCTGTCATAAGTTTAATTCACATTTCCCTATTGGAGAGAGTTGACATTACCCTGCTGTCATAAGCGAGTTCACATTTCCCTATTGGAGGAGTTGACATTATCCTGCTGTCATAAGTTTAATTCACATTTCCCTATTGGAGGGAGTTGACATTATCCTGCTGTCAAAAGCGAGTGCGCATTTCCCTATTGGAGGGAGTTGACATTATCCTGCTGTCATAAGCGAGTTCACATTTCCCTATTGGAGGGAGTTGACATTATCCTGCTGTCATAAGCGAATTCACATTTCCCTATTGGAGGGAGTTGACATTATCCTGCTGTCATAAGCGAGTGCGCATTTCCCTATTGGAGGGAGTTGACATTACCCTGCTGTCATAAGCGAGTTCACATTTCCCTATTGGAGGGAGTTGACATTACCCTGCTGTCATAGGCGAGTTCACATTTCCCTATTGGAGGCAGTTGACATTTCCCTGTTGCTTCCTTTTTACTTTGTTACCTAGCAGAATCCACATCCAGGATTTCTCATCACAATTAAAAGTCAAATCAGAAATGTAGTTCACTTTGCACAGATTTGAACACTTCAACTTAATCTATTCCGATTCATATTAGCATGAAAAATTGAAACTGTTAGCTTCCACCATCATCAGTTCAAACAATAAATAACACTCTGGATCAAATCTGTATACATATGACTACACTGCACAATTTCTTACAAATGCTGCAATTTGCCCAAATATAGTGTATATTAGAAATAAGTCTATTTCTATCTTAGTTAATTCAAAATCACTGTTCATTTATTTTATTGCTCATGTATACATATCTGTAAATTTAATTATATATATACGGTAGCTTGAGCATCCATTAAAATGGATATGTGCTTTTTATAAATCATAATTAATATTTTATTTATTATTACAATATTTAACAGCATGCAATACTGACTTTCTAAGCTCTGATTACAGTATATATATCTATCACCTGCTATGTATGTCACACAAACAACTAATCCTTCAGCCTCGCTGTATAACATTGTATGAAGGAAATAAATCTTCCAATAAATGATTTTTTTTTCTCACTGCAACTCAGGGGAAATCCAGTTGCAGAATTGCACCTGACAAAAATTAGGAATAAACATTTTGTGTTTAAAAACTAATAAACAAAATAGGTTGAAGGCCTGTCCATAATCAGAAGACATTCGGGTGAGAGGAAGGATAGTAAGAAACAAGAAATGATCTCAATTACTGGTATCCTATCACTCACACTATCTAATGTAGCAGAACAAAATCAATGCAGTAGGCTGGCCTGATTGGTATCAATGATTCACAAGTTATCAGTTGTGCCGTTCAAAGAACCTGTATTCCTTAAGGAGACAACATTAGATAGTGTACATAAATAAATAAAAATTTAATGGTAAGAATTTCTATCAAAAATTGATTTTTTTTTTTTTTTTTATAATACCACATCTGATTTCCCTTAATAGTTGTGTTATTTTAAATTAAATTCAAATCAAAAATAAAACAAAGCTATCTCTGCTATTTCTAGGACTCCTCCCTTATATCCTCATCAAATTTCTCTTGCATGTTTTTCGTTCTTTTCATTTCTTGAATGTCTGAAATTTCTATCCATATTCATGAGAAATTTTCAAAACATTTCTGTATTATTATATGATTTATATATTGATATAGGTTATTTCTTCACACCTTGCATATTTACAGGAAGCACAGACCTACTTCCTAAATTCTAGCAATACCAATTGAAAACAATACTATAACATACTGTGCTTTGTTGAAAGTTGTATTAAAAATCAAGAATTTTCATCAAAATCGGTTTGAGAATTGAATTTTGAGGCCTTATTTTTCATAGCATTTGGTTAAAATTTTAGGAAAATTGACAAGCTAACAGCAAATCATGCTGAATAACCTTTTTTTACCTCAATCTTTTCTTATTTTCAGCATTGAGGGAAGTTTACAGTACCTATGTACATATTTATAAGACCAACACATACATTTATAACACCAATAGGTACATTTATAACACCAACACAAACATGTATAAATACCCACCTACAAAATCTTTTTAAAAAATACAAAATACGATAAATATTAAGTCATTCCAAAATTGACCTAAATTTTTTGCACCTTGGGAAAAACTTGCATAAAATTGTAAATTTCACTTTCGGTTTCAGTCTATTAGTTTTATAGTCAATGGACACAATTCTGCTGATAATTCTGGTAAACGAAAGTAACTTTCATCTGAGATTTTTTTATTTTCCTGTAACATCAGTGATTCATTAACAATTTGACAAAGAACAATTACAGGTCATGCCAGATATTTCTGCCAAACTTACACTTTCTATGGAAGGAGAATTCTTGTTGGGCATCAAACAGAAATCACAACACTTGACAAAAACTATACTAACACTTTAAACTAACATTAAACAATTTATAGGCATCAGCAATAAGCTGAAAATGAATGTTTTTTTTCTTCAAGCTCTATGGACAGCTAGGTAGCAACAATTTATTCTTTTATTGTAAGAAATTATGCTCCAGACCATGAAAATAGCAAAAGAATCAGATAAAAATTAACCATTTTACAGAATTATGAATGTTAGTCTTATTATAATAAATTATGCAAATTTACTTAATGTTAACTTATTGCATTTAATAAAGATTCTTCAAACTTTGATTAGTCATAACTCGGCAACCACTAGTGCTAAATTAGAGACTACACTGTCAGAATTTAAGTTCTTTCTGGTGAATATAAAATTTATATCGGTCCATACACCTTTAATAGCAAATCGTACAAAGAGGAATAACAACTATTAGCGACAACAGACAGTTTCAATTAACATCTTGTTCAATTGCAAAATTAACTACAGCAGGTACGGTAAATGCAATATCCGTGTAAAGCTTTTTTGACACAATGCCATCACTGAAGAAATATGCTGAACCAATTACCTCCCCTGTTAAAGAACCGCATCGAGTGCGCTTTGTTTAATAACGAGGGTAATTAATCTAAATAGAATCAATTAGTAGAAATTCTTTTCTATACAGTAATAACCTGTCATATTGCTCTGAGAACAGGCTGTACAATGGAAACTGTCAATTAGATTTGAATAAAATGATGAAAGAGCAATAGTGTGTTTTAAATGACAAAATGTTTGTATGACAAATTCGGGTCAAATTTTTAGCGATTGATTTCAGATATAAGCATGGGAGGAGAAAATGCACACTGATGTCAGTAAAGAAATCAAGAATGTACGTTTTACTGCATAATTGTGAGAATGTACAAGATATATCTTCTTCAATCACCATTGCCAAGTTACCAAACCAGAAAACCAAAAAGGTTTTGAGGTTCCGACACAGAATATGAATTTTAAGTTTGAACTATTATATAATAAATGTTATTACACAGAATTTTGGAGAAAATAGTAAAAAATTTATAAGGAAATATTTTCAGGTAGTTTGCCTTCCTTGGTTTGAAAATCTATGCAGAAAACTGCCATTAGAGTGCAGCACTTTTCTGTTCAATCCCTCACTAGAGGGCCCTTATTCTAAGTTCACCCAGGGGCCTCACAACCCCTCTGTATAGCTCTGATGAGAACAAAACTGACAGCTCTGCATCTCAGACCTCTCACATCGTATATTCTTATTTGCATTTACGAAAATGAACATTGGCAGGTTATTCAATCCTTCTGGCGTTGTTTTCAGAACTTGTTAAGCTTCAAGACAACCCAAGACTCTACAGGCTTGCTACAACATTTTCTTGAAAGAAACTGTATGACTGATGGCTAATAATAACATTGACAGTCATTTGACATACAGTAAGCATTGAGTCAGGTGGTCATGTATAGCACAAACACAAAAGTCGAAATAACAAAGTTTGTCCATAAATTTGCTTTTCATCAAATTATCCATTTTCATATACAAACATTCAGGAGAAAAGGACAATTGAACAAAAATGAAATATTTGTAAATGAATTGCAAGTAGTTATTATATTTTTCTTATCTCATATCAACCTAATTCGCATTGACAGGTCATTCAACTTGCCTTTCTGCACAACCTTGAAATTAAATTGGTTAAAAGCATTTGAGCTCTAGAGAAATTTCAGGGAAGGCTGTTTTCCTTGCAAGATTAATTTCCTCATTGCATCTGAGAGATATTAACCAGGGATATTGTTATGGTCAAAGTTACAGCTCCCTAATATTAATGAATATGATAGGCATCACTTGCACCATTCTAAGATGTTGACAGATGAGTTTGCAAAAGTTTTATATTGGTAAAATCTATGAACTGTTTGTTGTTGTTTTTTTGTTTTTTTCTATGAAAAAGTAAGATGATAGGCATCACTTGCACCATTCTAAGATGTTGACAGATGAGTTTGCAAAAGTTTTATCTTGGTAAAAACCCATGAATTTTATTTTTTTATTTTTTTTAATTTCATGATAAATAAAAGCGACAACCATTAACTGGGATGTCTGACGGGAGAATGTGAAATGCAATATTTTTAGATAAGGTCTGTTTTGGGGAATTATAGTTAAAGTGAGGTACAATATTAGCAATTTAGGCATCCTGCAAAGCTGCAATTGGAGACAATTTTAGTTCAAAGACAGATCAATGACAAACAACAATATTTCATATTTTGATGCTAGATCATTGCGTCCAATCCTCGCTACAAATTTTCAGTCTTTTCACCAGCAAGAACCTCCATTTCAGCGGGTATGACTTTTAGACTACTAGAAGCAGTTAAGAAACCCATTACAGATAGTTCAGTGATTTTACGCATCAGTAATTACACTCACAATCATCTATATGCACACAATGGAACTTATTGTGATGAGCCAGGTATTGTGGATTTGATTATTGCAGGGCCAAGTCATGTGTGTAATGTGGGGTTGAGGATTCATTTGGTCTTTTAACAGAATGTTTTCATCAGTGAGTTATAAACACTAGTGAGTTTGGATGCATTGGACTGAAAATTTATAGCCAGAGTTATTCATAATCTGAGTTCAAAATTATGTCAGCAAAATAGTTGAAATAGATAAAAGAGTAACAAACAACATGAACCTAATGACTGAACACTTTCTAGCTTGGGAGGGGGGGGAGGGGGGCTGCCTGAATATGAATTTTTCCCAATTTGTGGACACTTTGCTAAATTTTCATGTAAGGTTTTATTCTTCATTTTTTTGTTTTTTATGCTTCTAGGTCCATTCTCAATGCAGTTTTATCTAAATACATCTATGGAAGGAAATTGTGGGCAACTGACCACGCCTCCCTTGTGTTTTTAATTTTCCATCAATGTAAGTGCTTCAATTGTGTTAGTAGAAAGTATATATAGTACTTCTGTAGTTCTGTTTGGTGTTCTGTTTAGTCATTTCAATGGAGTGGGTTAGAATCCCACCACTGCTACAATGTGATCAATTCTGCTGTACACAAAAATGTTCTCTAGAAAGCACACCTGACAATGTAACAATTTCCTCTCAAAATTCTATTTCAAGTTATCTCACAACACTTATACCTCTCTCTTACAATCTTCACTCTCCAGTTCCTTCTTACTGACTGCCTGAGTTTTTTAATCTCCACAACCTTCTACCATTTAATCAATGACACTTTATAAAAATATCCAATCCTGCTTTCAGCTAAAGGCAGGATGGCCACCTAGTATAAGCAGGGAGTTGTAACTCCCTGGTATAATGGGATTTAAGTTCTTACTATGGAATTCTAGTTTGACTCCCAGCTTTCACTGTAAGGGAATTGTATTAGTAGATCCCATATGGTAAGCATACTCATCACAGCACAGAAAAGCTATAACCCAGCTCTGGACAAGTTGACGACCTTAGGGGGAGCTTTACTACTGTACATAGACATTTCACTGTGTTTGATGGTGGCCTATCTTTTATTCCAACCAAAAGTGTTCTCTATGCAATCATGCTGTATAAATCGTTTTAACAGATTCGCAACGGTTACCCGAGAAGAACAATAGGTCCATGGGTCGATAAAGTCAGCTCAAATAACTTGCGTCTTCCACCTTTGCGACGCCTGAAATTCCCTTCGCTTTAACTATAGCAAGCTTCGACCTTGAGCAACTATGTATCGCATGAATAGAAGCATTGTTCATGCTTAGAACTATACTGTGTAACTAGCTGATCTGACAGTCTGACCAGGGAGTTGTTAAGAACAACTCCCTGGTCTGACCAGGGAGTTGGTCTGACTGTAGTAATAATATTCATCAACCATATAGGTCTCTGAGTAGATAAGACATTGGATTTGAAGGAAAAGTTCTGCGAATCTTTTAAATGAATTTATACATCATGATATATCAAGTGGTTTTCTTTTTCTTTTTCAGACCTTACCCATCAAGTTAATAAGCCACTGAACAGAAAACACCCATGCCGACCCAGTAACCATCTAAGGCTGAAGAATGTACTGTGCTAAAGCAACAAACAAACCAAAAAAAAGTAATAAATACTTACTTCAAGTTTGCCGCCGATGTGACAATTCTTGCTGGTAAGGTCTTGATGGGATATCTGGTGCTCATGAAGGAATGCCAGCCCCTGGGAAATCTGCAGTGCTGTCTGGTGAGCTAGTGTCTCCGTGAATCGCTTGGGATAGGTGCGTAGAACCCCTCGAAGAGTCCCATGTGGATAGAAAGCTGTGCACAAATACCTGAAGAAAGGGAAAAACATAAATTTTTAGAAAGTGCTTGATTTTCATTTGTGGTGTATTTTGATAACTGAAAAATCATGAAGGAAAACAAAGCTGAAATTTGATGAGCTACCACTTGTTGATTAACAATTTGGCGGAACTTACTGTGACATGTGATTGTTGATTGGTTCGCTTACCAAGTTTATAATCTGACAAACCTGCATGCTTTTTTTTTTTCAGATTGTATACAGAATATTAAGGTATTGAAAATATTATAACAGAATTTAGGAAGAATACCAAATAAAACAATCCAGAGAGTGATTACACATCCCATACACCTGAAAGCTCAACAAAATATGAATATTTATGAAATATTCATAAATATTTATGATACTCATAAATATTCATTAAATATTAATATCCACACTATATTACACAATAGATAATATATCAACCAATAGTACACCAACCTCTCAAGTTTGATTGGTTCCTCAATATACTCCTCACCATTGTTGGTCATTCTCGTTTGGGAGCTGGTTGATGCCCATATGAACTCCACAACATTTACATGCCTCCCAAAGTGATTCAGTTTTGCAAGGATGCTGGTTTCCCAGGTCCACTTCTTGTACTGGGAGGGCGGGAACACTTTGATTAGACCCCTCCTTGGAGAGCCATTGCTTGCTTGCCATTCACCAATTCCATATTTCTGAAATTAAAAGACAGAAAAGGGGGAATTTATTTTAAAAGTAAAAATATGACAACCAAAGGGCTAAAATGAGTTTAGTATATTATGCAGCTGCTATATTTACAACCAAAAAAATATTCCCATGGTCATATACAATAAAGGGATTTCATCACGTGACTCTAACTCAACTGGGAGCCATTTTACAGGGTAGAGCTTTGCGCATTGAGTATTTAACGCGTCTAGTGATAAAAACATGCGCTGGGCATGTAAAACACGTGCTGGGTATATCAAAATGCGCTGGTTAAAATATATATCACTTTCTAATTTCCTACCGAGAGGTACTCAAGTTCAAAACTCTGAGAGAATACAGTTTGCAACAATTAAAAGTGTGACATCACATATAACCCCAAATATGTGTGTTTTCCTCTAAAACATTGTCATTGTTTTATGATAATAACTATTAGGTACACAATTCCCAACCTCTTTGTTTATTCTATTGAAACATATTTTCATTGTTTTATTAATAAAACACTACATGGACCAGATGACCAAAGCATAAAAAGATATTAGTACTCCATGTTAAAGTCCTTGGTACCGGTTCAACTTTGGAATTCAGGAAGTGGTTTATAGTATGAACTATTAGCCTTGCTCTTTGTTCCCAAACAAAAAGTTTTGAAGTTAAGTCTTGTACTTGCAATTAAAGGTGTTTATAATACCTCAATAAATGCACTATGCAATCAGGCGACGATGACGACGAGTGAACACACAATTACAATGGCAGGGTCGTCACCTGCGTAATCAGTTATGATAGAAACAATGCTATCACGAAACGCTTAATATAACCCGTATGAGAACACAGGTACGACATACGGACAGACATAATATCGACAACCAAGTAAATGTCCACGGCCTTTAATAACCAGTTGTGGTGCACTGGCGTGTCTACCCATCCCAGGCTTGAACCCAGGACCTCGTGGTCTGTAGACATGTATGATAATCGCTACACCACAGTAGGTAGGTTAAATGCAACTTAATTTATATGGAAGACATCTATTTTGCCGGGCTTGTCCTGCATTGCAACGGCTATCGATCATCTAATTCAACTCTTAACTTCAATTAAGAAGTGGGTACGTACTATAAGTCTATGTTCTCTCTTCCCAAATGAAATGTTTTGAACATACATGTAATCTTGCACTATTGCCATTGGAGGTGATTCTTACACATCAATACAAATTATGGTTGGATTAAAGTGCACTTTTATTTCATTATTCTAGAATGTTCAAATATTGAAAATTGTGTCTATGTTACTTCAGAGGGAGTCCTAACTGAGTTAGTATTGATGTGTGTCAGAACTTACAGAAAACAGGTGTGAAACAGCTTACACAAAAGTGTTAAATAGAACATCCACCCACGATATGTCACGTAATTCTTAGACCTCCACGGAAACTTTTTCCCCTACTGTACAATACATGTGTACAGTTCTCCAGTTAAATTTTCACTGTGTATCCATAGCAGTATTAACATTATTGAGAAGGTGAGAGGGATTCCTGGTCTTTTAGTAGATTCCCCCCTTAAATTACAAAGGGGGGAATTTGCTATATCATTTTAGCACATGGCTTGTAAACTTTTGCACAGATTAGTTCATAAAACCAACATTAAACTCCCCCTTAATTTAATTACCTAGTATGAACAGTGATCCATGAGATGTGATCAACTATCAGACAGATACAAGAGTCTGATGCCATGCTGTAAATGCATACTTGTTCAAAAAAATTAGCTGCAGCTGTAGGCATGCAGACAGGCAAAGTAGGCTACTATTTGTCTAAAGTGCTCTTTGTTTAAAACTTTTAAATAAAAAATCCACCTACATAATATATCACATAATCCTTAGACCTCCATGGAAACTTTTACCCCTACTGTACAAAACATGTGTACAGTTCTCCGGATAAATTTTCACTGTGTATCCACAGCAGTAATAACATTAATTATTGAGAAGGTGAGAAGGATTCCCTGTTCTTTATTAGAATCCCCCCTTAAATTACAAAGGGGGGAATTTGCTATATCATTTTGGCACATGGCCTGTAAACTTTAGCACAGATTAGTTCATGACACCAATATTAAAGTCCCCCTCAATATAATTTCCTAGTATGAACAGTGATCCATGGGATGTGATCAACTTTCAGACAGATACAAGAGTCTGATGCCATTCTTAAGTGTTTGTATGCTGTAAATGCAAACTTGTTCAAAAAAGTAGCTGCAGCTGTAGGCGTGCAGACAGGCAAAGTACTATTTGTCTAAAGTACTTTTTGTTTAAAAGTTTTAAATAGAACATCCACCTACTGTACATGATATATCACATAATTCTTAGACCTCCACGGAAGCTTTTCCCCCTACTGTACAATACATGTGTACAGTTCTCCGGTTAAATTTTCACTGTGTATCCATAGCAGTATTAACATTATTGAGAAGGTGAGAGGGATTCCCTTTGTTTTATTAGAATCCCCCCATAAATTACAAAAGGAGGATTTTGCAATATTTCATTTTTCATTTATTTTTTCCACATTCTTTAACAATATACAAGAAATTATTTACATAATATAAATTAAGTGAAGGAAGCCTGCAAAAGCAAGTGCTTGACAAGCAGGCCACCTTTACAAATAATAGAAATAAAGAAAAAAATAATAACAAAAACAATAACCTACTAAACAAAAGTCAGAAATTACTGTACATTTTACAACTTAAATGTATACTCTACAACCTCTACAACAGCCCTCCCCACCCATATAACCCACACCAAACCCGGACACTCCCACACCCTTATACCCACCCGTTATACAGCTGTACCTGAAATAAGTATTTGGTAACAAGATCATTTTTCAGTTTTTTGATGAATAAAGAGTTGAGGTGATATTCTTAAACAGAGGATCTACACTGTAGTTTATTCCAGAGTTAAGTACCCAAATAGACAAATGAATTTTTGTTGGCAATGGTATTAAAGCTGAATAAATGATACTTTATTGGAGTGTCTGGTAAAGTGGCTATGAATACTTTTGTTTGGTTGATATCAATCACAGAACGTAGACGTAACAACTTAAGATTTATTTTAAACATAAAGATTCCCATTTGGTGCTTATAAATGTCATAAACTTTGAGGATATTCAAATCTTTCAAAATACTACCTATGTCAGTATTGTAATCAGACGATGTGATTAAACGAGAAGCCCTTTTCTGCAGTACATATAACCGATCAAGATATTATGGAAAGTAATTACCCCACGCAATGTTACAATAGGATAAATTAGAAAGAATAATTGAATTATACAACCTAAATAGAATACAACGGGGGTACAAAATGCTTAATATGATAGAGAACACCAATAATCTTAGAGATTTTATTACATAATAGGTCAATGTGGCATTTGCATGTCATGTGAGGATCGACAAGCCCTAAGAATCTAACACTGGCAGATTGTGTAACAACGGAACAATTATTACAAATATTCAAATCGAGATTGTTATATTGTCCTTTTTGGAAAATCCTAAACTTGGTTTTCTTAACATTAAGGGATGCTTTATTGGTCTTAAACCAATCAGAGACAAGAGCAAGTTCATTATTAAGTATATGAATGCTTGAACGTGGATCGCTAGTTTTAAATAAGATACTGGTATCATCTGCAAATAAGACAAATTTTAATTGGTTCGAACAATGGGGAAGATCATTTATTTATATATAAGAAATAACAAGGGCCCAAGAATAGAACCCTGAGGTACACCATACGTAATATCGTTAAAAGAGAGGAACAATTATTAATACACTGTTTTATTTGTTTATGATTAGATAAATAACTTGTGAACCAATAATGAGCAATGCCTCTTATGCCATAATGCTTGAGTTTATGTAAAAGAATAGAGTGATTTACAGTATCGAAGGCTTTAAGTCTACAAAAACGCCTGATGTATTTTCTTTATCATCAAAACCTTTAGTTATGTAATTAATTAAGTCAAGCGTGGCCATATAAGTGGAAGACTTCTTATGAAAACCGAATTGGTTAGCAGAGAGAAAATTGTATTTGTTAAGGACTTCTATGAACTTATTTCAAATATTTTTGAGAAGGGCGATAGAACAGAAATACGGCGATAATTACAAACAGACATGAGATCATCTGATTTAAATACAGGTGTGACTCAGGCAAGTTTATTGTATTGCTTTTAGCACATAGCATGTAAACTTTAGCACAACATATTAGTTCATAAAACCAATCTTTCTTCCTCAATTTAATTTGCTAGTATGAACAGTATTAATAAACTATTACAAAGATACAAGGGTCTAAAGCTATTCTTAAGTGTTTACATGCTGTACTGTAAATGCAAACTTGTTCATAAAATTAGCTGCATTGCTGTAGGCATCCAGGCAGGCAACGTACTTTTTGTCTCCCCTGTGAAGCAGAAAGAGACATGTTTACTGTAGCGATCAATCTTTCGGTAGCGGCGGCGTCACTAGCAGCGGCTTCCACAAAGAATTTTACCTAATGGAATGTTGCTGGTATTTTTAAATTTCTTGTCTCAATGAAAAATTGAGACCAATAAGCCTTAGTCTCAATTGCAATTTACATCTCGATCTCACTCACACAAAAATTACTTGAGTTTGAACTCAAATTCAAAGCTAATTAATGATTAGCTTCTAATTAACCTTTCCAGGTTTCCAAATAGGCCACGCCCACTATAGCAGCGCAATAACTATGTGGGGCAAATAAACCTCATATCCCCAATCGTGCATTACCAATGCGTTGACAATTCGATTAGATGTTCGCGAGGCCTGCCGCAAGCTTTAATTCATTTATGGCACTTCTCCAGATCTTTAGAGTTTTTAGCAAAAGGGATAAACAAAATTCAGTTTGCTTACTGTTCTGGGTAACAGCAATCAGATTTACAAAACCCGCAGCGGGTCCGTAAGCGCAATTTTTGTTCACCATTTTGCCGTCACTCAGTCTGTGTTTGCAGAAATTTGTTTTGTACAGTAAGTTGCATTGACACAGGAGTGCGCACCGTTAGCTAGCTGTACTGTACCAGTACCGTGTAGGATGTTTGCCCCCACTTACTTATGCAGATTTTGTTGCTAGGCAACTTGATTGCTTAAAACAAGCTGTCAATCATTAAACCCAGAAAGGTTAATTACAGCCTTATTCAATCACAAAACTTATTAGAATCTGACAATTACTACTCAACCTCTAATTGTTCTGACCTAGAGTACTTTCATCAATCTTAATTTTGCAATTAGCTCAATTACAAAGATACAAAAGTTTATTGTCCAAAAATCAATTCCTTTTAATATAAATACTCTCTTGACATATTGTACATCAAATTAAAGGGAAACTTCATTTAAACTGATCATCTTACTGAAATTTAAAATGCTTCTTACACCATTATTTATAGCTTCTTTTAAAAGCACCAGTTGTCATAAACATTACAGTACATCATTCAGAACCCAGATAAAAAGTTGTCTAATGATCAATCTACGAGTTGAGAAATCTCAGTAATTTTGTCCTGTAATTAGGCCACCAAACCACGCAAATGAGGTTTTATGTTCCACCTGCTTACAACCATCAAAAGTAGATGGGCATTCTAAACTCACAGTACAGTTAATGAATGGTAAGCATGTAATGCAAGATTGTCACATGGGGTTACTGAGTGGAATTCGTTTGTACATGCAAATTGCAGAACTAGCACTACAAACTGCATACAAAACAAGGGTTAAGTTTCAGTAAGCCTATGAAATCAATGATTTCTTTTGAGCAAACTGACCAACCCATAGAGACAAATCAAGAAATGGCACATATAAATATTGATCTGGAACAGATATGGATTAAATAAGAATCACAGATCTGGTCAAATAGAGAATTGCATGTGTAGATATAACAAACATATATTAATTTGATGTGCAAATCAAAATTAATCTGGACCACATCAAAACAATTGTCACACAGTATTCACCCTTACAAAAAAATGAACTGATGAGCTTGCGGGTGAGCTCGTATCCCTGACGAGCTCATGACAAGCTCATTTTTCCAGGATACTCTGACGAGCTCGTGAAAAGCTTATTTTTCCAGGATACTCTGACGAGCTCGTGACAAGCTCATTTTTCCAGGATACTCTGACGAGCTCTCCACTTGGATGAGCTCTCCACTTGGATGAGCTCTCCACTTGGACGAGCTCTCCACTTGGACGAGCTCTCCACTTGGACGAGCTCTCCACTTGGACGAGCTCTCCACTTGGACGAGCTCTCCACTTGGACGAGCTCTCCACTTGGACGAGCTCTCCACTTGGACCAGCTCTCCACTTGGACGAGCTCTCCACTTGGACGAGCTCTCCACTTGGACCAGCTCTCCACTGGACCTCGCCACTGGACCAGCTCGCCACTTGGACCAGCTCGCCTGGACCACTTTGGACGAGCTCGCCACTTGGACGAAGCTCTCTCGCCACTTGACGAGCTCTCGCCACTTGGACGAGCTCGCCACTTGACGAGCTCTCCACTTGACGAGCTCTCCACTCTGGACGAGCTCTCCACTTGGACGAGCTCTCCACTTGGACGAGCTCTCCACTTGACCAGCTCTCCACTTGGACCAGCTCTCCACTTGGACCAGCTCTCCACTTGGACCAGCTCTCCACTTGGACCAGCTCTCCACTTGGACCAGCTCTCCACTTGGACCAGCTCTCCACTTGGACCAGCTCTCCACTTGGACCAGCTCTCCACTTGGACCAGCTCTCCACTTGGACGAGCTCTCCACTTGGACGAGCTCTCCACTTGGACGAGCTCTCCACTTGGACGAGCTCTCCACTTGGACGAGCTCTCCACTTGGACGAGCTCTCCACTTGACGAGCTCTCCACTTGGACGAGCTCTCCACTCTTGACGAGCTCTCCACTTGGACGAGCTCTCCACTTGGACGAGCTCTCCACTTGGACGAGCTCTCCACTTGGACGAGCTCTCCACTTGGACGAGCTCTCCACTTGGACGAGCTCTCCACTTGGACGAGCTCTCCACTTGGACGAGCTCTCCACTTGGACGAGCTCTCCACTTGACGAGCTCTCCACTTGGACGAGCTCTCCACTTGGACGAGCTCTCCACTTGGACGAGCTCTCCACTTGGACGAGCTTCCACTTGGACGAGCTCCCCACTTGGACGAGCTCCCCACTTGACGAGCTCTCCACTTGGACGTGCTCTCCACTTGGACGAGCTCTCCACTTGGACGAGCTCGCCACTTGGACGAGCTCTCCACTTGGACGAGCTCTCCACTTGGACGAGCTCGCCACTTGGACGAGCTCGCCACTTGGACGAGCTCGCCACTTGGACGAGCTCGCCACTATGACAAGCTCGTCATTATATGATGAGCTCATAAAGGTTCCAATTGCGAGCTTGTGACAAGGTCGTCAGGGGTATGAGCTCGCAACAAGCTCCTTTTCTTTGCTGAATCCTGTGATGAGCTTGCCATTTTGGTGAGCTCGCCATTTTGAAAAGCTCGTTTGGCCAAAAACAAGCTTTTTCATTTTTAACATTTTGGCGAGCTTGTCAAAGAGGTTCAATACGAGCTCGTGGCGAGCTTGCAATTTCTGTAAGGGCATATGTCAAAAGAATCCTAGAATTTGATTGGTCAAAAGGTGTCAGCTGACCATGATTAATCCACGGCTCCACACAGTAACAGCAGCAAGACTTCACTAGCGTCATCTCTACATCACGTACAGTATGGGATACGCACAGTATCACATGTTTAGGGAATAGTAAACAAACAACGAATGCACAGCAAAATACGCTCCTGGTTTGTGTAGTATTGTCGCGCTTCACATAGAAATACGCAAATTGTACATTGTGTGAGAGCGATGGAAATTTTGGACACACTGGCAAAAACTTAGTTTCATTTCTTGTTGAAAGTAACCCTGTTATATTTGTTCAAAACAGAGAAGAAATTAGTTAATAAAACGTGCAATTTCCATACTTGGTAGGTTTAATTATTCTATAATACAAAATATATAAATGAAGAGAGTTAATCCATAATTTATCGTGCGTTATTACAGATTAACCATAGAGTCTGGTTTACTGATATTGATAGATGCACTCGGCTTCCCCTCGAGCATCCCTCAATAAGCTGCCCCATCTTCAATCTGTGACAATGCATGATGAATTATGGGCTAACCCTTAACTGTATATCAAAATGAAGGAAGGTTTTTCCAGTTTGATCTGGCCAGATGAAACTTCATTTGTATATCAAATCATGATCAATTTAAACATCAAATCAAGTTAATAATTTTCATTTGTGTATCAAGTTACGTTAAATCAATCTTAGATTTAGCCAGATCAAATTTATTTAAAAATCAAGTTTTTATTTAAATGAAGTTTGTATTTCAAACTGTGGCCAGATCAAACTTACTAACCCAGATATTAATTGATATACAGAAAACCAGATCTGGACTTTTTGTACAGGAACACATTCAGATAATTACTGAGGTAGAGATACTTGATATACTTGAATGGATGACGGCACACTTTCTATTCATAAGAGACATGCACTTTTGGTTTCACTCAATCAATAATTGATGTCATGTCATATTGATCACTATCTGACCCCATCATATTTTGTAAATGCAGAATAAGATTTCATACAAATTTGGAAGATGATATTTCACTCTCTGCACAAGTAGATTTATGTACTCAAAACCAAAATTAAAATAGCATCTCCATGATATGGTAGACTAAACCAATTCAAATTCTAAACACAACATTCTAAATTTGCAAGATCCTACTCTGCAATCTTCATAAACAGCTGGCATTGTACAAAACACATCCCACCTCCTCCCCGTAACTCCTCCCCCTTTCTCCTCTGCAAGAAAGTATTATTTCCTTCTGGATACCCAGCCATGTTGGCATCCCTGAAAATGACAGAGCTGATGCAGCCACTAAGTTTGCCCTCAACCTCCCCCCTTCCTCCCTCTACCCCTTTCCCAAAACCCTTTTTGATATCAAACCACTTTTCGCTTCCCTTGTTCGTGACCACTGGCAAACCTCATGGGACTCCCAAATTGATAACAAACTCCACGTCGTCCAGCCCACCATTCCAATCAAACCCACCATCCACCTCTCCCGTGTTGACAACGTTCACATTACCTGCCTTAGAATAGGTCACACCCATCTCACCCACTCCCACCTCCTTATTGGCTCCCCCAACCCCTCTGCAACAATTGTCATTACACCCTCTCAGTCCATCACATTTTCCTTGATTTCCCCCTGTACAGCCTTCCCAGAGCTTCCCTCGCTCCCCACAACTCAGTTGCCAAGTTCTTCCAGAAAAACCCTCCGAATAAAATGTTCTCCTTCCTTCATCTTGCTTCCCTCTACAACCATATTTAGTCTTCCTCCCCCCCCCTCTCTCTCTACTTTTTTTCTTCTTTTTCACCCATGCACCTCCTCTCTCGATCCCAGCTTTCTAATTTTAGTTCTCATGTTTCTCTCAATCTCCCCGTTTTCTCTCCTTCCTACCTCTGAAATGATCTAACCTTTCAGAAACAATTTGACCTTCGCTGTCGTGGTGCCTTTAAGCCCTCATCAAACAAACAAACAAACAAAACACTATAAATTTGCAACATGTAAAGATATATGGACAGGTAGAGGCAACATCAACTTATCGATTTAAATTCCACTAAAAAACATGAGGAAAGCAAAACATTTCATCAAAATTGGTTAATAATTAGCCATTTTACAGCTTTTTGAAGATTTTTGTACAAATATGAGCAAATATGCAAATTTGTGTGTAATACTCTTGTGATGTATTAACTGAACAAACAGTAGTCTCTATTTTCTTGTGTAAATCCATTGTTTTTAACCCTCTTTTAAGAATGTCCCCCACGTAATTGTGCGTTGAATAGTACTGTACATTAAATTGCGAAAGAGGGAACACATGTGTGGTATAATGTGAGCATATATAGACATTTTTACTACAATAATATTATATCTGTCACAATTTTTTGAAGGACGATTTTTGACACCTTTATTTAGAACCGTGGGAAATTGTATAATTTCAACTCTGCGTACGACCCAAGCAGACCTCTCTATCAGTTTATGTAAATATCCATTGTTCAAATCCTGTTTTTCTTCTCGGAAGGAGCTAGCAGACTGTGACAAATGAACAAAATTAGAATTTCAACTTCTTTTTAAAAAACATTAAAAAATATTTATAATGTTTCCTGGATTCTGCAAGTAACAAAAATATAGAAATATATCCAGTAGCTCACTATATCATCCATACCAGCTTTGTAAATTGTTAGATATTGTATAAAGTATTACTGAAACATCACAATCACTGTTTGATTAAGGTTTTGCTTTCTTTCTCTAATGCTTCAATAGAGGAATTATAACTACGCCCTTCACATCACATGACACCTGACGTCGAAACGCAGAAAGTTCATTTTCAGTTTCACAAGACGTTGTTAATTCATGAACAAGAACAAAAATTGTTCATGCATCAATGAATGGCAGGTGAACATACAGGGAAATAATATTCCTGAAAACATTACCTGCATTGTCTGAATATGTAGGACAATAGTTACAAATCCCGCCACCAAAATAATTCATAAAAATATGCACATTTGGTAGTCATATCAGTTGAATACTGTGGCAGCTGTCCATGTTCTTGCGTAACACCATTGATATCTCCCCATGAAAAATCAATTTCCAGGTGATTTCCTGAGCAACACAAGAACATTTTCCATAGCATATTTTTCCCTTCTTAGCAGAGTAAAAGTCAGGTTAAAAGTAATAACCCGATTGTGTCATTAGTTGGCAGTTGACATCTCCCTAGTTACAGTAGGTGGATTAAGGCTGCAGACAATGACTCCTGATATTGTGGATGGGCAATTGCTTCCTTCCTGCACTAAATTTCACAATTGGTAGGGATTGGTGTCAGCCTATATGTACTGTAATGTTTCATACGCTATGTATTCAAATGGTGTACAAGTGTACGTTTACAAAAATCAAACTAATACAACAGTAATATATAGATAGGTCCGAGTTATATTTTGCTGTCAATTCAAAATCTGGAATGATTTAGACAAAAGATTTTGAAATACATATACAACAAAGATACTCATACGAACGACGCTGGACACTAAACAACAATTTCTTATCGAATTTGTGATGGGAAATTTTGCCGTAAAATATTAATGATTGCCAACAGCTAGAAACAATTCAAGAATGTGGCTATCTTGCTGCAATATGTTACATAGAGGCAACCACATTTATCTTGTTAACACTGGAATTATGTAAGGAATGGGCAGCAATTTTATCTTCTGTATATCAAATACATTCACCTTCAAGTTGATCACACCAAACATTTTGACATTAATTGTAATCCCCCACAGAAATGTGGCAATAATTGCAATGATATGTCGTTTCTTGCAATTGAATTATCATTTCTTTTGCAGAGAAAGTACATTGTCGATTGAAAAATTGAAGCACATGGTAACTGTCAATGACCTGATTCCACTATGTCTCTAGTGGTTAGGTTTTAGGTCTGTGTTTTCAGAAGGGATTTGTGTTTGCAAACTCTTTCAAGTTCCTGCTAAAAGGCTTAAAATCCATGTAATGAAGTTCTGGAAGTTCAAAAAGGACACTGAACCAGGGAGATGATAGTATACTAACCATATACAAGTTATTTTAAAAAGTACCTTTTTCTTAAGTTGCCTGATGAAGTTAAGACAAATGGCATGACAATTTCCAGGAATGAGGCAACTGACTCTTAATAAGAGAGGAGTTTGAGGCAAAACAAAATTGCAATATAGTTCTTGAGACATAACAAACAGAAACAAGAAGGACTTCAATATATTGTTACATTTTAAAGATGTCACAAGTACTGTTTGTTTATGTAGAAAGTTTACCGTAATTCCAAAATGTTACAAATGTACCAGTACCAACAGCTTTACAATTGTTAAAATATCTTACATAATATTTACATGTATGCATAATAATATATATAGACCTTAGTGGTGTAGTGGTTAGTGCTTTGTCCTAACACCCGCACGTCCCAGGTTCGTATCCCGGTGGGTCTGCAACCAGTGAGTTCACAACTGGTACGCGTGGCCGTCTTGATATGATATCCAGCACTGGATGCTTTCGGGATGTTAAACCTTGGTAGGCTATGCTATATTTATCAACTATTTTTTGATAACTGAAAATACATTTATTTAATTTCATAATGTATTCAATACCAATTACATTCCTAGATTAGGCTTTATAAACTGGAAGAAAATTTCTCAGTGATTTTAAGCCTGAAACTTTTGAGAAATATTTCAATTAAATATACAAAAACACTTTTTGAGGTATGAGGATGATGTCATATGCTATGGTGATCTCTTAATTAAGTCCGTGAGGCATGTGAGTTGGCGATGGGAAGGACGTAGCCTGGGGGAGGGGGGGGAATAAACAACAAGGGGAAAAAGGTTAATTAAAGGTAAAAGCAGTAAAGTGATACATTGGAAGTACAGATATCAGTTGAATTAATTTTCATGAAAACTGTTTTAATTTCAATTTTTGGAGAAATATTCCTCAATTTTCTGGAAGTTTCCTTCATTTTTTGGGCAATTTCCAGAAATTGAAGAACATTTCCCAAACATGAAGTTCCGGAAGTTTTCTTCAAGTTCTGGGAAATGTTGCTTAATTTTTTTATTATTTAACCAAAGTTTTCTTTAATTTTACCTAATTTTTCTTTAGATTTACTTCATTTTTCAATTTGATATTAAGAATTTCCTAATTTTACCTCCCTACCAGGAGAAAAGTATTCAGTCTGGAAGGTCAAAACTTCTCAAAAGGCAAACTTCCCCCTCCCCTGCTTCCTATGCCTCTGGTTACATGCAAAAATTGTGAGGTTAATGGTACCATTGGTAACGTCCAAAACAAGTGTAATATTTCATCAGAGCTGTCATTCAAATTTGCCTCACCCACCCTGCCAAATTGTCAGGTCTGCCTGCATGCCTGGGTGATGGTACTTGAATTACAATTTAATAATATCAAAGTTAAATATCTTCTTACAGAAAATTCTTGTAATAAATTTGTCACCATTTGTTTCTTTTACTTTCCTCTATCATAGTAGGTGAAACATGCATGATGACTAAGCAAATCTTGAAAAGTTAACATTTATGCATGTGCCATGTATTTATAAACAAAATTACACAGGTGAATTCAACCAATATTCCACATTTATTTGACTGAATTTCACTGAAATACAGTACATCCATTCACAATCACTGAAGAGTTACTATATGGTACTCTCCTACTCTATACTAAAGTAATACTAAGCATCACTTACCCCCAAGTCGGTGTTGCCAGCAAGCACCACGTCTTGAATCCAACTGATTTCACCCGGAACGCTGCCACTAAACATTCTCTTGAGTTCCTTCGGTCTATTTGGACTCTTCTCAAAATTAACCAGGGAATTCTCGGGAGTTGGACAAATGTAAATATTAGGCGGCCTTGACTTTGTATTATTCACTACAGGCTCACCATTGTCATTTGATGTCTTTCTAACTCCATCTACAATAAAAGAATGTTGGAAAAAAACTATGGTATCTGTACAGTACAATGACAAATTACGATTTGATTAAGATATGTAATACAAAAAATAAACTTCACTAAAGGGACTATTTTAATAAAAAGGTATAAAAGAGCCAATTAAATCAGTCAATTACTAAGCTACAGTACTTGTTTTCATCACAATTATTTCACTTTCACATGTACATGTAGAATTACCCAGAATAAGACTTTTGAAGACGGGAATCATTCACTTTTGTCCTAATATATTGTAAAAGCAGTGAAGTGCCTTAATACTTTTACCCAAAGTTGAATTTCATTGTCTACAGTGTAAAACACAATGACACTTTTTATACTCGGTCACTTGCAGGATAGTACATTAGTTCAGTGGACCAGTGGTCAAGCAAGTATTCTTATCTGAAAGAGGACCTCCAAAAGCAAAAAATGTTGAAGAAAATACTTCAATATTTTATTCCGTTAATGAGATATTAAATTTACAGTTCTGTCTTACAGTACAGTATCTGTGTAGAAATGACTAGCATATAAATCTACTATGGAAGGTTGATGCCTTTATCCTCACTTTCTTAACAAATATTAATAGTTTAATTTGTTGATGTTTAGCAGCACCATGACAGTCAGAGTCAAATGTGCCAAGAGGGTGTCAAACAATTAAAGTGTAAGAGTTAGGGCAGAGAGAGATGAGAGGATTGAGAGGGAGAAAAGGGGGAAAATAAGGTGAATTTGGGAGAAAATTAAGGTGAAAAGAAAGGGGTGTGTAAGGTTAGGTGTAGAAGGGAAGAGAAAGAAAGATTGATATGGTGGAATAGGTTGTTGTTGCAGAGAAGTTGATAATGTTGCAGGAAGGATTGCTTTTGAATAGATCCAAGATTGAGGTAGGTGAGAGAAGAGATCTGGAGTTCAGGTATTGGGGACAGGTTAAGATGATATGCTTGATGGAGAGTTCAGTGTTGCAGGTGGGGCAGAGAGGGGCAGGGGAAGCCAGAAAGGAAATGTTAATTATTTATAATTGAAAGAAAACTAATTTAATTGGTTTACTATTGGAATTAATTTTCCAAAACTTTTTCCACAACTACTTTGATGACATACAGTACTGTATCCAATTGATTTTTGGAGCAACAAAATTGCAAGAAAAAATAAAGAATACATAAAGACTTTGAGGAACATGAGGATGTGACATCACAACTACTGTAGTCTGATTTTAGAATTTGCTTCAATCTTATGAAGTCATCTTCAAATAAAATGAACTTGCTTGACCCCTAAACTAATCCTTTAAAAACTGAGAAGTTAATGCAGCCAGTCACTGGAACCAATCATAAACCCAATACTGTCACATACAGTAGAGTTTAATGTCTCACTTGAAACAACATTTTGATGTATAAATATTATCAAATAAATAAAAACAAAAAAATGTCAAATTGGAACTTGAAGAATTCAAGTGAAAAAGAACTTTCTTTTGATTATTCACGGTCACATGGTCACATCTTGAAATTACAACTTTAAATGTGCCAACATAATGCTGTACCTGTCAATCAATAAGAAGATGCAAAAATGACTTAGTGCACTTTCCGTCATATACTTTTGTATTTACTGTGCAGTATATCAAGATTGCAGAATAATGCATTTACTGTAGCTTTGTTTAACAAAAATCCATTCCCATGAAGATGGCAAGTAAGCATTTTTTAATTTGTGAAGACAAGAACCCTTACATGTACTTGACTCAACTTTGATTCCATTTAATTATTTTTTGCATAACAACAGTGGGTTAATTTTGCTCCATGTCATCAAGATGTCAAAACATCAATTGTTGCCTGTTTAATTGCTGTGATTATTGTGAAGTGCACATCTCACATTATTGACAACTAGAGGCAACATGGGCTTAATTGGTTTAAAATATGATCTAAACCATTAAAACAGCAAAATATTCCATTAAAATTGGGTAAAAATTGACCAATTTACAGTATTTTTGATTTGTAGCTGTCCTTGTGCAATAATGTGTGACATCAATGGGGAAGGATCCTTTATTACCTTTTGTAAAACCTGTTTTTATTCCTCTGTCAATGTTGTCTGAAATATAAAATTGGACTTCAGGCAAAATTTGATAGAACTTTGTCACACCCAGACTCATCATGTACAGTATCTTGAAAAGACATTCTGAAATTCACAAGCAGCTGAATTTGAAGAACAGAATTGAAAGAATTGTATAAAGATTTTGAGATGTGTTCCTCTTACTGTATCACAAATTCTGCACAAATTAACAAAACATGAAACTTTGGTTTAGTCATAACTTGAAAACTAAATAAGCATTTTACAAATTGTAAAGACTGTTTTACTCAGAATTCCATGCTCTTTCACATTTCTGAAATTAGACGTCCATAGTCCTTTAAGAATTTCCAGAAAATATAATGAATTTTGGGGTAAGATTTTGGGTGTGTAAGTGTGTGTTATAATCTCCTCAATGAAATTTAAATTCTGTATTATATTCATACTATACTGTACAGTATGTACTGTACTGTATGTAAAAGTGTGGTTAGTTGTACATGTACAGCTCATCCAGCATGGATGAACATGCTGTACAGAAAATTAATTTCCATTTCACTTCAAAACACAAAGACAAATCCCATAATCACCAGTATTTTAACTATTATGCAGTGTTCACATTAAGATGCAGGATTGCAGGATTCCTGCACATATTGTCAAATTCTCGCTCAAAAATGATAAAGGGGTTGAATTCCTGCAAACAAAAAAAATTACAAAATTTTGCCATTTGTTTATTTTGGTGGTATTTTTGACCTTTTGGTTTTTTTCTTTTCAAATCCCCCTTTTTTCTTGAGTCCCCCCAAATTACACAAGGGGGAAATCCACCCAAATTTTGAGCCTTAGTGTGAACACTGGTAGTACATGTATGACACTACATTTACAGAGGGAATGTCTTGTCTCAAGATAATTGCTTGACCCACCAGTGGTGTAACAACCTGGTGCAATCTAGCAATGTCACTTCTGTGGCGGTAATTGATTGGCTTGTCAGTAATTGTGAAAATATTTCAACCAATCACAAGCGTTGGATTGTGGCATATTTTTATCTCCATGCATGAACACTAAATCTGGCCAATAAAAATATCTTGCACTGATAACAATAACACTACTAAAATAAATTAATTTGCAGACCACCTGTTAAAAATTGAAGTACATCACCAAGAAAAATTGAAGGATATCACTAAGAAATTCACATGGTACTCACCACAGACAGCTCAAAAGAGTTAATATAGCCACTATGGGAATGAACCTATCAGACTATTTCTTAGTACACTTTCACTTTTGATTAAAAAGCACATAAGTTCCAGGTTAGTGATTATTCACAGTAATTGCTACAAGACCATTCAAAATGTCAAAGAAAATTCAGGTTTGCTGAAAATCCCAAATTCATTCAAAGTATCAACTTCCAGACATAAATAACAATACATGTTGCATAATTTGATTTTGTACTAACCCTGACATAAACATGTACAAGAAAAGCTAAATAACATACAGTACTGCAAAAACTCACAGAAACATTGAACCTCATTACCATAAAAACAGGAAATCTTGTCTCAAGAAAATTGACTTCTCACATCCGCTACATACTAGCGACATCACTTCCACAGCGGTATTTGATTGGCTTGTCAGTAATTGTGTAAATATTTTGACCAATCAAAAACATTGGAGTGTACTTTTATCTCTAGCGTTAACACAATATCTGGCGGCTGGCTAAACTTAAAGAGTTTAGCAAATTTCATAAACGGCATTTTTTAATTATGAAATAAAGATTGCACACAGTACAGTGCACAGTGTTGAAACTTTTTTGTAAGTTGAATTTAGTCAGGATATGTTCAAATTACCCAGCAACAAACACCTGTCTAATGAACTGTAAGATTTAAAGCCCACTTCAACCTTTATCAACAAAATTAACATATAGTTGACAGCAAAATGACAAGCTTTAAATTAAATATTGAATTGAAGACAATCCAGAAAGATATGGGTATCTGATTTAATGTAAATGGAAAGTACAGTATCTGTCCCATAAGGGTAAAATGACTTAACAAGACATCTAATGAACCGAACACTTAAGACTTAAATCTGAACTCTGAAAATGACATGTATTTCTTGTTACTAAAAGAAGGATATATTTGAATTAAGCAATTTTTAACTTGTTATGAAAATGAAGTAAAAAGTTACAACATACAGTACTGTCAAATATTCAAATTAATAGCAAGCCATGTTCATACTTGCCAAAATAAGACATGTTAGTTTCAAATTTTATTTTCCCAAAATCTTGGGTAGGCAGGTAAGGAACAAAATTTATTTGGGACAAATCTTTATTGCATTTTCCCAGGTGAAAACTAAATTGAAAACTTGTTTATAGACTTGAGACTTAATGAAAGATACATTATATGAATATAAAAGAGTTTATTTTAAATGTTTATATATATTTATATGGAAATTGTAATTGGGTTTTCTTTACGGTCAGTTGAAAACCACCTTTTCCGTAACATAGTAAGTTGAATTTAGTCAGGATATGTTATATGTTATGGTAATCTTGAAATAATTTGAAACTCAAATATTTCTTTACAAATGTAACTTTTTATAAGGGTCATATTACAGATTTTTGAGAAAAAGTAAAATTGCAAAGAAATAAAAAAAATCCTTTTGAATCTTACAATAAATAAGGTCTGGATCATATTTTTGCTTCAAAATCAAACACGTAAGTCCTAAGAAATGAAATTATTGAATTTTGGTCTAATTTTTATAATCGCTACATGTACCTGCAATCTTTTATCCTGGAGAAATTTCTTCAATTTTTGTTTCTTAATCTGGCTGGTTTTCTGTTGAATGCCTATATTTATTTAAAGAGCATGCAAATATATACAGTACTTACTGTGTGACTTGTACTTCGGTAAAAATTGTTTCACAGTAGCTCTCTTTATGCCAGCCAGACACAGGTACAACAGAGTGGATGTAAGACCAGCCAATGGTGTCACAAAGCCAAAAATCCATTGAATAGTCGTCTCTGAAATATTGACACCCAAAACTAATCCCAGCAGAGCTCCCATTGCCGGAAGATGAAATGCAATCACTGTGAGGAGCATGAGTCCCAGACGTTTTGCCACGTTTGCATGTTTATGTAAGACCCTGGCCTCCATCGGAATCATTTGCGAGAGATGGAGTTGCTGGCGATGCATTCTAAATGATACGAAGGAGAGCATTATCACAATGATCACAGCGGAGGCACCTTCCAAGATCAGAAGGGCCAGCGTGAACTCACTCATCAATGCTCCTGGGGCATGCAAAGGCAAGCACAAAGAGGACTCGTGAAATTGTTGTGTTTTTTGAAAGTACGCTATCGGCAGAACAGTCAAGACTGCAACTCCCGCTGCTGCAAGGTACTCAAAGAGGAGAATCATTTTGACCCAGACAGTTTTGTTTCTTTTGAATTTCTTAAGTTTGATCTGGCACCACACTAAATATGTAGCAAGGGATAACATAGCACAATGACCAATTATGATGGCATACAATCCAAAAGCACCAACAACTTTGCACCACTTTGCTGAACTTTGACGGAGATCCATGTTTGAATTCAAAATAGCCTGCAAGACCACGGCTGCTAACTGAAAGATGGATGTTATGAAGAATGTGAAGAATATATTGCAAACAAGAACGGCATCTGTTGGTGATTCTTTCTTCCGAACTCTTCCCATAAGAAACATTACCATTAGCACCACACAGGTAAGGCCACATAGAACTCCCATCGCAATAGTGAGGGATTGCGAATAAATTAAAGCTTCCATGACTGTCTGAGACTGATAGATCTTCTTTTTCTCTCAATAAAGTACACGACTCCAATTGGTGTATTGATGCACCGTGGATCACCGTGGTCGATATAATGAACCAACTCTATGGGAAACTTGAGCTGGCTGATGAATAGAACCCTCTTTTCTGTAAAGAAAGAAAACATAAAATCCATTCAAAATAATGCATGTAGTAAATTTCTGTAAGCTATTTAACAGTAAAGATCATTCATGACTGCTTTGGTGAACTAAACATTTGTTGATAACTATACATTCTATTAACAGGGAAGAATCTAGCAAAATCCCATCCCAAAAAGTAAATCAAAATTCCCCTCACAAATAGTAAAACAAACATAACGTATGACTTATGTATTATACATGTTGGTCTATACTGCAGTATATCATAGCATCTGAAATCCAAAAATGCCAGTCTATTCTGCTCAAAGGTTTCAAATAAGTGTGCCCAACAATTTTGAGGAAGGCGAATGGGAAAGAAAAAGCATGTTATATTAATGTTGATGTCCAATTCATCCTATGTTTTCTAATTTTCCTTTAAATTACTATGATAACATGTTTTTTCCTTCTTGACTTACTTTTTGCACAAAGGTATATCAATTATTCCTGAATGTAATTTTGTTAGAGCAATGTATGCTTATGACTTTGGTCTTTTGTTTACATACAATAAGCAAACATGGGAAAAATCCAGTTCCGGCAGTTATAAGCTCTGGAAAAATGGGAAGAAATTTATTTGTAACATTTTTTTAGGGGGGGGATTTCTTGACTTGTGAGTGAGCAACAGTATATGTGGTAAAAAGTTTAAGGTTTCGGCCACAATGTTTCGGATTAATTGCTCTAAGAATGTCACCCCATGTAATTGTGCGATAAATGGTACATTAAATTGCAAAAGAGGGATTATGTGTGGCAAAGTGTGAGCATATGGTTGCATATATGTATATATATATATATATATATATATATATATATATATATATATATATATATATATATATATATATATATATATATATATATATATATATATATATATATATATATATATATATATATATATATCAGGATTCTAGCTAGACAAGTTTGAGTGCTGGGTTCCACTGATAATCCAAGGTGACCTCCTAGACCCCCCTCCCATGAAGAACTGTTCAAATTTAGTCCACTTCTATTGACAAATTGTCAATGGAATTTTTATTTTTTTTTAATCGGAATGGAAGAAGAATTTACAAATTATTTGTTATGTGCAATGGATATTCAAAATACAATGGATATTCAACTGTTAAAGTGCCCTCCCCCCTCCCTTCCCCCTCCACAAAAAAAGTGTAAAAAATATATGCCGGAAACTCTTCTCTCACTTGCCATTGTTATTCATCTTGCCCAATTTTTTTACCGCTTTTATTTTCGTCCCAGTATCGTTCGACAAAAGCCGAGCGGCACATGTTCTTATAAACTACGCAAAAACTTTTATCAATTTAAAATCCCCCACAAATCAAAAGAATATCGATCAGTCCATTATAATGTTAAGTACATATGGGGTTTATAACAAATGTGATTGGTTACTAACATTTGGACCGGTCTATAAGCACGCCTTGAGGATGGGGGGGGGGGGGGGGTGTAATTTTTACTTTGTTAAAGTTTGTTTGTATGGCAAGTGATGGACTTGGCAAGCTGCCAGAAGTGATTCACAAGGATTAAAACATGAACCTGAGCTGTGTGTATGTACGTACGTTTATGCAAAGGGATTCGTGTATGGGTGATTTTATGATAATTGATTTTATGATGATATGTACGTTCAATTACGTTAAATTCCTATAGTTCAGTTGTTTTGTTTGGAACTTAATGTGCGTAATGTATGTTATGTTATGTGTGTAAATCAGCGGATGACATAAATAGAGCGAGATTAAAAGGGGATCTGTTTAAACACTTAATTATTTAACCGACTTGAACTTTTGAGTGCTGGGCGGAAGAGTGAATCTTAGAGCCAGTGGTGGGCGGGAATTGTCCGAGCCCGCCAGCGGGCCCACCATAGCTAGAACCCTAACCATAGCTAGAACCTATATATATATATATATATATATATATATATATATATATATATATATATATATATATATATATATATAGTAATATTATTTCTGTGAAATTATGTCATGATTTTTTTGTGGGAAGATTTTGAAACCTTTATTCAGAACACTGGGAAATTTGTTTAATTAATTCCAACTATGGACCTACAGTAGGATGGTACTTCCATGGATTTGACAAGACAAGAAAGAAGTGGATGAACACCATGTTTTCACCCTACTTTTTTTGAGAAGTGATCAGAGAACCAGGCAATGGGTTAGGAGCCCTGCTTTTGGGACCACTATTTCATATCCTCATCCTGATATATGATGAGTGCAACCCAACCATTGGCCAATTTTCCCAAAAACTGAGAGGGAAAGAAGGTGTGGTTCAGAGGCGTCTTTTCAGTGTGGGGTCCAGAGCTTCCCTTAACCATTCATGAGCCAAAGGACAATGACTTTTCATGTCATCAGTCTGTGTTCTATATCCATGTAAGATATTTTTCATTTTTTCTCATAAGGGGAAGGGCAACCCCCAGGGGACAGGGCGGACCCCAGGGGAGAGAGGCAGGCCCACGGAGGGGCAGGGCAGACCGCCGCTATCAAACAGCAAAGCTAAGGATCTGCACTCGTCCAAACGACTGATACTTCAAAGGCTAGATATAAACTCATTAATAAGATATTCAACGTTATGAATCATGCAATATCTTTATTATTAATTACCACATAAATTTCATCACACTTCAGTGTTCACATTAAGGTGAAATCCATATGAAAATCCCGCTAAATAGTAATATAGGGGAAAAAATTTCTGCAAAAAAACAAACAATTTCAATAAAATGCCAAATATACCAAATCGAATGCAAAATCCCCACCCCCTACCCCTTCCCCCCTTTTTTTCAACCCCCTCCCCCAAAAAGAAAGTAATAATAATAATAATGATAATAATAATGATGATGATGATGATGATGATGATGTAATAATAATAATAATAATAATAATAATAATAATAATGATAATAATAAAAAATAATAATAATAATGATAATAATGATGATGATGATGATGATGATGATGATGATGATGATGAATAATGATAATAATAATAATAATAATAATAATAATAATAATAATAATAATAATAATAATAATAATAATAATAATAATAATAATAATAATAATAATAATAATAATAATAATAATAATAATAATAATAATAATAATAATGATAATAATAATAATAATAATAAATAAATACAAATAAAAAATAGTAATATTTTTTTTTTTTAATTAAACCTTGGTGTTAAAGTTCCAATTACAATTTGCTGTGAGGTGGGCCATGACCCACTGACGAATATTAAAACTAATGAAAATTGTGACAAATAGGTTATAAACTTTAGACCTAATCCAAAAGTTGTTTACCATCCGGAAACTTTACAAGCGCATGTACATTGGTAGGCACAGTACGGGAAAACTGTATGTACGGAAACTATGTCGTGCACACACTTTTTCTAATGAAGTAAAATGAATGTAGGCCTGTATAAAATTTTCATGACAATATTGAGATGGGTCTGCCATCCCTCTTTATATTCACTTGAAGAAATACTAAAAAGTTTTTTTTATCACATATGATATTTAACTTTAGCAATCACTATTTTGTTTTTAGTTTTTAGAAATAAAATTCTCAATTCTGGCAGAAAATTGTAAAAATGTGGTTTCCAATGTAGTTGGCAAAACTATAGATCTAATTCCTAATAAGACTGACCTTTACCTCACTCATTGCCAATATTTGTATATCATGGGCCTATTTCGACTAACTTGGCGTAAACTTGACTTAAACAGAAAATTAATTACTAATGATCTTATAAATGAAAGGATCATCAAGCTCAGTTCAAACATAATTTCATTGCATCCCAAATGTGGTCGGTCAATAAAAAGCTAAATATGAACATTTCAGTATTGCTTGTCAAATGAAAGGCTACATGTAGTATTATAGCTTACAAAGGTCAGTAAACAGTCCTAATTTTTAGAGTTAAAAAATAAAACAGTAGGCTAGGTAAATAAACATATGTTAATGAGATAGGCCTAAATGTAGTCAAAAAATGAGTGGGTACCATGCAAAAAACAATGCTTAGATTAAATTAAGCTAAGGTTTATAAGTTAACTAAAGGGCCAATAATGCAGTACTATATTTGCATTGTGTTGTTTACATGTAATTTATTCCATGAGCCTAGTTTGAATTAAATTGTAATTTGTAGCACGAAAGTTCATACCCAAATCACGCAGTGACCAAAATCTTTTACTGTATTAAGGCATATATTTTTCTAACTTTGAGGCCTAAATACCTCTGCCCTATCTATCTAAGTTCTATTCTAATTTTTTGCCTAGGACTAGTATTTGTTAGTATTAACGTTAGTATTAATTATGTTTGTGTTGAATCTTATGCCATGCAGAACCCGGGCCTTACGTTAGTTATTATACACATCCCTCAGTACGGGTTGTGGTTCATCACGCGCAGAGTCTACTCTGATGAAAATACCAGGCACAGTCGATAAAGAATAAATTTGATGATGACGTGCAAGACTCCTAAAACACTGTTGGCAAAATATACTATATATTGATTTAAACTGTACGGAGATCCAGGAAGCTCATCTGTACATTGTTAGCTTTATTTTTTATTTCATTTACTCTCTCTGCATACCAGGCTATTTTCCTTAGGTTTTCCATATTGTCCGTATCATATAAAGGTTTGTTTTTCTCATATCTATTCCAATAGTGTTCTTAAAGTAAAAACATTTAAAAATATGTTCAGTAGTATCTTCATAGTCACAAAATTCACAATTTATATTAGGGTAGCTGTTCTTGTAATTGGCTTTGACTTGAGTCATATTCAGCCTTAGTTTAAGGGTCTCCATTGTTTTCAACTCTGTATTATATTTCTATCTTTCAAAACCATGTTCTAGTTGAAATCTGAGTTTGATAAAGTTTTCTTTCTTTGATGCATTTTCTCTATTTCATCAGCAATTTTCTTTAGGATTGCCATACGGCCAGCCATCACCAACGGCAGCATTACTAACACGGCTGGCATCAGTCCAACGGTACTACGGGGAGTACTAGCCTAACGTTAGGCCTGTTATTAACTTAGGCCTTTGAAGAGAAATTTAGTCGAAATCTATGAACGAAATCTACACTTGTTGTTCTTTTAATTCTTTTTTCAGCAAAAATGAAGTACACTAACACAACAGTAAGTCTACTTAAGCTAGACATGTAACTTGTAACGATAAGACTAAGAAGTTCGGCGTTATCGAATATCGGCTCTAACATTAGCCCCTAGGCAAAAGCTTGGTAACATTTTTAAGTTAGGCCAATTGATTATCTCGTAAGAATTGATTTAAAAATTGTGGTTTTGATGCCAAATTAGGCTTCCAGAGTAAATTAAGTTCTTTTGGGGTGAAATTTATACGGTTTTCGATAAGTCAAAAAGCATTTTAGAGGCAAAATTTGCCTTAGATCAATCACCGAGATTCTAGTTTATTTGTTTACGTTTTCTGTTGACTCGCAGCGCTAGCGATGTACGATCTGGTAGCGCTGCGCTTTGCCTACCAAAACTTGGTTTGTTTACAAAATTGCCGCCGAATGACGTCATTTTGCGTTTGTGGATTAGGTCTATACACACTACAACATGCATGCGGTATACTGCCCAAAGTAAATAAAGCTCGACGTATTTTTGTTACTGACAAAACTGATATATTTTTTGCAGAATCGGTTAATACTATCCCATAATTCTAAATTCAACTCTCTCACAATTTTTTATTAGGTATTTTCTACCTTCTAAGAAATGTGAATGAGTTGATACCTCTCTCCTCAATCACTCTTCTTCCATTTTAAGACAAAGTTTACCGTTCTCGAGGTCAGATATTTGGGAATATTGTGGTGCACGGCAACATAACAATGATTTTTTGACGATCTCAAACTTTAGTCAAAGGGGAAAACAAACAGTCAGTTATCATTGCAGTCAATGGGAGAAGAACCTATTTTTCGTCGTTTTTTAACAAATACTGGACAGAATTTATTTTTCTTCAAGTATGTATAATAGTTTCCAACATATATGAGTTACCATTAATTCTGGCTGACTGGCTGAGGCGACACAAGTATTCATAAAAAATATCCCATTGACTGTAATGATAGATTCCTCTCCAACTTAGCAAAACCGTACAGAGCTCGTAAACAGTTACATCGACTCCGACCTCGAGTATCGTTATGTTCACTTTTTCAAAATCAAATTCAGGCTTGTTAATTCTCTGTTAGTGTCAGTCTGTCTTGTATGTACGGTGTACATGCGTAGCTAGCCTGGAGCGGAAAGTATGCAGTGATATGATACGCATACCGATTTCAACACGCGCACCGGGGGTGCAAACAAGGAAGCTCAACCCCTATCCCCATCCCACCCTCATCGACACAAAGTTTATGCGCGTGCAGTTATGCACTTGTCAGTTGTATGACTCACTCCTATTACCCCGGCAATGTCAGTCAAAGGTGAGTCACTGACATATGAATATTGACTCACATGTGCGTCATTGTACCAAATTGTCAGTCACCAGAGTGACTGGGGTGAGTCAATTTACTTCAGACCCGTTGACTTTGTACAGAGGTGTTTGATTTGGGGTAAGTCATTTCATAAAAATGTCAGTCACCCAAGTGACTGAGGGAGTGCGTCAATGTACATGTTTTGTCCACCCACTTTGGTGCAATCACTCACCTTGTCTGGGGGTGTAGGGGTGAGTCACACAATTGACAAATGCATTATCCTATTTATTTGACCGGAGATTTTGTGGTTTCGTACACCATTGATTCTTGACAGGGATTGGCAGGCGTTAGGGGGCACGGCCGCATTCCCTAAGAAATCGTTTCCCCTATTTCCCCACAAACTTACCCCAAAAAGCTTTGTATGTGGGCAACATATTTTGTCCGATTATAGGTCTCTCCATGAAACAAACTTTTACCTTTCTTTAAACCCCGCACCCCAGCATAAAAATACTTTCACACTGTCAAGAAGCGTCATTCTTGCAGTGGGCATTAAATACAAATTTACTTCCAGACTCACCTACGCTCTCCCCAAACCAAAAAATAATAATTTAAATGCAATATGCATAACTCTATCATGATACATTCATGGTGTGCAGTTCCTCATTTTTTCACAGACAGTCATCTACATAACATACAATACAGTAGGTTATTCAAACTTTCCATATACCCAGATTTTCCATCCTATTGTAATGCCTACCAAAATAGGGAGTGGGTGGGAGAGGGGCAAAGTCACAAAATCAAACTAAGACACCAAAAATCACCACAAAAAAAGATCAACAAATATTCTGATGTCAATTCGTAACTAAAAGATGATAGAGTACCTTTGGCTGAAAATTATTGGTCCAACTGAAAATTGTAAATAATCGGAATATTTTGTTTTTCTTTTAGGAAAATTCAGATCTCGAATCAATGTTTAAACAACCGGTAGCATTCTACTCTAAAATACATCAATCAGCATGGTAGAAAAAGTTCCTATTTCGCAGATCATTTATCATGTGATTATCGGCTAAAATATGACCCCTCCCTCTCCCCCATCTTTGAAAATCGGTGACATTTTATTTTGTTTAAAATCAGAGCTATTCAAATGATTCCATATTGCGGGATTTGCCCAACGAAAGTGGGGGGAATCTTACAAATTACCACAAAATCACCATGCAAAAGATATAAATATAGAAAAGGTGGAGGGGACAAATGCACCTGTTGAATTGGTTCACTATATGCACTAATAGCTCAAAGAAATATTTAAAAAACTTACGATTTTTAGTGTTCTTCTAAAAAAGAAGAAACGGGTGCAATATCCACATGCAATAGAAGGTAGGCCCCCTACTAAACAAATAATTTTGTAACGACTTTATTTCAAACTGAAATTAAATTGCTTTGTTCTATACATTGTGTACTTTCCGAGGTAAATATCCTTCGTCTAGTTTTCACAAATAATGAGCCAAAATCCCTGACAAAAACATTCAGTACGTGACACATAAACTGTAAAAGCAGCTTGTGTTTACATTCACACTTCTGTGATTAATCCACGCTGTGTCTCCTCCTATATCATGCGTCACCGAGCTACAAGTTGTGTCCAAAAGATTGATGTTTATTTTGTGCTTTTGTAGCGCTGCGGTAGGCGGTAGATACGCAATCAAACCACCCACGTGATACACGCGAACCGCACGCGACTGAATGAAATATAGTTCTGCCTAAAATTGACAAAACCCAACAAAACTTTGACCAATCAGGGCCCACCTTTTGTTTTGTTACGTAATATTAGAAGTTGTAACCTAAATTGAGGGTGCTGTTGTAAAAATAAAACGCTTTTAAAATAAACTTCACGTTATGGTTGGTGGTGTCTGACTGTTTCAAATTAAATATATTTCCCTCTTTTATATAGTATATCATAAATTTGCTGATGATAGAATTGTTGATGATGATGCTAGGGATTCTTCACTTTCTTCACTTTTGCAAACTGATATGGATAAGTTAGTTTCTTGGTCCCAAACATGGCAGACGTCATTCAATGTTGATAAATGCAAAGTTATTCATTTTGGCCAGAGCAATTTGGCTTTTGATTACTGCATGAATGGTTTAAATCTTGGTTGTGTTGATCAAGAAAGGGATTTAGGTAGTGTCATTACTAGCAATGTGAAGCCTTCTAAACAGTGTGCTTTAGCAGCTGCATGGGAAAATTGGATTGATTAGAAGAAATTTTTGTTTTCTTGGTAGAGAGGTTGTTCTTAATTTGTATAAGCAGTTAGTCAGGCCTCGCCATTCAGGCTCGGAGTCCCTTTTATGAAAAGGATAAGTTCATTTTGGAGCAGATCGAAGAGAGCCACTAGACTTATTATTCCCGAAGTAAGGAATCTCTCTTATGAAGTTGCCGAATTCTTGGTTTGACCACGCTTGAGTTGAGAAGAGTACGTGGCAATATGATTCAGGTTTTTAAGTTTCCATCTGGTAATGATGCTTTGCTTTCTTGTTATTTCTTGCATGTTTCAGCTAATCCTCATGTGACACATGGTACAGTTTGAAGTTGACCAAAGAGGTCTCACGGATAGACATTCGGCGTTTTAGCTTTCCGCAAAGAGTTGTTAATGAGTGGAATGGTTTGCCTGAGTGGGTAGTTAGCTCCAATTTTGTTCACAATTTTAAAGTCCACATTGATAAGGTTTTTACTAACTCTGGACGGGTTTTTTTTTTGTGTTTTCTTGTTGTGGTGGTGGTGGTGTTAGTTTGGGCTTTTCATGGGGTGACTAACCCTTCTTAGCCTGTAATCTTGTTTATGTTATGTTATTCATTTACTTTTTTTTTTGAACATAATTTATGAATAGAGCTACAAAACTATGATATTTGGCTTGGTTTTTGCTATGAATACAACTGTTCTACTGTGCAATTGTGTATGAAATACTAATTAAGCATCATCATTTGACTCCATTGAAAATGCCATATAGACGGGCTATACGGCCTGGGGAAAGGACCACAGTAGAAGTTGAAGAAAGTTTGCCGGAATGGGAGAGGGGGGAGGGAGCATTCTATAAAGTCATCAATCAGTCAATGGTTAACTTCGAAGATTTCACAACATCACGAAATTTTGGGTATATACACAGGATTTGATTGAACTTAGCTTGTTTTGCCGAAAACAGCTCCATCTCACCAAGTAATAATTTTCTTTAACGTAGTTGGTTAACGTTAACAGGGGCGTGATTGGTGCTCAGAGAAAATTGACGAATTCGTCCAATTTTGCGATAAATTAAACATTTTTTTTTCTTTATTTATGTTTTCTTCATACAAACACTATTACATTGTAACCATGCAACATTATTTACATAGTCTGAAGATCCACCTGCCCAGACAAATAAACATATAGAAGGAGAATACCAATCATGAAGGATGATTACTAGCAGGGAAGTAAGGGGGCAGCCCGCCAAAATTCATGAAATACATGTCCATACACGCCTGTCCTGTGGCAATTAAAATGTGGAGCATGCAATAAAGAATGGCGGAAATTAATGCCTCGTATTTATCAAGTATCGAAAATTGAACCCAAGATATGACAATGTAAAATACAATATAAAATAGGGTGTACAATACAAGGGAGGCTCTTAGGGGATCGACACCTGGTTTAAATAAAAGATACACAAGCCACAAATCACGCCACAGGATAAATTGAAGGTGTCTCTACCCGTCCCGTTTATAAAGTCATACATTGCACATATTCCAGTTTATTTTTTGATTTTTTGATCTTGACTTAGTGGGAAGTTTCTCTCTTATTCTTTTAAATCAAGATCGATATGCAGTGACGAAACTTATTCTTATATCAAAAAGCGCCAGTGTCTATTACAAATTGCGTGGAGGTCATTTTAAAACTTTTAATGAAAGAAAGTATGCAAGTACAAAAAAAAAAAATGAACCATGAACAGGATCAGTCCGGTTCACGCTCCCGATCAGGATATCACCCGATTGGGAGATCGAGACATGCGCAGTGACCATAATTTAAACTTCAAAATTGCAGCCGTTAATTTTTATTTTGCTTTTTAAATTCTGTTATTCTAAAGTTGTATACTTTGAAAATGATATTGAAATTGATATTTCTGGAGGTTTCTTTGTATAATTTGAGCTTTTGCTAATGACTAAAATGATAAAATCTGCTCTTCAGAAACTATTGCAATGATTTTTCAAAGATTAGGCCTACTTTAAAATTCCCTGCAGGTGAAAGTAGAATTTGCGCTGGTGAAATTAGAGAAAATAATTGTATCCTTTTGTTACACCAATAAAATTCGACTTCTCACCATCTTGCCGTTTCGTTTGTTCTGGACGATAAGGTGACCAAGCCTCCCATAATTGTTTTGACGTTTCGTATAAGAAGCAAGGGGCTATATATATACCCCATTCAAACAAGTGGGCTGAGGTATGCTTTAGCCCCCGACATTTTCAGAGAAAACATGAGAGACTGAGAATTTAAGAAGCTTATTTTTCATTTTGGGGGTTTAGTCATTCAAAAAGTTGACTACAATTTTAATTTCAACCGAAATTCAACAGTTAGAAAATTGTTTGCCAAAAAAATATGACCATGATGACAATATAGGAAATTCAACCAATGTCCCCTCAAACCAAAACCATGTGACCACAGTTTAGACAAATATTTCTGATTTCTGTCTCATTTTTTCGGTTCATTTATAGCAAATTTGACATGTTGACTCGACCAGTCGACCTAATTCTTGTTTCTAAAAGCTTTAAAATCCATGTGTGTACATGCCTGAGGGTATGTTATGGAGGGGTTGAAATTTGCGCCCCCCTCCCCCCCCCCCCCTCCTCAGCCTTAGAGAAAACTGGCTTAAAAAGGATGTCTTTGTTTTAAAAAAAAAATAAGATTAAAAGAAAACCCAATTTTTGGTCAACTGGTCAATATTTTGATAGGGTTCTATATCTTTCAATTGAAATTTGACACTATAATTTCAGTGTTTCACTGCATAAGTACTAAACATTTTACAGGACACCTTGATTTTGTCGTTGTTCACAAGGGCCCTCATATATTCGATTTGCTCTGCTGATGTAACCTAGGCGTATACTTATACGGGTCCAACATTTTCAAAGTTTTTGACTGATCAAGAATCTTTCTTTCAGGGTTGCAAAATTTTCATTAAAGATAGGTGACATTTTTCTTTGTTTTCCATGGTTTTTGTGGCACTAATTTTCAATTTAGCTTATTGACCCGAATATATCCAATAATATTTTGCATGAATTTGCTCAATTTTTACATAAATTTCTTCTTTAATTGTTTCTGACAGTCTGTGTCTGTGTGTGTTTGGATCTTAGTCTTTGTTAATTTCAACGTTTCAATTAACCCTAACCAGGATCGTTGCCAGCCTCTACTGACTGGGGCAAAAGTAAAAGTGGAAGCTGAACAATTGAACATTCCTCTTAATTTAATTTGTCTTTGAAGCGCTCCGAAAGTCAGTATTTACCCAGGTTACTTCTGATCAAATTTATGCTACAAATGACGTATTTGTTTACAATACACGTGGGGTCTAGGGGGAAATCCCAGGACGCTCCCATACTTCTGTATTTACCAAACTCATTTCTGATCAAATTCATGCTGCAAAAAACATATTTTTAGCTCAACATCCCTTTAAGGGATTTGAGCTTAGTGACTAACTTAGGAGCCAGGTTCTCGCCCGGATACGATCGGATTTTTGCAGCGTTTATCACATCCTATGCGTTTTTTGGATATTTTGCTGTGTTGCTATGTTTGCCTTAAATAGATCGATATGTTGATGCAATAACAGTTTATGTTGTTGCGTAGTTTAAACGAATTTTGCATTCCAAAATTCACTAAAAATGTTTCAGATACTCGGATTTCACTTGGCGCAATCCGAAGGAATATAGCATATATATAATAACATTGGCTCAGGAAATACCACCGAATATCTCCGGTTGAAAGGAAACATATATGTTTTCATAAGCTGGAGCGTTGAAATACCGTCTGGCACAAATTTCATTTAAATGAAGAGAATATGGACTGCAAATTAAGTGCTATTTATTGAAGATTGTATTGTAATGGTTACGACGCTACAATCAATTTCAGCAATGCTAATTCAAAAATTTATGGCGTTGTTTTTATTCGCAAAAATTATGTAAATTGGCAACGTTGAGGAATGCAGACGAAAAGTTCCGGTGCCAATCCGATATTTTAATAGCCACCTCCAAAACGTGATATAAAGAATGGTATCGTTTAGATTTTGTTACTATTTCAGAAACATAAAAGAAAATATTTATAATACCAAAATATTTTTTGAAGAGTCACAAAGAGATAGTAAGGGAGAATAATATTATTTGAAATTTGAAATGAACGAGGCTAGTCTAACTGTCTAACCGGAAACTTCAACAGCTAAGTTAAGAAATTGTTAGCGTGGGTACGTATGACACTTTCCATCTGAAGTAATCTTGCAACCTGAATCTGAATTAAAGGATATGGGAACTTGTAGTATAGCGCACGTTACTGTATAAACATTCAATGGTGCTTTGCAAACTTCGGAAATTCCTTCTGGACATGAACGACAACCGAGCGTAATAAGTATGAGGAAAAAACAGTTAACAAGTTTAGTGGGCTAAGTTAAGCTTTGAAACAATTTAGACTTGGTGAATTGTCATGGAGTTAAGCTATAGGTTCAGTGACTTTTACCAAAAATTCACTTTTGACTTCTTCTTTTGACTTCTTATCCAATTCTTGTACAGTTGGATAGCAATATAAAGAAATGTTTAACAATAAAACTTTTACTCATCTCTGTTCTTATACTAATTGTGGACTAAATTGCATAAACAAATCTTAGAAAAGAGACTCATTAAAGCATGTCTCTAGGAGCATTCTATGAGGGTTAATGGACCATGACACTAATGCACTTTATGTCCTGTTTCTTGTTTATCATCTTGACCATGACACTAATGCACTTTATATCCTGTTTCCTGGTTATCATCTTGACCACATAAAACTCTTAAGAAATAGTCATCTGAATTATCATTTCATCATAGGAATGTAGGGTAGAAGGAATGTTACTTAACTTGTATGTTATTTTGATTGGGTAATAAATTTTTAGAGTTCACCTAATAAGTTTTAGAGTTCAACTTATGATTGGTGAATAAGGGTGTTTTATTCTTAATTGGTTAATTTCTTAAGGTGGTGGGTTGGACTTGCAAACTTTATCAATTTACACAATAGTTTTAAAAGATGATGTTCAGGAAGTAGAATAGAGTGGGACTTAAGTTGATTTTCAGTTTGAATTGGGTAGTTAGAGTAAGATATGGAGTCGGAGAGTTGGAATCGTGTTGTTAGAGACAGAGACAGTGGTTAGATACAGAGCTGGAGTGAGAGAGAATAAACCAGTGTATAGTAAAAACAAATATGTGTTTTGTGTATTTTCTCCGACTTTAATCTGGACTTTGGAACTTGGTGTCCTTCCTTTAGAGGAGAAGTAATGACATGAATGTATATCAATGTATGGTGGTCTGGTGGTAAAACATTTCAATCCTTTAGTGTTTGAACAGTTAGGGAAAGAAGGAGTAATTACATTCGTTTTAGCATAGGGGACGTGGAAATTCAGATATCATGATTATTTCTTGTATTGATTATCATGTTTGGGATTAGGTTATCATTATCAATGGCGATGATTGTTATTGATTTTACATAGCATATTGAAGCAGGTCTTCTTTCTTCTTGTTTTTACCAGTGGCCAATCTATTATTTATGACGTCTTTATTTATTGTATCTATTTTATTTTATAATAAATTAATTACTACCTACATCACCTTGCTATCCTTGTTTGCTTTTCGTTTTGAGAAACTGACAGAAAACCGGTTTCAGATTAGGAGGACAGATTGACAGAGGCGCGTATGAGTTAGTGGTATGGTTTTCCGGTTGCATGCATGCTTCATTTTGATGACAAATTGTGAAATTATTAACATAAAATTGAAATTCTGTTGAAATTTTGTTCGATTTTGGTAAAATCCTGAAAATTTCTCGAAATTTACAGTGCTTTCCTGGAAAGTGAAGAATTTTCCTGGAAAGTGAAGAATTTTCCTGGACATTGAAGAAATATTCCTGGAAATTGAAAAAAAATTTACGGAAATTGAAGATTTTACGAACATGCAGGAAATTTCTTGGAAAATAAAGAAGATTTCACGAATATTGACGGAGATTTCCTTAAAATTTATGAAAATTCGCAGAAATTGAAGAAAATTTTCTGAAAAATAAGATAATTTTCTAAAAATGAAGAAAATTTAGTAAAAATGAAAAAAAATTCCTGTAAATTCAATGAGTATCTAAGTGGGAAAAAAAGATAAAGGCCTATTTTTAAATTGTATTGCTTAGAAAAAAGATAAAGGCCTTTGCATGGCCCTGATGATAAGAACTTCACCTCCGTATCCAAAGGTTTTTGGTTCTATATTGTAGATTGTGGCCCTTGAAAATTTTGGTCCAAACTTGAAATTTTTGATAAAAGCCTAAACCAAAATGAAAGATGTTTGGTCTAAAATGGGAGGAATTTTGGTGCAAACTGTAAAAGGTTTGGTCCAAAATTAACGATAGCTCAGTCGACACGATTGCAAAAGATGCACACATGGTTCATTTGATATTTCAGTTAATCTTATTTATGGCTTTCAAAGAATTTTGGGAGGTGAGGGGGATGCTAAGCCCCCAATAGCACGGTCACTGCTTTCTTTGTTACTATCAATACAGAAAAATAAAATAATAATAATAATGCCACGACAGTCCTTTTTTAAAGGGTGTCCTTCTTTGCGTATAGACTATAGACTGTATTACCAGGGAGCTGTTACAAAGTAACAGCTCCCTGGTATTACTGTAACCAGAGTTGTCATCTCTCTGCTGTAACAGATGCATAAATCCACTGCAGTGCCCTTTTAAAGAAATTCTTAGTGGTGGGTGTGCCAATACACAAAAGGGACCTCAAGTTTCGATAACATTTTCGACTTGTTATTTGCCATCCTCCCCCCTCCCCCCCCCCCCTCCCCCGCCGGGTAAATTTTGCTCTCTTTTTTCTCGGAAATTTTGCTTCATTTCAGGACAATTTTCTTTGATTCTCAGAACATTTTTGTCAAATTTTCTTTCATTTTCGGGTAGTTTTCTTTAATTTTGGGGAAATTTTGCTCCATTTCAGGAAGTTTTTGGCCAATTTTGGAGTAATTTTCTTCAGTTCCGGACAATTTTCTTCGATTTTCTCAAATTTACACTGCAAATTACATTTTTTACATATATTGCCATCCAAATTTGATATGAGGGTCAGGGGGTATAGCCCCGGAAGCTCTTAGAAATGTAGTATTCACCAAGGTTATTTTTCTGCAAATGACAAAACAAAAACAATTTTTACAGGGTATTAACAACAAGATTTCATGTATCTCCAGGAGTATCGGAAGGAATTCGGGGGAAGGGCACAGTAATTGAGAGGCACTTTTCATTTTCAAAAAGGGGCACTTTTGTCAGTTTTCGGAAAAGTAAGGGGGGGAGACATGTCCCTGGCCCAGACACTAATGGTTTGAGAATATAGGCGGGATTTGGGCAAGGGGAAAATTGCCCCACTCTCACTTTTTTCCAGATGTATACTTTTTTATGATGGTGATTTTTTGTACATTAGCGTGATTTTGTAATTTTTCTTCCCCTCCCCACACATTTGACTATTGCCACCACTTTCGGTAGGAAAATACCGCCTATGGGTCGGGACCAATGTCGGCAATTAGGTAGCTTTTGAAATTATTGGAACCATGCCACTCTCCAGCCACGGCGTCGGGGCCTCTGGTATAGAACATGCTTTAATTGTGTCAAATAAATACTAAATGTACGTTACATCTTATATATGCACTATGTATGGATTTGTAAGTGAGTGGATTTATATTGTTTTCAAGCTTCAAACTTACAACAAAGGTCACATCATGCCCCCACCCCTCAACTTTCAAAAAATACCTGCCCTCATCCGCCCTCAACTTTCAAAAGGGCACCTGCTTTCCCTCCCCCCCCCCTTATTCTATGACAAGGGGATCTTTTTCCCAAGTTGCCCCGTCGTCCCGACATCGCTGTCTCTCCACATGGTGAGACCAAGGATAGACCAAGGATGTAGGAACACGTCCATGGTGAGACCATGGAGCTATCAACTGAAATAGCTCCATGTTGAGACTCATGGTAGGAGAGCAGTGATCAAACCGATCAAACCGTGAGAAAACAAGAGCGAGATGAACACAGTAAAGAAAGATGATAGTCACATGACGGGATGTTGCGGCCTGAACGCTGACCAAGTGCAGAGGGAATCATAAATCAGAAAACTTATTTTTAGACTTATTACTCTTTTTACAAAAATACAGAATTTGAGTAAACAAACACTTGACTAATCAAGGAGGCACTATTTTCTCCTGCCTCAATAGTTCAGTAATTTTTCAAGGACGCGAATATCACAATTAATTTCGACCTGTTATTTCAAAACTCCTTCGAGTGAAAACAGAGCTGAGATCAGTATATTACCGTCACAGTGCAGTGATTTAGACCCGACGCGGGCCCTGAGCTCGAGCCCGACCCAAGGCTGCCACTCGTAGGGGAAATCCCCTACGGTAGGGGAAATCCCCTACGGCAGGGGAAATCCCCTACGGTAGGGGATTTTAGCCAAATGTAGGGGGTTAGGGGGGAATTACGGGGGAAATGACAATTCTGTAGGGGAGAGTAGGCGGATTCACAAATTAATGAAAATAATCTATTTTTTGGCAAGATAGATACGAAACAAGCTGGAGGTCATAGTCGAACACCAACATTTTTAGAGATTTTCAAGCAAATCTCGTCCGAGAATCATGTATACCGTGTATATTTCTTGCTATGAATTTATTGTACCATACCCGTATAGTGACACAGATTTCCGGTATAACCACTGATTTAATTTTTATTAGTGTGTAGGGGAAAAGTTAATTTTTGTAGGTACAAACAAAGTAAAAACTTTGTGGGGGGAAAACTGAATTTTGTAGGTGAAAAAGAGCTGAAGAGTGCAGGGGGAAATGTAGGGGAAATGCGCATGCGTGGTTAGGGGAAAGAGAAAATTTAGAGTGGCAGCCTGGCCCGACCAGACAGGTCAACATTCAATCGAATAAAGCGTGACGTGAACTAGCTGCGCCGGTGTAATCTAAACTGAGAGCCTATTAAAAGTTCCGGATGAGAGCCTACTAATACTATCAAAATTAAATGGCGGAGTTCATTGTCAAGGTAATTGAGGAAGCAGTGGAGCTTTGCTGCTATATTTTTTTTGTTTTTGTAATGATTCTGTATTCGTTATTTTACACTTGTTATTTTTTTGGTAACTGCCACTGTAGTTGAAGTTGTATTCTACCTGACTGTTTAGGTCTGTCAGTACGTTAAGGCTACTCGAAATCGTTAGGCTCCTGAGTCCTAGGCTTAATTGTTAACGTTAGGCTAGGCCTACTCGAAATCGTTGGGCTGCCGTTACTGCACTGCACTTAAGTTTATAATCTGTACCAGTTATGCGAAAGCGTAGTTTAAGGAATATTCTTAAATAATTTAAGCCTAGGCTAAAATTAGCTATTAATCATAGCCTACACTTTTTAACATACAGTAGGTGTACCAATTCAGCACATTAGGAATTGTTTTTACTTCCATGTAGTTTTCAACTTCTAAAAAATATCATTAATAAAAAGTTTAAGATATAAATATTCTACTTTCTAGTTAAAAAGTATTTGAACTCTAAATTTTTATTATTTAAAAAAAAATATTTTAAAATTTCGTCAAGGTGTACATGTACCACGAAATGTGTACCAGTTTAGCATATTTTCCACACACGATTTTCTGCAATTCATCTCATTTTTATGCATATACTTTTCAGCTTTTCACAAATATATTGAACAAAAACATCTTAAATAAACTCTTTGACTTTAGGTCTAGATACAATGATACCCGTCGGCCAGTCAGCTATTAAATAAAATCCATTTTAAGATTGAACCTTTTTCTATCATTTTTGTATGTACCACTTGCAATAGAAAAATAACAAATTGCGTATTTATACGGCGCAAGCGCAGTCAAGTAGATACGGGAAGACAATACGCTAAACTGTTACCGGAATTTTGCAAGCAATAATGGTCGCAAAAACATGGAAAAACAATATTTATCATGCAAACTTTGTTTATTTTGCAACTTTACAATAATTAGCATACGTTATTTTACCTGCGAAGCTTGATCATATTTTTGAGGATTTTTTTATTCGTGCGTTAATGATCAAAACGTAAAAAAAGAGTGATGTAGGCTCGAAATTAAAAGGTAGAAATGTTTCTTTTACTCATGAACGGAAACATATTTTGAAGTTATAATTCAGCACAAATTCGTGATTTTGTATGTTTTAAGGGTAAAAACAAATGGTCAGATTTGAGCAATAAATGACTAGAAATAAACGTTCAACGTGGTAGAGTAAGGGTTAAGCATTTCAGAAATGCAAAACTTGATCATTTGTACAATTAACATTTCTGATCCATCCACTTAATATTCTTAAATTTACAGAAGCTGCTTGTACAGGAGAATTAAAGATGGGTAAATCTGATGATAACTGTGCCATGGAAGATGTACCAGAACGGGTCCAGGTAATGCTTGGACACATTGCTAATAGTAGAGATGCTCGCATCAAAAACCAACAAATTGGAGAGACTGAACTATCGTTCAACGAAAAAGTAACTATTTTGAAAGAAATGTTTATAACTAAGCCTATGATATTTATAGAGAGGTTTCATAGACACCTTGAAGAAGATGACCTGAATTGTTTTGCAAGTATCGAACATGAATATGAAGTTAACTTTTACTTGAAAGAGGCAAGGAAGAGGTTGGATAAAAATAAAAATGCTGTCGGGATAAGAAATCGTCGTTATGAAGCTTTGAAGAAACTTGAAACAGAATCAGAATATTTTCAAGATGTGGAGATGCGGATCAGAGACCCTCTGATGTATGAGCATTACATTGGACAGTACTTGACTCAGGAGGATAGGAATAAAATGAGGAAGAAGATTGACAAAAGTGATTTGAGATTTTCTACTATTTTGTTTGACTTCATGGATGAGACAGATGTGAAGTTGCACTGTGAGAGGCAGAGGGAAGAAGAAGATGATATGATGGAGGAGGAAGAGGAGGAGGATGAAGAAGAAGAACTTGATGAAGGTACAGTATCTTAAAGGAATATCCCCATGAATTTTCATTTTCAGTAATATGATAAAAGACTATTAAAGAAACAAAATGGTGAAAAATGTGTTAATATCTTATTCCATTTAGGGAGTTATTGTATTTCAAAGCTGTAAAACAGCAAAGCTATGGGTCTGATACAGTAAAGTCTGATACAATCATTGTTTCATATATAGAGGATAAAAATCTTAACCAACTGCCAAACACAGCAAGTCAAAATCTTATTCCTATCTCAAGTTATTCATGTTTGAAATCGACACATGGGGGCTGCTATTTTGTTCAATTTGTATTGAAATATTGTGCATGATGACATAATTTTCCCAATAGGGACATAAGGATTATAATGTATTTCTTTATACATGTGATTAAAGATTTTATTCCAAAATGATGTGACACAAAGTGTTAACAGCATGTTTTGATAATCTCATGGACCCTTACAAAAAAACAATTTTTCATAAGCTAGAAAACTTGAGGTAGATTATAAAGAAATACAAAGCATTCCAACATCCTGATGGGCTAATGACATCATAATCTGCATGTTTTGAAATAAAAATGGCAGCTCCCATGGTTCTATTAAGTAGTAGTATTAAAGTTTTTAATGATTACAAAAATGTGTTACATTGCTTTGGGAGTTATGAAACTTGGTCAGCACATTTGTTATTTTCAGTTCTATTATATGAAATAAGGATTATGTCAGACTTTATGTCTCCGTTAAGCATTTTAAAAGGAGGTGCAGTGGCTCAGTGCTTAAGGTGTCATGCCCCTATGCGAAAGATAACGGGTTTAACTCCACCATGAGTGCTGCATTGTGTCCTTGAGCAAGACACTGTACCCTACTCCAAAAAAAGTATACCAGCACTGCTGGGGAGTTGAAGGCCAGTTGTTGTCTCTAAATTGTACGTGATAAAACAATTGAATTTCTGTGTTTTAGTTTGTTGAAACACAATGGTACAATGTGCACTTACATTGATAGGCCAATCAATATCATTTTGGAATAAATTGTGCGCGGCCACATTTGAATCACGGTAGATGGCCTTTAAGCTGCGGTGGACTTCCGACAATTCCAGGGGGAGTCATGACCGCTCTCATCCACTCGCCCATGGAAATGGGGGATAAGCATTGGCCCTATGATCCATTGCGCTGATGGATTTAGCTTAAGATTGTGCTAATTGATGGTTTATTTAGCGTTTTATTTTTTGTTTTAAGATTGTGCTAATTGTCATATTAGTTTATAATCATCATTCGTTTTATTTTTGTTTCCTGCTTGTCAACAGGTATTTTTGGTGTAATGAGCTTTGAAGAAAATGATTATTACTATTATCATAACTTGAAAATGATATTAAATAAGAATGGTCCCTTTAACATGAAAAACTTGCTTCACAACTTTGTGGGTTTTACAGATCTCTAGGTGCTTTGGAAATGATCCATAAAAACTTAAGTCTGCAACATTTTGTACATGTACACTACAGTTATTGCATTGTTTCAATGAGTCTTAGGTAAACATTCTGTTTGTTTTACTTGAAAATGATTTTAGACACAAGCCAGGAAAGCTAGGTGCTTTGAAAATGATCCATAAAACTTAAGTCTGCAACATTTTTAAGTCACCATTGTTTTGACAAAGGTCTGTTTGTTTTACACTTTCAGACACATGCCAGAGAAAGCATACATAAGTCACCTTTGTGGGGGTGGGGAGGAGGTGTAATAAAAGACAAACCTCTGCGCTTGATGTCAGCATATGGTTCTGTATGTTTGTGGAAAACTTGCTTGTTAAATCGCTGTTGGACCACAATCTGGGACCTCCAGAACCTCAGTCTAGCACCTACGAACTGAACCCAAAACTGTTACCGACTCAGTAACCCCAAGATACTGAGTTGCCTCACATATTTCCAATTCGTCTCTAACTTACATGTAGGTCTGGCAAAAAAACATTACATATATTGCTCCATGAAATACTAGATATCACACATTCTTTTTCTTTCTTGCAGATGATAGTGCACCAGACTCATTCCCAGCAGGGAAGAAGAAAGATGGAGAGGAGGAGGACCATTTCTTGAGAGGAGTTGAGAGTGTCTTGTATAAACCAACACCAGCAACAGAGGAAGAGAAGCAACTCTTGAGACAAGAATTTGTGGATCACATGCATGTGCGGTTCCTCAAGGGTCAAGATAAGGACTTTGATTACTCCAAGGTGGATGAAAATGACGAGTATGACTCTTTAGCTATCAGAACTCAGGATGAAGAGGAGAGTTATTTTGACCAGGAGGAGCCATGTGAGGTTGACTGCGGTTCAGAACTTGAGGGAAAAATTGGTGAGGATGAGCCATGTGAGGTTGAGTGTGGTTCTGAACTTAAAGAAAAGATTGAGGTAGGGCAGCCATGTGAAGTTGAGGGTGGTTCAGAACTTGAACTAAATATCAATGAGGACGAGCCATGTGAAGTTGAGAAGGGTACTGAACTTGAAGAAAAGATGGATAGAGTGACCATAGATGAACAGTCCAGCATAGATGACCACATTGATGATGACATTGAAGAGGATGTTCATAGGTAGTGAGTATGGTAGGATGTGATACCAAGTGGGGTTGGTATGGTACAATGTCATTTAAGATGTCACTAATATGTCAGCTCCAACGAAATGCTGTTTAATCATGGCATATTTGCCAGGAGAGCAATTTTGGGAAAGGATATATTAAGTCAGAGTTATTCATAAGTAATGGAAGACATTACACATGTAGTTTTCCATCTATTCATGACTGCTACCTGGGAAATAAGAAATCACTTGTCAGGTTGCCTGTGACAACCAAAACTCAAACCCAGGTGGACACAATTTTTCAGGGTCTGCCAGTTTGGCTTGACAGGGTTCCTAGATCTATAATTTTCTGGGGATAGCCAAAACCTCAAAACTCTCAAGAGCTGATCATTTCTCATGAGATTCAAATATGTTTATAATAAAATTTGGCAAGATTATTAAAGGTCAATGCAAAGCAAATTCATACAAACAAAATGTCAAAACCAATGCGGTCATTTGCCACAAAGTGACAAAACTAAACATGTGAAAACAATGTATTGTGTTCTAGTTACAGTATGATGGATATGTTTTCATATACACAATTCAAATGATTGAGAACATAATTTTGTCAGGAATTTTGTTTACATGTACATACACTGTAGGCTCCTAGTGTGTAAACATTTATACATATTGATGAAACGTTGGAATAAAAGTGTAGGTATGACAAAAAGTCATTTTTATTATTTTACATATGGATAAAGTAACAATAGTTAGCTGTTTGCTAAGTAAATTTCACTTGAAGTTTAAGTAAGTATTTTTAATTTTGTAAGTTAAAATCCAGTTAATATTTTATATCTTTCTCAATAATTTTTGTACGGAAGCATATTGCTGTCAAAAAGGTTTTTTTGAACATTCCATATCCTTTCCGGCATTGATTCTAGCAACACATATTGGTTCCACTTTACTGCCATATTGTGTACCAAGTATGAATAACAGTCTGCAAGACCCAGAAATGATAGTACCTGAACCTATTGTGGGACATGGTCATTGTCGATAGCCCTAACAGGTTCTGTTTTGGGCTGTATCCCTGTGCAGCCACAAAATACTGTACAATTTGAACAGAATGTACGGTGTAGTACATTAAAAGTGCATTCTTATTCAGTTTCATGTAATGCTGTGTATAATTTAGAAAAACTTGTTTGTAGTTGATGCCATCAATGAAGCATAACTCTATGAAGACTGAATATCTGAACTCATAACTCTTTGAAAGCAAACTAGTACTAAAGCAAGACCAAAACACACCCTTTTTATACTTCAAAAAGCCTTATTTAATATATAACTATTAATGCTAACATGATGTGTAAATATGGATGGTCTCGCAGCTGGTACACTCCTGCTGACATCTCTTGCTAGACACCTGTGACGGGAACTTCAAATTGTCAAGCTGTGTCTCTAATTCCATTGAAATCGACACAAGGCCTTCTGATTTTGGTAATTATGTAAAAATATTTTGTTCTGCTTGTGTGGAGGTTACCTAATGTTTTGTCACACATTAGGTCATGGCTATAACTTTTCTGATTGTTATTGTACAAAAATAGAAACAAACTGCACAAATTTATGGTTTCATAACAGCTTTGATTGTGCTCAATCTTTGACACATTTTTGAAACCACTACCAAGATGACCAACATCTACAGGAAGAAACTTTGTTAGCGCATTGCAATCCAATATCACAGGATAGTCCCTCTCTCTCTGCCTTCTGATCAAAGGCTGTTTGTCAACTACCAGGAATTCAACCTCGGCACTAAGTCCTGAATAAGCGTCACAGCTTTAGAATATCCTTTAACAGGGAATTCAATGCCAGAAACACTCCATTTGGTCTTGTCCATTTTCCTTCTTGATCCAGATCTTTCAAATTCGACAAGTTCTGGCTCAAAACATAACTTTTCTGCATTATACATGTCAGGACGTTCATGTGAAATACGGTAGAAGATTGTCTAGAGGACAAATAATACTCAAAAATATTGTAATCCTTTTCAAATTTGCATTTCCTTCTCATTTTGGCATGGTTTTATGTCTTTTTGCTTCTTCAATGTCACTTTCTGTTTGTGGGTTCATTTCCTTTATTTCATGCATTGAGTCACCAAAATCAGTGTTTGTTGTTTTCTCTCTAAATCTCACCTGTTGTCTTGCAAGGGTTTTGTCTAAGCTTGAGAAAAATGTATTAGCCGAGATGCTTATTCCTTCTGGGAATGTAATACTGGATAGCTTCAGTTTCTCACACAACATCCCCTTCATCAGGGTCAGGAAGACTTTGGATAAAAACAACTTTTTCTGCATTGTCGAAATGTCATGTATGTCAGGACAGTAATGTGATATACAGTAGAAGATGACTGACTGTAAATTGTCTAGAGGGCAAGCATTACGCAGAAATACCCTAACTCTTTTAAACTTTACATTTCCTCCCCATGTTGGTATCATCCTTGTTGTTATGGAACTTTCTGTTTTTGTTTTTGGCAAAACTTACTCTGATTTGTTCCTCAAGTTCCTTAATTCTTTCATTTGTTTTAATTTGTTCCTTAATTACCATTAATTACCTGTTTTGTTTCCCGATGTTTTATCATTTTGAAATATCTTACTGGGGTACAAATATTGTTATTTTACACTTAGGTTTTTTATAATTGAATCCAATTCAAAATAATATTACTTTCAAAGCAATGGAGGAGCAAAGTTTACAAGTGTTGCATATACTACAAAAATGTTAACGATAAGAGGCAACGGTCTCCTTCAAGATAGCAAACCACTTAAGCTGTCCAATCACTCTCTCCACATGGTGTGACTGCTCTGCACTATGGAGCCAGTTATGGGGATAGAGGGCAACCTACTGCATTACAAAGGACGTCCCAGTCTCATACAACGCGAACGAAAACAAACAAAGTCAACCATCAGTAGTCCTGTTCCCTTCAGGCTTTATTACTGTGTCAGTTATGACTTCTTCCATTCGGTGACTATAAACAAAAGTACAAGGAAATCTCAATAATTTCCATCAAGATATGAATACAATTACATGACATAATAGTATAACAATAATATCAAATAATAGATTGTGAAGTAATCTGCAATCAGATTGAATCAATCAGATCACGCCCAGGTCCAAAAGCTCTCCATCCGACAGGTGGACTGACAGCATATCATCGTCCGGCGAATGAGAGCGAGGCCGGCTTTCCGTCACTGATGGTGTTAGGCCGAGAGTCCGAGGAAGTATGGGGTGGAGCCCACCACTAATTGAAGAGTGTATGAGCCGTTCTTACCATTGGGCTTCGAGTCGTGCGAAGCCCTGCTGCAGTGAAGCAGCGAAATCAGGGGCGCCCTAGGGCTGCCGGCCTGTGGGAGAACCATGCCCATATCCTCGTGATCGGAAGCGGGACCTGCGTCGGCGTCGACGAGGTGACCTACTCCTGCCTCTTCCGCTTCCTCCGTCCCTACCATGGGAGCGAGAGCGGGATCTCGAACGGTGGGACGGAGCCCGTCGAGAGCTTAAAGAGGAGCTCTTGGTCCATGACTGGGAGCGGCGCCCCCTGCCTCTGGACTGGTGCGAAGCGCTATGGACACTCTGTGACCTGCTCCAGGAAACCGACTCGGAGGGACGGTGTGATTGTGGCGATTGACCGGCGGTGATTGTGGTGGCTCAATTGGTCTACAGCTGGGTCCCCGGCTGTCACCGCCAACCCCGGGTAGGAGGCGGAGGGGGCGACAGGTGCCCACCGGGTGTGGGACCCGCTGACGGTGACGACAGATGGGTCACGAGCTTTTTGGCTGCCAGGGTCTTGGCAGTCGCCGCTCGAAAATTGTCCAAGTCAGACTAAAACTCTGCATCCCACGCTCTACAGATGGAACATGTCTGGGCTCTGCTGCAGGGGCGGCACCGATAACATACGGGTGGTCGTCCCCGTGAAACAGTGCCATAAACTGCCGGCATTTAGAGCACTGTTTCGACCGCGGGGGGGCCATCACGAGTCGAGGCCGGACACGGTTTTGACTTGCTAGACCCGCTCATGGGGAATGAAATCAGACAGCGACTAAGAATCTGCCGAAGCCGGCACTGGCTTGGCAGAGACTGAACCCGTACTGGGGTGAGCCGGTAACGGGGCAGTCCGTGGACGGGCTTGTTTGTAAAATCAACCCACCGGTATCCGTGAATGGAAACCCTGGATGGATCGACCCGCTGGGGGATCCGAAGGGTGATAGCGGTGTAGCCGGAGCTGGGGTTAACCAATCCGCTCACAGACTACTTTGACGGACTGAATCCCTACGCGGGAAGGTCCGGACCATTACATATATGTGTGTAGACGGAATAGACACCAGCTCTTTGGTGTAAATCCCATCTGGAGGAAGAGGGGGGGGGGGGGGGTGGGGGAATTAAGAGACTGGTTGGAACGACAGGCGCCTGTCCAAACTTGAACAGGGGAGACGGATCAACACAGACCCGAGAAGTTAATATAACTACTTCCCTTATGGGCCTCAAGTTGGATTTATTCCACTTGAGGTCGGAGTGGGGGACTAAATTTTTATAAGGGAGCTCGAAACAAGGAGGCCAGATAAAAATGTTGTATCGCTGACAAAGTCAGAATTTTCTGAAATAAATGCCCTTATAAGCCTCTCTAAGCGAGAGACTAATTATGGGCCTGAGGGAAAATACCCCACCCTTAGCACCTCGCTGGCTACGAGAAACGAAGGGCTCCAAACAACTTTGAACTTGCAGATCTGTACAGAAAACAAAAATCTGTGTTATCTTCCTACAGGCCCATCTCAAGCCAACTCCACTGAAGTCATTAAAGAGGGCAGCAAACAACAAAATATACAATCAAAGTAACATGAGGCTGGCTATGTATAAGTCCACCATCTTGCTTAATGCAAACTCAATAGGAAAGCTATCCTAACGTGAAAAGCAATGGGTGAAAAATCAGAAGGATAGGCTTATGAGCTGTTAGACACTCTGAATCCCTAATCCCTATAATATTACAGATATATCTTTGAAATAAATCCAACCAAGGTTTCAACAAAGGATAGGGAAAATCCCGGCAGAGCCGGATTTGCCGGATCAAACCTCTCTCGGTTTCGCGAACGAAACAAATGACCCACTCCGAAGTGTCTATATGTGGTGCATATGTAGGGCCTACGACGATCAGATAATACAATGTAAATATCCTAAAAATACGAAGTAGGAAACAATACTACCAAGAAGCTTCAGACGTTGAAAATCCACAGTATTTGTGCTAAAACGCACGAATCCCTAGCGGAATAATTATGAAAGAAAACATAAAATTCGTAAAACACTCTAGGAAGCAACAAAGCGTCTGTTCACAACAGCGTGCAAGAGAGATATGAGTTGTATGGGATGTGACGTGAGTGATAAGGTGGAGTAGGAATGGTAACGGTTTTTAGTTTGGTGTAAGGTGCGATAATACAGCACATAACTGAGAGAGTGCATATTTATAGTATGACAGGTAAGTATAATTCTTGTAAATACCCCCACTATGGTAAGTTTTGGGTGGATCTTATATCCACATCTTTACAAAAGTCATTTCTTAGATGGACAATTATCCACCTCCTTTCTTTTGTGATCTAAAGTTTCTGGGTGCATCTTCATATCCACATCTTCTACACAAGTCATTTCTTAGATGGACAATTACATCTCCTTTCTTTTGCGACTCAAAGTTTCTGGGTGCATCTTCATATCCACATCTTCTACACAAGTCATTTCTTAGATGGACAATTACCCACCTTTCTTTTGCGACTTAAAGTTTCTGGGTGGATCTTCATATCCACATCTTTTACACAAGTCATTTCTTAGATGGACAATTACCCATCTCCTTTCTTTTGCGACTTAAAGTTTTGGGTGAATCTTCATATCCACATCTTCTACACAAGTCATTTCTTAGATGGACAATTACCCATCTCCTTTCTTTTGCGACTCAAAGTTTCTGGGTGGATCTTCATATCTACATCTTCTACACAATTTTATTTCTTAGAGGGACAATTACCCATCTCCTTTCTTTTGCGACTTAAAATTTATGTGGATCTTTATATCCACATCTTCTACACAAGTCATTTCTTAGAGGGACAATTACTAATCTCCTTTCTTTTGCGACTCAAAGTTTTTTGGTGGATTTTCATATCCACATCTTCTACACAAGTCATTTCTTAGAGGGACAGTTACCCATCTCCTTTCTTATGAGACTTAAAGTTTCTGGGTGCATCTTCATATCCACATCTTCTACACAAGTCAATTCTTAGAGGGACAATTACCCATCTCCTTTCTTTTGCGACTCAAAGTTTCTGGGTTGATCTTTATATCCACATCTTCTACACAATGTCATTCCTTAGAGGGACAATTACCCATCTCCTTCCTTTTGCGACTTAAAAGGTGGCATATACCCTTCAAATTGTAGTCACTTTAATTTGAAGGGAATTTTGTTTTCTAAGTGTTATCCTGAATAATTTTTGGTCAAATCAGTGAAAATGACATCAAATTTTCAGTTTTTACAATTTTTTTATCAAACTCATATGCATATCATGTGATCATTCGAAAAACAAAAGATACATAAGAAATTCAGTTTTTTTTTCATAACTCTTAACATATTTTAATGAATCTTTCTGAAACTTGGCAGAGTTGCTCCATAGCTTATTACCAATAGTTTGTTTTACAGGAATGGTGAAGTTGAGTATGGTTATGTTTTTATGCAAATTAATATGCATCGTTCCAAATGACACAACTAATTAAAAGCTTGTTAACAGTCATATCTCAGCAACCACAAAACATTTTTGCTTGATTGTAGAACAAACTATAGATACACACAAGTCGCACATTCCCTGCAAGTTTGAAGCTAGTGACATGTTTAGTTATTGAATTATGAGGAAAATTAGGAGGCAAAAACCGAAAAATCATACTTTTGAGTAAATTGAGCTAAAATTTTGAGTTGTGATTTTCAGATATAATTTTTTGTATGTATGGTCTTAAAAATGATCTCACATTGACATCGAATGTCCTTTGTGGTTGTTTTCATTGTTTTAAAGTTATTTTGCTTTAAAACTACTTTAAAATCCTCCTGGCATATAAGTTTCTCCTTCAGTTTCCTGCATATTGTCTTCAAACTCTTTCTTGACATTACGCAAAGTCTGCCTTCTGGTGATTCCTTTCTCTGAGGCCTTTCGCTGTGCATGTTCAAGACGCTTTCTATCTGTATTGAGAGTGATCTGTCAGTTATCTCAACATCCCTGACAGCCAACAGCTCTAAAACATTCCTTCTGGATTGCATTCCATCATTGTAGGTTGCGACAGCGTCAGCAGTTGCCCATCTGACTTTCTTTGCCCCGACAAAAACATCTTTCGGACAGCACTTCCATATTACTTGGTTTAGACTCTCATTTGTATTCTAAGTAATGCAGTCCAAACACTTATTCAGGAGTTCATCTCTGGACAGCCTCACATACACTGGTTCAATAGCTTCCATTACTGCTTTTGGTAGACTGTTCTTGTGGGAGTATTCTTCTCCATTGGCAATTGCTTTTTGGTATTTACACCAGGAGTTTTTGCCTTTGGGGCACTTATCGTGTTGCGGCTTGTCATCTGTAAACTGTTTATGATAAAATGTTGCCCAAATGGCATCTTTCATTCCCTGAAGGTGTCCCTTATTTGATCGAATTGCTTTCCCATACCAATTCTGCAAACTATCAATAACCTTGTCAGTCAAACATCCCCTACCTTCCCAACATTTTTCCATCGGATAGTTTTTTTTCTTCCAGGTCCTTCTTTAAATTTCGTAAAGCTGTTCCCAATCTCTTTTGTACGTGTCCAACACATTCTTTCTTTGACATCTCCACTTGACCAAATGGTTTTGCTTCCTTTACAGCAATAAAAGATTTGCTGTCACCATCCCCAATGTACGTTTGATAGCGAAGACCTCTTTCCTTTTCAGATCGCTTGAAAATACGGACCATCCCGACTGGTTCCATGGATGGTGCTGTTCCATCGTAATTTGCACAGCAAACTTATGTTCTTCCTTCCATTTTTTGGATTTGGCTTTATTTACTTTACAAGAATTGCAATATCGTGAGAGCGGCTTATAATCCAAAACTTTGCCAGAGTCAGCTGATATTACTGTGGCAACTCCATAGAGCGAAGAAAACCCCCTTCTTTGCCAGGTACCATCGCACGTAACCGACACATCTGATGATCCTGTCGCCTCCTTTAGATCACTTGCTGCCTTCAACATACTTGCTTCTGCTACTTGCTCACTAGCATGCAAAATGGTTTCAAAGTGTTTATCCCAGGACCTTTGCTTACTTGGAGGGTTCATATTCATCAGCTCACAAAACTGCTCTGCTGCAGTTCTACCCTTTCCCACACAGGACGTAGCATAGACAAATTGTTTGTTAGTCATATAAGAGTTATTGCCTACTTTCTTTGACGTGAAGAAATGAGGTTGATCATTGTCACAACCATCACCTGTACATACAAACTTCAATGCAGACACATGAGGGATTTTCATGTAAGTTTGCTGCCGGTTACCTTGAAAACAAGGGGTAAACAAGGACTCTCATGTTGAGAGAGGTAATTTTAATTACTAATTATGAGGCCAAAGCAACTTTTTTTGGAATATGAGAGTAGAATACTTAAAAAAAAAAAAAAAAATTTTTTTCTCATTTGAAGGTATATGCCATCTCCTTTCTTTTGCGACTTAAGGGGAGATAGGCCCTAAATATCATTTTTACACTTCTGAGCATACTAGGCAGTTAATATTTTACTAAAGGAATGTATATTGGACAAATTATTTTTGTGACCTTTACGGCATAATATATGAATATTAATGAGGTCATTTAAAATGGCTGATATGGAATATGTGTTACACAAAAATTAACAAAACTTTTTAATGGAAAATGCTGTCAACTTGAAACTTTGCATACACACTTACATATAACAGATGTATATTTTGAAGTAAACTCTTTCACCTGCCTTTAAAAATTCCTAAGTAATTTAATGATGAATTTTGAGAACAAATTTTTTAGCAAAAATCGTAACTAATTACATATTCATAAACCAATACAATACAATACAATCAACTTTATTAAGCACCAGAAACTGGGCAATTTCAGCTCGCAAGATACAATCATGATACATAAAATGAAATGAGTAAAAAGCTGAAAACGTTTAAAAGATAAAAGAGTAAATATACACAATGATGAAACAATGAAGTAGAAAATTGCATATGAAATATTGCACATGGACTATCTGGAGTGGTTGGCATTATAAAAGGAAATGGCTTTTGGCACAGGAATTTCTAAAACGATTTGTGGCGATAGCTGGAAGCCTCATTCTACCACTCCTGGCAATCAACCTATTCTTAAATTCATTGTGTAATGGATGGTTGGTGTCCGCGAGGAGGGACTTAAGTTTGCGATCGAGACTGGAGTGGAAGAATGAGTCTATATTTGGTAAATTGCTTTCATTGAAAAGTGGACTCGCTCTTTTGATGACAATTGATTCTATAGGTGTCATGCTTGGAGGCACAACCACCCCAGCAAACGATGCAATAGCTAAAAACAGATGTAAAAACGGAACGATAAAAAAGTTGTAAAATGTTACTGTCGACGTAGAAAGATTTCAGTTTTCTGAGGCAATATAGGCGAGAGTTGAGTTTTAACATTATGGCATCTGTATTGTCTGACCAAGTGAGTTTATTGTTGAGTATATCTCCTTAACTATACATTATATCATAATGGTTGTAGTTCAAATTCAATATTCATACCTGCTTCATACTATGTCCAAATCTTAAGAAAATCCAAGGTAAAATGACAGAAGTTAAAATTTTAAAATTCCACATCTCGTGAAATCACCATTCTGAGAAAATGGACAAAAACGATAAACTTGGTGAAATGCAAAATAATGCTGGTCAGAAAAATTGATTATAAAAGAGTTGGATGCAAAATTGTTTCAATTGAGTGTATTTGTAAAGTTTTAAAAGGCTCCTGCTTAGTATAATACACATTCTTTCTTTGCTGTGGCCTCTTCTTTGCTTTTCTTTTCAAAGTTTTTACTTTTCTGTCTTCTTTGACTTCTTTTGTGGACTTCTTTGCCGCACTTTTCAGATGTATTTTGTCACGTTCAGCAAAATATTGACAAGTGTGATAACCAGGTGAGAATCCCATGTTTTGTAAGACCTTTGTCTTAGCTTGTTCTCCATCATTAAATGTCACAATTACTCTCATTGACAGCAGTTTCTAATCATTACAAATATTGCAGTTTGGACATTTATTCCAAATCTGTATTCTCGTTCCTCCATGTACACACTTTTGTAGTAATTGACTGTCCGTCAAAGCTTGAAACACTGGCTTTTATTGCGGTGGATACGAATTGTGGGAAGCTGTTTTTGTTTGCCTTGTCCATATCTCCAGTTTTTAAAGTACACCAATTCCCACAATCGCCATGGTCTTTTGCCCTATGTTTATAAATGGCCCAAATATCCTTGTTCATTTTGCTTACTGTAAGCCAACTTATGTGACTTAATATAAGGGAAGGGCAACTTTAAGTATATAAGACCTGATAACCAGTTTGAAGACTTATTACCAGGCTGGGTAACCTATAAATACAGGTACTATGAAACAGTGGACATTTATTCCATTAACTTGTTGTCAAGAACGCTCATGAATGGAAACGTAATACCATCATTATAAAAGCTACCATAATGAACTAGGGGGATCCTTAATGGGATATATGTATGCTTAGGTCAATTTATGTAATTTCCCTAGATGAGAAGAAAAATTAGAACATACTCACATATATTTATATATATGGGGCTAGGATAATCCTTAAGTATTCCTGGTGATAATCGTGGATCGAAACAAGATTACAGAAATATCAATTATGCTGTACCAAACAATATTAAATCATTTAATTGATACTAATTTTATATATGCTTAGAGTCCAAAGTTTAAAATATGTTTTATATTCCAGGCTGCACTTGGTCCATTGCTCGAAAATACTCGGTTTGTGTGCTGGGTGAAGATGCTAAGTTTAATAGATGACACTAGCTTTAACAGATTAGGTCCATGTATAAATGTTCCAAAGTTCTGTGGCACAATAAATTGCTTGTACATACATGTATATGATTCAGGTATCACTTTCATAAATATTCCAAGGTAGATGCATCCAAAGTTAAATGTCCTTTCAGCAAAAGATAATTATCAGTTCTATATCCGGATGTATGAATTATGATTTCCATAAAATGTTAATTTATGTAGGCTGAGGATTGAGAGTAGATGTATATAAAACATTCAGTAACAAGCAAAATTGGTCTTCCTCAAAAATAGCAAGGTTCAAAGTTACAGATATATTGTTGATTAATATCTTATAAGATGCACAAGTATATCCTCTCAGCCCGAGTGTCAAATCTCCTCTCAGCCCGAGTGTTTTAATTCCTCTCAGCCCGAGTGTTTAATCTCCTCTGACTTTAGGGCAGTTTTAAACCATGTGCTCAGATCTCCTCATAATCAAAACAAAGAAACTTTGTGCCACATTAAAATAATGATGCAAGCATAGTTGTTCTTGACCAATGGAAAGTTGTACCACAGTAAAATAATGATAATTGGTCACTGGGTCATGAATATTTGCTCCCATATCTCTGATACAGTAATGAGCTAGCACAGGATGTTGCCACACATGTTGGTCCAAAGTGTCTTCAAGGTGAAATGGGATACCAATGGGAGATCAAAAATGTCTTAATGCCTTATTATCATGGTCATTTATTTCAAAGATAGCATTTCCTGATGTAAAGATGCAGAAGAATTGGCTAATTATAGACTAGCACCAGACTTACTGTCTCTTTTAAGGGTGGGAAATAAATTAAAGAACAAAGAACATTGTAGTAAATTACATAAGAGAGGAAGTAAGTGAAATACCACACATGGTACAGCATAAACATTTGAGGTTTAGGAATATTCATAAGTTATCTTGATTAAATCTCAAAGTGATATAAGGGTGGTCACTTCACCTATTTACATTACGTCACCTCCACAAGTGCGAATGGCTGCCCCGTAGTGCCCTTGTATCTTGTGCATGGCTTTTGTAGTTAGTCTTCCAGCACCTTCAAAGCCCATATATTTTTTGCCATTTTCACTGCATGACTTCCCTTTGTTTTTCTGTACGACATCTGCAAGATGTTTACCCATACGTTTTTGAACATGTCCACAGCACTGGTATTTCAGGATAGTTTTATTGGCATATATGGGCGGGTCTGCTTCAGCAACAATCTGATATGATTTAGTGTCTCCGTCACCCTAAATATCCAACGTATGCCAAACTGCTTTGCTTTGGACCTACGGAAACACTTAAGCATGCCTTCTGCTTCCATAGTTGTGTTTGGCTTTCCACTTATTGTACCCTTCCTTAAAGAGTTTTCCTTTTGACAATTTGTTCCTCTGTTTGGAGCATTTGCTGCAAAATTGGATCGAACATCAACGTCCAAGACCTTCTTACCATCAACAGATAATATTGTTGAAATGCCGTTTTTGCTGGAAAATCCCCGACGCTGCCAAGTGTTATCACAAGAAACAATGATATCCTTTTTGACAGAATTCTTTTCTGCGGCTGCTTGGGACATACTTTCGGCTGCAGAGTCTTCCATGATATTGTAAAATAAGATTATGTTGTCCTTATTTTACGGGTTGTTTGCTAACGTTAGGCTTAACTGTAACAAAGTGCACTCAAGCGGATAAAATGAAACATCAGAGAAAGGAATGTTCGATTCCAGTCGTAAGTTTATTAAAGCCTTCAATATGACAACTTGCTTTATACTCCAATGATTTTTACAGGTGAATGACAGTTCTTTTGAACAGAAAATACAACAGATGATACGTAATAAATCAGAGTAACTACAACACAGGACTTCACAGGACAACCGCACGGACGAGACTGACTCGACTCAAAGTGGATATGGATACGATTGATAGAGCATACCCCCTTTCAAGTAAACAAGTATTCTGATTGGATTAACCTGAATGCCTGATCAGATCTAACCAACTGATTGGAGGAAAGTACCATACCATGTAAATCAAACTGACGGTGACACTAAAAGGTGATTGGATGTCAAAGGTTAACCATGATTAACTAAGTTTACCCATTGGACAAAAGTATAGAAGTATGTAAATGTATGCAGATGAAGCCTAACATCTGATGTACATGTGACAGACATGTGAATATCATGCAAACTAAGAACAAATATCCAAAGGCTGGCATCATCTATTCTTAGATGTACATTCGTGACATAAATAACTCAATAAACTTCCAGAATTATGATTTGATAATTCTGGAACCACGACCATGAAACCAATTTATAAAACTTAAATATAACTTCAACTCATAAACAATCATAACAATGTAACTCAGCTTAATAAATAAAAGCTTATAAGGGATAAAACATTGAACACCTCAAGATATATTACTCATACACTAAACACTTCAAAATATATGATTTATAAAGATCAATTTGGAACACAACAAAATCAAAACTCTTACATAAGATTATACCCATACAAAAAATGTCCTCATTTCTTAATAAAAGCAAACTTTTAGGTAAATATAAAACACTTCTCCCTGAAAGATTTTAAGAGACGAAAATGCAGACATAAATGGATCATCCTTTCCACCCAGGTGAGACTTAATGAACGTGGGAAAAGAAGAGATCTGCAAGATGTATAACTCAGAAGAAATAACACGTACACACAATGGTGACTGAAGGATGCATGTGTAACAAGTTGAGGTGAAATATTTTTGCAATATTTGAAAATATATGAATGCTCATAAACATTACTCACAAAAAGTTCATCACTTTGTCACTCTAACGTTAGTCTCTAAACAAAATTATAAAAGTCTTCTGCAATTTTAAAGTTTAAGTCCAAGTTCCAAAGTTGAATATGAATGAAACTTCTTCTAGCTTGGTTCAGGCTGATATTTGGAAACCTTGTTCGCTGAAATTCAGAATCGGATAATTACTTCGTCAAGCAATTTAAAAAAAAAATTAAAAATATTTCAACGGAACGTTAATTCCAAAAATTTAGAAACAAATTGCGTCATCGGATGTTTATTCATCTGCTTGGTTCGTCGAAGGTGAAATCAGGAAGTGATGACATCAGTTGTAATTAGTATTCATAAACTGGATGTGACGTAAAACTAGATGAATGACGTCATAGAATGATCTGGAAAACTGCAACACATCTGCATGGACAATACACAGCAGCCACTCAAGCCAAGGTTCACGTCGAATCCTTCTGTTTAAACGATCAGATCAGGGAAATGGAATAAATAGCCTACCTATAAAAACTCCAACGATCTCGTGACGACCACGATTTTAAGTCCAGTGGTGAATCAGGAACTTCATTATAACAAAAATCAAGTTGCTCCCACTCAGTGCAAGCACAACAATCGCAAAATGGCACAATTTTCGCTGCGTACCAGTGTCCAAGTTTCTTGGCATACCTCAAACTACTTTTAAAGTGACTGTTCGACCTCGCTGATTGTAAAAGATGATAAATGTATTTGTGGTCACTATCGAACTTGATAAATATTGCACAGAGAAGTTTTGTTAAGTTATGGCAAAAACAAATGTAAACTGCAGACAGCGTTAACTTAATTCCAGTTGACGGACTAATGACCTTCTCTAGAAGTGAAATGTCAAACAAAATGTACGCTGCAACAGCTATTATTCCTGTTAAATCTAAACCGGGCGGTAACAAAAAACGTTCTGGTGAATTTCCACATTTATTAGATGCTCAAAATGTTCACTAGCGCTATTACTGGGTAAATACAGTTCCAGTGCTCGTAAAAGTTATGAAAACAAGCTGCTTCCGGACGGAAAAAATCCACTGTGCTTTACAAATCTTTGAAATTGATCGTTTTTTACCAGAATTATGGTGTTGTTTACAATTAATTTCCATGAATATCGCACGTCCATTCTGGCGCTTTCGAGTTTACAGCAGCTTGCTACCAATGTAAAATAAGATTTTATGTTGTCCTTATTTTACGGGTTGTTTGCTAACGTTAGGCTTAACTAACAAAGTGCACTCAGGGGATAAAATGAAACATCAGAGAAAGGAATGTTCGATTCCGGTCGTAAGTTTATTAAAGCCTTCAATATGACAACATGCTTTATACTCCAATGATTTTTACAGGTGAATGACAGTGTTTTGAACGGAAAATACAACAGATGATACGTAATAAATCAGAGTAACCACAACACATGACTTCACAGGACAACCGCACGGACAAGACTGACTCGACTCAAAGTGGATACGGATATGATCGATAGAGCATACCCCCTTTCAAGTAAACAAGTATTCTGATTGGATTTACCTGAATGCCTGATCAGATCTAAGCAACTGATTGGAGGAAAGTACCATATCATGTAAATCAAACTCACGGTGACACTTAAAGGTGATTGGATGTCAAAGGTTAACCATGATTAACTAAGTTTACCCATTGGATAGAAAGGAATGTTCGATATAAATAATATACCTTGAGGTTTACTTAAAAGGGGGTATGCTCTATCGATCATATCCGTATCCACTTTGAGTCGAGTCAGTCTTGTCCGTGCGGTTGTCCTGTGAAGTCATGTGTTGTGGTTACTCTGATTTATAACGTATCATCTGTTGTATGTAAATGTATGCAGATGAAGCCTAACATCTGATGTACATGTGATAGACATGTGAATATCGTGCAAACTAAGAACAAATATCCAAAGGCTGGCATCATCAATTCTTAGATGTACATTCGTGACATAAATAACTCAATAAACTTCCAGAATTATGATTTGATAATTCTGGAACCAAGACCATGAAACCAATTTATAAAACTTAAATATAACTTCAACTCATAAACAATCATAACAATGTAACTCAGCTTAATAAATAAAACCTTAAAAGGGATAAAACATTGAACACCTCAAGGTATATTATTTATACACTAAACACTTCAAAATATATGATTTTTAAAGATTAATTCGGAACACAACAAAATCAAGACTCTTACATACACCATACGGCTTATCCTTTGCTACAGCTCTATATGCACTAGAGTCTTCATCACCAATATATGTTGTGTAACGAAGGCCACGTTCTTGTTCGGAGCGCAGAAACATTCTCTTGGCCCCTTCCGTCTCCATTGCATTTGATGAACCTTCAAAGTTAATGGGGCATAAATGGTCAGCTTTCCATTTTTCGTAGGCTTTAGATTCCCTGTCTTTGGTTTCCCAAGTTTTGCATTCTTTGCCCACCTTTGAAAGTACTTCAGTGTCTAAAACTTTTTTGGTCTCAACGTCAATCATGGTAACCACCCCATGCAGGAAACTATGACCCCTCCGGTGCCACGTACCATCTACAGTTACAGTCGTTTCCTTTGATTTGACATCCTCAGCACTACTTTTCAATACATCTTTTGCCTGAAAAGTTTATACAGTATGCAGCTTGTCCAACTTGTTCGTATAAGCTGAAATTGGAAGAGAATTTTGATAACAGAATGGGATGTGCACATCAGTTTTCCATTGCATGTAATACCTGTGGAGTTATTGAACAGTTTTTCTCTTCAAAGCGATTAGGGAAAGAAGGAAAGGGTCAGTCTTCATTTAAAGTGAACACGCGTATGGTTATGGCACTTCGAGAAATTGATTTGATTTGGTTGCTAAATCAAAGATTTGGTTGCTAAATCGAAGATTTGGTTGCTAAATCGAAGATTTGGTTGCTAAATCGAAGATTTGGTTGCTAAATCGAAGATTTGGTTGCTAAATCGAAGATTTGGTTGCTAAATCGAAGATTTGGTTGCTAAATCGAGATTTGTTTGCTAAATCAAAACCAGCATGTTTACTATCTTCTAAACTTGTAGTAGTGATTAATATGCTTCTATTAAGGCTTATCTAAATTGGATGTACACCTTCATTTACTCGCATCCAATATAGTAGGAATAATTTCAAAAAATTACTTCAAAGCTTATTAAAATGTCATAGTCTAATAAGATTCTACTCCCAATGGTCATTATAAATTTGTGGCTCTTAAAGTGTAAATAGTTTTAATTCCATGCACTCATGAAAGAGGCAGTCTATGCACAAGCTGTAAAGTAATATCACCTGTTGTTTTTAAAGCTTGATTATTTAACTGATTATGTTATATTTGTACAGTGTATGGACATTTACAGCCTCATAAAGAAAGACTTCAGTCACATTTTGGATTGACTTTCAAAGTAGTTAAACATTCTGTTCCATAGAAGGAGACACTACAGACAGACACATTTTGCTCAAATGTCTCTGTGTATATTCAATAATTTGTCAAGATCAACAATTACGCATCAAAAGATTAAATGCATGTAACATTATCTACATCAAGAGAAAAGTTCATTGTACATTAAGACAATCACTTTATCTGCCATGACATGATAAAGAATAATGTGATATTTTTGTTTTAATTCCTTTCCCTCACTTTCCTTTCCCTCACTGCCAGTTTTTTGATGAATGCAAACAGTATGAAAATAAAAACTTACTGGCATACATAAAACACATCTCTATAAATACATAATCGCTCTAATTAATAAATGGGTATCTTTGGTTTGGTCAACATTATCTTCTGTCATGCAATAGCTTACAAAGTTTAGCACAGTTCCCAGGGTAACTCAATTTTAAATTTCATTCCAAAGAATGGTACAGCATGGAAGGATTTCATTATTTTTTCTCCAAGTCTGGTTGGGCAACTCTTCTTGAATATACATCTGGTACTTCTGAAACATTGAGGTTATCCATACTCCATGTAAGGTCATTGACACCACAGAAATTGTCTATAAAAGAGAGTTATGCAAAACTAAATGTTCAACATTTTAAAATATCACAATTATTTCACAGGAATTAAAATGTTAGATTTTTGTTTGCATTACTTAAATTTTCTATTCATAAGACTCCCTGGCATTAAATCCTGGCACCACCACTGATTAGCTCTAATGCAGTGATGCTGTCACTATTAAATTTCCCTTCAGGATTTTCCCATTCTCTTGGATGAGCCAGCATATGGATCAAATTAGAAGCCTTGAAGATGTAGTACAAAGTTTCTTATGTCTCCTCTGTATTTGGTCCAACTGAAATCTCCAGTGTTCTTTCTTTCCCGTTTCTTGGCCGTTTTGAAGGCCTGTCTATCAGCTGTTAGCCTGATTGATTTGACTTATTTAATATAACCAACTTGTCACAAGTGTATTTTAACTTACCATCTGCTTGCGTTGTGTCATTGTCTTTGTTTTTGGGTCGTCATCGTCCTGCAGTTGCAATGTTTGGTTCAAGGATTGACTAATGTCCTCTTGCATTCGTTGCATGTCACCTTGATGTAAATTTGACGGAATTTCATATTCCTGTGAAACTTGGGGCACACACATGCTGCTTTTTTTTCATGTGTTTTCCAATACAAAAAAATATATTTGGATGATTTTTTTGGAAGAAAATACATGCTATGGCACAGAATAAAACAAATGGTCTAAATGGTGCTCAGTAAAATAAATAAAACCTAAAAATGATGGAAATTTCCAGTTTCTTTTACTTTTTGGAAAACTTGACTTATGTTATGTCAATTGGTTGATTTTCATGTAAAAATACATGGTGTCTTCCAGTACGTTATCATCTTTCGCTCATCTCTCCATCGATTGCTGCCCTCTTCTGACCAACTAATATAAAAATGTTCTCCACTTGAATGTGATCAGGTTGTTATGTGTGGACAAAAACCTCCTTCCACTGTGCAGTGTATTTTGTTATTTCATCGACTACAGTATCCGAAGTCCTTCTTTAAATCGGAGATATAATATGAATTGTAAATTTAGTTCATTTATGTGAGAAATAGTCTTTTGTAATGAGCCAAATTAAACCTTTCTTACAAGTTTGATGTTTCTGCTGCTTCTATCAAAAACATTATTTCTTCATTTAAAAGTTATCAGTATATTTCCCAAAAACTTCAAAAACTACTTTTTGGTGTGACCAGGTGATGAATATTGATTAATGAGTGGGAATGGCTGAATTAATTGGTGTTGATCTGGTTGTGTAGAGATGTGAACCGTCTTAAATGCTGTCAATTCCATATTATGTCTAATTTCATTTAAACATTCATTCATATCAACAGAGCCGTGTGTCACTATGCTTGTAATATAAGTCAGGGCAAGACTAAAAATGTTAAAATTAAAGGTATGCGTTCGGCAAAAAGAGATAATGAAATTCGCAAGAAGAGATTTTTTTGCTTAATAGCAAAAATTAAATAATATTTGTTTCTTCCAATGAGTTAGTAAATACAAAATATATATACAATTGTGATGGGGCACTTCAGAATGTCTTAGTTGAATCTAAATGGCCATATCTACTAAATGATGCGCTAGTTTCCAGTTGATAATGACCTCAAAAATGCAGTGACGCTGTCGCTATTAAATTTCCCTTCAGGATTTTCCCATTCTCTTGGAAAAGCCAGCATATGGATCATATTAGGAGCCTTGAAAATGTAGTACAAAGTTTGATATGTTTACCCTGAATCTGGTCCAACCGAAATCTCCAGTGTTCTTTCTTCCCGTTTCTTGGCCGTTTTTGAAGGCCACGTCAACTCTGTGGCGGACTTGTCCAATGGTTCCCACAGGTTGTTGATCTTCAAGTGAAAATTTATATATCTCAGTCATTTCATTCCTTTGTGGGTCACAATAAACGTGAATCAAATGCTGCCAACAGGTCAGATAATTTCTGATTTTTACAGCCTTTGGTGCCAGGTACAGAACATTTGGATTTTCTAATCTGTATCTAACAATAGACCAATGCATCTGATGATGGCTTGACCAAACATATCTCTTAACCAGATGTTTTTTAGCCTTAAGTTCTTGATACACTTATGTGACGTTTGACCCTTAACTCTTCAAGAGATGTCTTATTCTCTAGTACAGAGTTTATCCGGTCTTCCATGTTTGGCAATAAGTTCCGTAGAGGTTGGATATTTTGATAAGATGTTTGCGACTTCATTTTTTGTTGGTGGTGCTTTTCTTTTGAATTCTGAAAACATTATCATCAGGGATTTCTTTTAAAAGTCGGAAAATGGAGCTCCTTGCACACGTCGCTGTCTCTCCTGTTGGAAAAAATATGAACAAGAAATGGATATTATATGAATGTTTATTATTTTTCTAATTAGAAGTATTAAGACAGACCATAAAACATCAACCACTACACGTAACAGATAGACAAAAATGTGTTCCAGCAATATAACACAATTTTAAGAACAAAAGTCCATTCTTAGGTAAAATGAAAAACAAAATTTAAAACTTCACATGTGACGTACGCTTGCCTTCGGCATGATTGTTTCTGGGATGGTCATAGTGCTCTAGGAGGCTTCCTTGATCGTTTCTGGGACTAATGAAGCTGTTTCCTGATTGATATAAACATTTAAAACAAAGACCCAAATTAACAATACAATAAAAGATAATATATATTAATTATATATACATTAGTATATTATTTCATTATATATGAATATACTATTCATATATATATATATATTATATCCGACAGGTACTTGAATAAGCAACTTCTTCCTTAACGTGACACTAACATGTGAGGTGGATAATGCTGAAGCAGTTTTTGGTTGAAAGAGGAAGTTAAGCAATAAAATAAAATAATAAAATAAGCAATTAATTAGACGTTACAATTGTAAATGTGTAAAAGTTACGAAAGATTCTATTTAGGAGTTGCCATATAAAATACACAAAACATTTGAGCATTTTTTTGGAGCTCTTTTGGTAGGATAAGGAAATCTTATGCCCAATTCTTCCTAATTTGGGGTGTTTTTTGGAGGTGGCACTTAGTTTATCTAAAAAGTAGTAGACAGAAGCTTACAAAGAAGCAAAAAAAGTCATTTTGACATTTTTGAAGAAAATTGGTATTTTTGAAGGTAGAGGTATTTTTGAAGGTAGAGAACCCCCTTCAAGGTAGATTGACATGTATCAATTCTTTTATTTTTATATTAGCTAAAAGAATATTAAAGTCTTAGCATTTCAGTTTTTGAATTTTGAAGAGAAAAAAATAGCACTCAATTTTTGCTGATCAAAGCACATTTTGTGATGTATGACTGGGCAAACAGCTCAAAATCTCTGTATAATTCTTTAAATTTCTTTCCCAAATTGTAGTGACTGAAAATAATGGAATTGCCTATTCCTGCTAGAATTTTATTAAGGGCATGGCCCACATGGCAACAATGCTGCATATAATGCTTAGAATAAGCTGCACCACTTCTAAGACTTATGATACTTTTTAAAAAAAACAAAGGATTTACTCAAGAAAATACTAAGGTCGGCCTTATAATAATACATCACAAAATTTACATAAATTATGCAAATTGTACCTTAGATTTGAAAATGCTCAATGTTTAATCGATTTTTAAGTAGTAATTGCTACTATGATGGTTTTTAGTAGATTTTTAAGCAATTTAGTTCATGTTGCCTCTACATGTCCATATACTTTTTAATGAAAATTATACTTCATTTACAATAATAAATCTTGCTCTTCAATAACCATATTCTTGTCATATTTAAATTGCCATATTTGGTGACATATCTCAAATTATAATTATTCTTTTAAAACATTCAAGATTCCTAGCACAGTAGCAGAACACTGGCAAGCTATGATAAAACTTTCTGATGATCCATTTTCACTTCTTAAATTTTCTTGAGGCCCTTTGATGATAATTAAAGAGCTTAGGGTTAAGTGTACCAAAACTTGCCTACCTCTAAGGGAGGTGGCAATATCCTGTAGGTAATATCAGAAAGTCCTGAAATTTGTGTAACTATCAACACTTGACAGTTTAAAGTATGTTTTGATCAATTGTCAGGAAGGATATTCAAGTGTGTCTGGAGATCTGTATATTTTTGATAATTTCATAACAGTATTTTAAGACAAATCTTTTGTTCTGGTCACTGGTGGACTGAATGTTTTTAAATAAACAGAAAGAAAGGTGAAATATTAGTGTTTGCTTGTTTTTTTAATTGATTCTTGTGTAATATAGAGTTGAAGTAAGGTATTTGCAGAGCAAGAGGGGCAAGTATAATGGTACTACCCATATTTCCAAACCATTCTATTATCCTTTTTCTCCATACTGCTCCTCTGAGGAGATGCTCCAACAGAGTTATGTTACTAGTTATAGATCATGGACAGCTTGTTATATGAGAAATAGGTGTCATCCCCCCTCCCCCTCCCTTCTGCCCTCTCCAACATTTGCTATATTTTCTTTTTATGATAATAGAAACATGCTTGAATCATATGTATAATTAAAGAATGTTAATGTTTGGCACCAATTCCCTCCCCCTCCCTTTCCCACCCCAACCCCTTTAGTAAAATCTCTTACAGCTGTCTATGTAACAGATTTTGTTTTATTTTGGGACTTCATATTAGGTATCAAATTAGAAATATTTAGGAATCCATTGTATGAAAATAAGTCAAGCATGGTCATCTTGTCTCAAAGATGACCATAAGAGAACATAGCAGTGATAAAAGTATTCAAAATAGAAATCAGATTGTTTGTTTGTTTGATGAGGGCTTAACGGCACCAAGACAGTGAGGGTCAAATTGTGCCTGAGAGGTTAGATCATTCCAGAGGTAGGAAGGAAAGAAAACAAGGGGAGATTGAGAAAAACACGAGAACTAGTAGCCAGAATGCTGGGATCGAGAGAGGAAGTGCATGAGTGAAAAAACGAAAGTAGAGAGAGGTGGATGGGAGAGAAGGACTAGATATTGTAGTAGAGGGAAGCATAATGAAGGAAGGAGATAAATTTATCTGAAAGGTTTTTCTGAAAGAGCTCAGCTAGTAAGTTGTGGGGAGCGATGGAAGCTCTGGGAAGGTTGTACAGGGGACAAGCAAAGAGAATTTGGAGAGAGGGGGGGGGGGCAAAAATGAGGTGGTAGTAAGTGAGGTGGGTGTGACCTATTCTAAGAAGGGTAATGTGAACGTTGTTGGCACGGGAGAGGTTGCGGATGGTAGGTTTGATCGGAATGGTGGGCTTGATGACGTGGAGTTTGTTATCAATTTGTCTTATGAGCTTTGCCACCGGTCACGAACAAGGGAAGTGATAAGTGGTTTGATGTCAGAAAGGGTTTTGGTAAATGGGGTCGGGGGCCAGGGGTGCCATTATGGCTGGGTATCCAGAAGAAAAGAATACTTTTCCTGCAGAGGGTGAGCGAAAGGAGTTTACTGAGGAGGAGGAGAAGGGGGGGGGGGGGGTTATCCCATTTGAGATTGAGTAAAGAAGTAAGGACAGCCTTAGAGTCGGAGAAGTTGACAAAGTGGCTAAGCGGGGGGTACTCAATAAAGTTGAGGGTGGGGAGGATGGACTTGGCCGAGAAGATGGACAAGTAGTCGGGAAGCCTGCTACTGAGGGTGATGTCTTGGATGATGGCAGCAGCAGCTGTCTTGTCGCCTTCCTTGGAGCCATCAGTATAGATGGAGGTGTAGTTTGAGAGTTGGTCTTTGATTTGGTTGTGGAGGTTGATGAAGAGCTTCAGGTGGATTTGGGTTTGGTGATGAGTGGAGAGGCCCAGGTGGATAGAAGGGAGGGAAGGGGTGGCCCAGGAGAAGGTGCCGACAGTAGCGGGGCTAAAGTCGAGATGGGAGGTCTGATTTGATGCATAAGCTGAAGGGAGGGGATGGGGTTTTAGTCCTATCAAAGAGGGTGGAAAAATTGGGGGTACCTAATGAGGTTGTAAACAGGGTTGTGGGTGTAGGTGAATGACTCTAAATGCATAGGAGAGGCTAAGCTTTCTACACCTGAGCACCCAAACAAAGCCTAAGGGCTTCATTTTGGATGTGGTTGAGGTAAAAGTTGTGAGCGACACAGTAGACAATATTGCTGTAGTCAAGCTTGGCACGAATGATGAGCCTGAAGATTTTGAGGAGAGCATGGCGGTTCGCACCCCAAGTGGTGTTGGAGAGGAGGTGGAGAATGGTTAGGGAGCGGTTGCATCTCTGTTTCAGTTTGGTGCTGTGCTGCTTGTAGGAGAGCTTGGGGTCTATGAGTTAAACCCAGGAACTTGGTGTGGTCAACTTTAGGGATGCGATTGCCATTGAGCACGAGGTTCGGGTTGGAGTGAAGGTTGCTGAAATGACATAAGTGCATGCAGACTGTCTTGTCTTTGGAGAATTTAAAACCGTTATTGTTGCACCAGTCTTGCAAGCGGTCGAGGCCAAGTTGGAGCCTATTTTGGACAAAATTGTCCGCTATGTCGTTAATGCTTAGGTTGAAAAGAGTGGGAGAGAGGATGCTGCCTTGAAATCAGATTGACAAGAATAAATATCTCAGACTCACAATCGAATCTATATTTTATTGAAGTAGAATTTTTTTTCTCACTAAGGCACAATCTTAATTATAGCCTAATGCCTCTCATTTTAGCCTAATGGAAGGAACATTAAAGAAAAGGTATTGTCCTATAAATACAATCAGAAATGAACGCCGCCATGCTGGTAACATCACTTCCAGTTTTCAAATTTTCCCTATGGATCGCGAGAAATCTACAATGTTTTTGATTTGGGGACTTACAACCATTAGATACCAAGGTAGAGCTGAGTCTTAATATTTACTTCAAGTTAAACCTTACCTTCAATGCTATAAATATGCAATCTGGTCCATGACCCGATTCTAACGCACTTCTAATCGACCTTAAAAATGTAGTAACCAGCCCAGCCCTGACCTCCATAATACCTCTTCTTTTCAGCGCATTGTTATCACAACATCGCTGGAACTGGTCTGAAAATTTTTGCTAAAATTTACACCCTTATTCTAACAATTTTGTCTTCTGCAGCTCCACTGCACAGCTTTTTATACAGTTTCAAAGTGTACCCGCCAGCAGCACAGCTGCATGATAAAGCGGCCAGTAGCCATGTACGACAGAGTTCAGCGACTGTTTCTCATACTGGGACGCGTACTGAAGACTGCGGTAGTCTCCCACATGTAGCCACTGGCTACGCAGCTCCGTGGTGAATAGATACAAATGGAATTAACGGTACACACCAGCAGCACACCTGCGTGGTAAAGCGACCAGTAACCAGTAGCTACAGAGTTCCGCGGCCATTATTCTTACAGGAACACGTACCGAGTACGGCGGTAGTCCTCCTTGTGTAGCCACTAGCTTCGTTGCTCCATGGTGAACAGAGGCAGACTGAGCGGACGGCTCGTAGTACATATGTAGCACATTGACGTTTCGTAGATCCATGCAGCTCTACATTACTTAACGGGGACTCGTACTAAGTACGGCGGTAGTCACCCCACATAGCCACTAGCTTCATAGCTCCGTGGTGAATTTTTCAACCCGAGTGTTTGGCTTAATGGCTCGAACAGTTGACGTAGGACGTTAAACCCCTTTCAAAAATGGACTTCTTAATATCCAGGCTTTCATCTTGGATTACACAGGCCGTGGAGGAGAGGCTGCTGTCTTCCACGCACCACTGGCCATCAGCGACCGATGTGTACTTTTAACTCTCCTAGACATTGCAAGTCATGGGGAGGACGTCATCGAAATCCACCCTCATACTGAAGATGGTCTCACAGAGACCTCGGCCATCCTGGACTTTAGATAAGGCCATTTATGACAGCCAGAAGAGAGAGTTCTAGCCGTGAAGGCATTAGCGCTTTCCTCATCTCACTGGGAAAGTCTCTAGCGTGAAACTAGTTGAGGCGCATAGTCCGCTTCGCCAGTGCGTGTACGTAGTCCCCATGTGCAAAGTTCACACGTGGAACCTACATCCCCTTCAGCTACACCTTCGGCAGTCCTTTCCAGGATACCCCAGTACCCCCGTTTCACACCCTCAGACGGTGACCACCCACGTTTAGGTGTGGTGCGGATACTCCCACCATTTAGTGTGGAGCGAAGTTTCCACCCGTCGGACCTTCACCGCCAGTGGTGACGGATGCATCTTGGACGGGGTAGGGGTCACATTCCATGTGTTCTCAATGACAGGAACTTGGACAGGTACTTTCCCTTTTTCACAGGCAGTATGCCGGGCATTTTTACCACTAGTGCTGAGCAAAGCAGTTCAGATACGTGCCGACTTTACACCTCTGTGGTGGTCTCTCTTATTCAGACAGAGGAGCAGAGTCCAGGAGTTTCTGGAATCCTTCCTCTCATCTCGGCGCAGGACAAACTATGTCAGCCTTTAAGCTGCTCACCTCTCGGGCTAAGAGAACATGATCACGGATCTTTCGTCTCGCCTCAGTGGGACCCCCACAGGTTGGGTGTGCTTCCCTTGGGTGACCAGAGCGATATGGATTTTTTTCTGCCTCCTGGACGTATGTCAGTCCGCGTCCGTGGACGATCGCAAGCTATCAATTCTCTGTGTCCTTCCTCCTGACTTACGGGTTTCTGAGTCAACGCATCAATTTTCAAAGGAACTCAATATGCGAGTTACATTTTCTGCCTTTTGCGAGGGTACTAAGTAAGGCGATGTATGACCTGTAGCGCCCACTTGGTCCGGCCATCTGCGGTTCGCTCAGCTGCTCTTATCTTTTGCAGGCTTCCCGTATGAGCCTTTCGTCAGGGACGAATTTGGTCTCTTTCCTGGGCTCCAGCAAACTGCACCACAGTCCCAGAGCACTTCTTTTGGCTTTCAGTCATGACTTCTAGGATAGCCGTTGCAGCCATCCACCAAGGCTTTCCAGTTGGGCCGACGATCACCTACTCGTGGCCACTGGACTTACTAGAGGAAGGGGTTGGTGCCCCGCCTGGCATCTTCGGAGTTGCTTTTATAAGTGCCCAGCCGATGTTCGGCATTGCATTTACGTACTTCTTTTTGTTACGGAGATATCATATTGTGTCATGACGACACTTTCCTCCGATGGATCATCCAAAGGCAATCTCCTAAAATAGTCGGCACTGTTTATGGAACAACCAGAGTATGCACTCAGGTTCGAGGCATGGCCCCTTTCACGGGATATTTCGTGCAGCCGTTTGGATAAACGCATGCCACTTTTTACGCCTTGTTTTTTGCTTGACTTACTTCTTACCCCGCTAACCTTTGCTCTTGCAAAGTTTCCGGTCTGGGAATTCTTCAATTTAATTTAGCTAACACACATTTCCTTCCCAATCGTCTTTTACTAGCTGGTTCCGTCTCATGGACGAACTCGGTGAGTTTTGTTGCATTATTTTAGACACTGTTATGTTTATATCATGTCCGAACGCTCTTTTGATTGGCAGGTTTTCTGAGTTTCTTACTCGGATTCATGCGACGTTTGCCTCAGTTACTGTTAGCGGGTAGTGACATGTTCGGTTTGACTGTAACTAGGAGCAGTTTACTTCTTTTTAGTAAACTCCTATTCAGAGGTTTTTTGTCCTTAAGAGAATAGGGATTCTAATCCTTTAAGTAGGATTGAGCTAGTGTGAGTTTTAGGACCAGCCTTTTGAAAATTAAGCTTTGGCATGAACTCCCATCCTTCCGTTCCTCGGTTGCAATCTGATTGCATATTTATAGCATGGAAGGTAAGGTATAACTTGAAGTAAATTTACCCCGCTTAGCGTAGCGGGGATATTTATGATAGTTATACTAACCTTACATGCGTCCCAGCCCGCCTCCCCTCAGGCCTAGGTGGAATATTAAGTGAGGGTTATTAGAGGTATTATGGAGGTCAGGGCTGGGCTGGTAACTACATTTTTAAGGTCGGTTAGAAGTGCGTTAGAATCAGGTCATGGACCAGATTGTATATTTATAGCATGGAAGGTAAGTATAACTCTCGTAAATATCCCTGCTACGCTTATTTCATTATAACCATAAAGAAATTAAAAAAACGGGAATTATCTAAATAATACAGTAAGAACTGTCACAAAAATCTTTCTGCAACAGACCTTTGGTAAAGTGGCCAATCATGGTTTAGGCAGCATTCACCATCCTTCAGGGACATAAAGCAGTCAGTCTCTATTCAACCCCAGCCTGGTTCTCTGAACATGTCTCAAAAAAAGAGCAGGGTGTTCATCCACTTTCTGTCATGGCAAATTCCTTGGGTCCACACTGAAAACAAATCAAAGGTGACTTGTGCTTTCCCTGGCATGTGTGTAAAGGTGTAAAACTACAGTATATCTTCTGAAGAATATGCATATCTTCTAAGAGACTATGTATAACTTCTAAAAGACTATGTATATTTTCTAAAAGACTATGTTTATCTTCTAAAAGACTATGTATATCTTCTAAAAGACTGTATCTTTTAAAAGACTATGTATATTTTCTAAAAGACTATGTATATCTTCTAAAAGACTATGTATATCGTCTAAAAGACTATATCTTCTAAAAGACTATGTATATCTTCTAAAAGAAATGTATATCTTCTAAAAGTATAACTTTTAAAAGACTATGTATATCTTCTAAAAGAATATATATCTTCTAAAAGACTATGTATAACTTATAAAAGACTATGTATATCTTCTAAAAGACTATATCTTCCAAAAGACTATGTATATTATCTAAAAGAATATGTATATCTTCTAAAAGACTATATATAACTTATAAAAGACTATGTATATCTTCTAAAAGAATATGTATATCTTCTAAAAGACTATGTATAACTTATAAAAGACTATGTATATCTTCTAAAAGACTATATCTTCCAAAAGACTATGTATATCTTCTAAAAGACTGTTTATCTTCTAAGACTATGTATATCTTCTAAAAGACTATGTATAACTTATAAAAGACTATGTATATCTTCTAAAAGACTGTATATCTTCTAAAAGACTATGTATATCTTCTAAAAGACTATGTATATCTTCTAAAAGACTATGTATATCTTTTAAAAGACTATCTTCTAAAAGACTATCTTCTAAAAGACTGTATATCATCTAAAAGACTATGTATATCTTCTAAAAACTATGTTTATCTTCTAAGACTGTATATCTTCTAAAAGACTATGTATATCTTCTAAAAGACTATTTTCTAAAAGACTGTATATCATCTAAAATACTGTACATCTTCTATAAAACTATGTTTATCTTCTAAGACTATGTATATCTTCTGAAAGACTTATGTATATCTTCTAAAAGACTATGTATATCTTCTAAAAGACTATGTTTATCTTCTAAAAGACTATGTATATTTTCTAAAAGACTATGTTTATCTTCTAAAAGACAGTATATCTTCTAAAAGACTATGTATATCTTCTAAAAGACTGTATATCTTCTAAAAGACTATGTATATCTTCTAAAAGACTATGTATAACTTCTAAAAGACCATGTATATCTTTTAAAAGACTATGTATATCTTCTAAAAGACTGTATATCTTCTAAAAGACTATGTATATCTTCTAAAAGACTATGTATAACTTCTAAAAGACCATGTATATCTTTTAAAAGACCATGTATAACTTATAAAAGACTATGTATATCTTCTAAAAGACTGTATATCTTCTAAAAGACTATGTATATCTTCTAAAAGACTATGTATATCTTCTAAAAGACTATGTATATCTTTTAAAAGACTATCTTCTAAAAGACTATCTTCTAAAAGACTGTATATCATCTAAAAGACTATGTATATCTTCTAAAAAACTATGTTTATCTTCTAAGACTGTATATCTTCTAAAAGACTATGTATATCTTCTAAAAGACTATTTTCTAAAAGACTGTATATCATCTAAAATACTGTACATCTTCTATAAAACTATGTTTATCTTCTAAGACTATGTATATCTTCTGAAAGACTTATGTATATCTTCTAAAAGACTATGTATATCTTCTAAAAGACTATGTTTATCTTCTAAAAGACTATGTATATTTTCTAAAAGACTATGTTTATCTTCTAAAAGACAGTATATCTTCTAAAAGACTATGTATATCTTCTAAAAGACTGTATATCTTCTAAAAGACTATGTATATCTTCTAAAAGACTATGTATAACTTCTAAAAGACCATGTATATCTTTTAAAAGACTATGTATATCTTCTAGAAGACTATGTTTATCTTCTAAAAGACTGTATATCTTCTAGAAGACTATGTTTATCTTCTAAAAGACTGTATATCTTCTAAAAGACTATGTTTATCTTTTAAAAGACTGTATATCTTCTAAAAGACTATGTATATCTTTTAAAAGACTACTAAATGAATCCTTTCACTTATTCCTCCTCCCGACAACTGAACAAAATAAAGAAACACAAGAACATTAATATATCTTTTTATATATTCAAATTCAAGCCAGTAATAAATATATAAATAATCCCAATATTTTGATAAAAGAATTCTCTTAAAACAATAAAGAAAGTGTTAATTTTGTTTTGGAGTTTTTCACTAAGGTACAATCCTAATTACTTGCCTCTCATCTTATCCTAATGAAAGGAACATTAAAGGAAAGGTATCGTCCTATAAATACATTCAGAAATGAATGCCGCCATGCTGGTAACATCACTTCCTGTTTTCAAGTTTTCCGAATGGATCACGAGAAATCTGCAATGTTCACGATCACAAATCTGCCGGACTGAACATTTGTTATCGACAGCATAACAGATTTCTCACAATCAATAAGGAAAAATGAATGATGTATTTATAGGACAATAATTTTCCTTTAAAACTAGTAAACTCAGTCCCACACCAATGTCAAATACTAGCAAATCAAATCTTTACCTAGAAATGCAATAACAAACATATGGTAGTGCGGTTACATGGAACATTGCAACATGTTTGTCCTCAATTTTCCAGAAGTGGTGTCATAATATCTACTGTGAGGTAACCAAATATCATGCTCAAGAATGTCACTGAAAAGCATGTATTTTATAATAAATCAATCAACATTTGCATATTCCCAAACACTCATATCAGGCCTCTAGTTTCACTTTTTCAGAGGGGTGCTCCACCCTGCCCCTCATTACCTCAGTGCACCCTGCCCTCATTACCTCAGTGCACCCCTAAGCACTCTATATTTTGATCACAAAAACATACTTTTGAGAACTATTTTGCCTCCTTTTCATGCTGATTAGTTCTCCCATAAAAAAAGATGCAGAGACACTACTTGTTGTATTTATTACTCCATTATTTATGTTTCAAGCACCCTCAAACCTGCCCTCAAAGTGCTAATGATGCTTATAAATGCCCTTTTGGTCAGTGACACCCTGCCTTTTTGGATTAAGCTCGGGGACTTACATATGAATAAACAAATCGAAAAATGATTTTAATGCCATTAAAATCAAACAGTTTAGCCAAATTTTTGCACACATTGTACGTCATCAATTGCAAAACTAAGCACTAACACTTTTGAAGGACATTCATTTTGCCACTGATGAAGCATGAGGCATGCAAACTATTTGACAGCAAAATGTTGTTTATTTTGCTTGCTTGTTGGCCTTTAAAGCATGACAAAAATTATATTGATGGTTAACATGTGGACACCATTTTATTTTCATCTTGTCATAGTAAGTCGTACATCTGAATACTTCTAAAAAGAGTTTACCCTTGTAATCAGCGCAGTAACATTTACAACTTGGAAGTACAATCCACAATGGAAATGATTCCCTCTAAAACACTTGTTCAAAATTTACCTTGATACTTTAAATAGATTAGATTGCTTCCTAGATAAAGCCAAGGCTTCCCACCAACTTTTTCTTCTGTTCTTTATCAAGAAAACAAGCATACATTTGCTGAGGTACTGCAAAACTATTGCATTTTCATATTGGTCACATTGTACTTAAGGATCTATGCACAGGTAGATGCAACTTAAAAGACTAAAAGACTAGGTATAAACATGGGCTAAATTAATTGGTTTAAAATATGATCTAAACCATTAAAACAGCCAAATATTCCATTCAAATTGGGTAAAATTGACCAATTTACAGCTTTTCAAATTTGTAGCTGTTATTGCACAATAATGTGTGACATCAATGGTGGAAGGATCCTTCCTTACCTTTTGTAAAAACCTTTGTTTTTATTCCTCTGTCAATGTTGTATGAATATAGAATTGGACTTTGGGCAAAATTTGATGGAACTTTGTCTCAAGTCGAATCATCATGTACTGTATCTAAAAAAGACATTCTAAAATTTACAAGTAACTGAATTTGAAGAACAGAATTAAAGAACTATATAAAGATTTTGAGATGTGTTCCTCTTAGTATATCACAAATTCTTGACAAATGAACAAATCATGAAACTTTGTTTAATCATAACTATAAAACTAAATAAGCTTTTTACAAATTTTAAAAACTATTCTACTCAGAATTCCATGCTCTTTCACATATCTAAAATTATACGTCCATAGTCCTTTAAGCTAAAATGTTTATAATAATATAATGAAATACCTTAAAAATAGGTAAAAATTCCCCCAAAAGTGGTTACACTTGACCACTTCCTCAGGCAATGCCAGGAGGAATGCTCTTATATAAAGACAATTCAAATTGAACTATAAGTTAGTTAAATCCATCCAAGCCATTAGGCCCATAGACTTTTTCAAATCTGAATCGGCGATTTCCGGATAACTAATTTCAATAAAGTCACAAAGCCGAGATTCACGTATCCATAATGGACCAATCGTATGCTGGTGGAATCTTACTGACCAATAAAATACTGGAGGAATCTTGGACATCTACACAATTCACGCACAACATGGGACCAAGCGTATGAAAAAAATTTTCAAGCTCATGTATCATACATGCATTATACATGAAGGAAATACGCTTGTGCATATTGCTGCTTACATTTTTTCCTCAAACCTGCACCTGATTGGTTGGGAACAAAGAAAAGTTTCTCCACCATTTGATTGATTAAAGTACTGAAGAAATCATGTTTGGCTAAACTCAGTTTGAAAAGTCTTTAGGGCTTATCCCTGATCAAATTATCAACTCCCTAACAAAAACTATGGAAATGTGACAATATTGAAATATGGAATTATAATTGATAGTATCAAAATCTTATTACATTTCTCAGATTTTCTTACTTCTTTCAATTTACTTTAGGTACAGTTTTTTTTTTTTTTTTTTTAAGAATAAAAAGGTTTATACTTATCCATTAAAAATAAGATGATACATTTAAAGTTACATTATTAACAATCATATGCTCTACAAAAAGTTTCAAGGCATTGGATGCAGCACGAATATTCATCAGAACAAAAATATTTGTAAAGTTTTACAAAAGACAACCTCATTCTTAATCAGTTGGGCTAAATGGGCATATAAAATAAATGTCAAGTAATACATTCAAACACAAAGAAAAAGCTAAACAAATTTTAAAATAATTAAAATATAATTTAGATAAATATAATAAAAGTTTAAAAACTGCACAAAGGGCTATTTAACTACTAAGGAATTTATGATTGTGACCATTGTCTTAATGTTAAATTGAAGAAAATATAATATTAATTAATCACTTTGTACACTAAAGGTCAAGGGAGCTTATATAATTAAAAAAATGTCAACCTTAAATTATACAAGCAAAAATATGCTGTTGCAACTATCATACACTCAAAGAAAAGGTATCGTCCCATAAATAAATTTGTCAATTTTTCTTAATGATTGTGAAAAATCTGTGATTTTATCGAAAACACATGTAGGACCCTATATTCAGTCCAACGGATGTGTAATCGATAACATCGCAGATTTCGCGATCATTAGGGGAAATTGAAAACTGGAAATGACATTTCCAGCATGGCAGCGTTCACTTCTGAACATATTTATGGGACAATACATTTCCTTTAATATATGCTAAAAACTGGAAGTTCATGATTAGGCGGTTCTTCAATGTGTGTGCATCCTTAGATGTTGGAGGGAAATGTGGACAGCTGTATGAAAAAATTAAACCAGCAGAACAAAATTTAGAAAATTTTAGTATTAGCTGTATTTTTGGGGAGGCATTTTGATTCGTTTATGGGATGCCCATACACGGACGAGAACAAAATCATGACGGACAGACATAAATCGACAACCAAGTCAATGTCCACGGCCTTTGATAACCAGTTGTGGTGCCCTGCTTGGGCGGCACATATAAATACCTGATATATGGAAGTGCCCCCCCCCCCCCCTTCCTTCCTGGGAACTCTGTTTACTGTTGTTCACAAGTTAATTGCAGCTGAAGTAGAATGAACACTACAGTGAATATATTATTGAATTAATGCAACATATGAATAAATACCAATTGAATGGTGTAAAAATGAACAAAATTCCTTTATTTTTCTTTAAATATAGTAATGAGTTGGGCTTCACATTATTCATTGTAAATAAAATAAATACTGTAAGAACATCCTAAAGAATAAGCAAACAAACATAACCTGATAAACCATTAGGTTTGAGAATTCATTAAGTGTGGGGGTATTTTTCTTGAGTCTCAAGAATATTCTAACACATTTTTCGTAAAAACTTTGATACAAATTTTCAAATTAATCACAATTATTTCTTAAATAATTATTCAAAAACAGGAGTCAACAAAAAATAACACACGGCCGTGTTATTTTAAAATTCCCTTGTATAAGCAAAAACAACACGTTCACTTTTTGACCAATTGCTCCTTTAAACTTGACCCACAAAAGACACCCTGCCAGATACTGCAATTCACTTAGTGGACTGAATATTATTTTTTTTCATCAAGAACACATTTTTAAAATAATTTTTCACAATGCAAGCAATTCATATCGGCTCCATTACCTTTTTTTGCTGCTCATTATGAATTTCCTAGTTTACAGTTTTTTAGAATTTTTCAAGCTAATTTTTTCATTCCTAATTAACCCTTACTCTACCAACACATTTTTGAAAATGCGCCTGAGAGGCAGTCAAAGACGGGCCACCAAAACGGCAATAATATTGCCGTGTGGTAAAGGTTTAATCTCTGTCTTTCAAGCAGCACAGTCGGGCTCGTTCCGCTTTAGTGACCCTGTGGGCCTCCCACTGGGTCCAAGCTGCATATATTTTTGAGTTGCCGCACTTGTCGTGGGTTAATTAACCCGTACTCTACCAGCACTTTTTTGAAAATGCGCCTAATAGGAGTCAAAGACAGGCCACCCAAAACGGTGATAATATCACCGCGTGGTAGAGTAAGGCTTAAAATACAAACATTTCCAATACAATTAAAACAATATCACAAACCCTAAATCACCTCCAACCAATAGATAAGTAACATTGCACTTTCAAATTTCTGAATAAACATTGATACATTTTCTTGACTATGTCAATTCATGCACACATAAAAAGTACTTTAAAAATGGCTACATTTCAGTCAGAGAATGGAGTGATGATTGATGGCTTGTCACAAAATGTCACGTCACAAAATTTCAAATTTGTCACGTTTCAAATGTCACCAAATATTTTGGCACCTTTTGCGCATCAGTTTAGCCTTTGTCACATTTGATTGGCAGATTCACACATTATGACCAGTTGACCTGTGATACTCATAGGAAGGATCATTTGGTTATGCCTGTTGTATGGAAAATGGAATTCACCACTAAAATGCAACATCAAATTACCAATGAGTGTGAGTGAAGGGGTAAAATATGTCACAAAATATCATACAAATTTTAATACATCTGTTCATTTTGTCACAAAATTGTCAAAATGTCACAGAATGTCACAGATTTTTAGACAAAACTTTTTTGTCACAAAATGTCACCATGTCACGAATGCTCCATTCTCTGATATTTGTATAAACTGTTGTGATTCATCTGAAGGAAACTGCTTATTTTATTTAAAATCCTACCATACTGCCAAGGGCACAATTGTAACTGGTCAAATTAACAAACTTTTCATATATTAAAACCAGAATTTTAGGTTTGCAGAATTAAGGGGAGGGGGATGGTATAGGCATCTTTGTTCTGTTAAAAACATTTGGAGATCATGGACCACTGCCTGTAATGGGTGGATTCAGAAAGCTTTGATGAGAAATGAGAAGAGGTTACCATACCTTATTGAGCACCAAAACATCATCTTCAACCAATTATTTGGGCTAAAAGTCCAAGCAATTAAGTTTGATGAAAACATGTGTTTTTGCTTCTCTGAACTACCCCTGTACTGCCATTCCCTTGGATTCACACTTATACTCTAATCAAATACTTGGCCTGAGATTTCATAAGACTGGCAGGAGGGGTTGGAATGGTCACCTTGACCCTTGTGGAAGAACCTTCAAATCTTTTCAACTACATCAAACCTATGCAGCCACGTAAATCTTTTTCCAGAAACTATCTTAGCTACAGTAGCTCTCACAAACATTTATGAGAAAATACACAAAACAAAATAGAAAAAGAATGAGAAAGATTCAACATGATGACAGGCAGATCAAGAGGTAGTGAGTATCACAGAAAGACAATACTTAGGTGTTTCTTATCAGGATTTGGCACCTGGTGCCTCCTTTGGTATATGTCTGTTTACCATGTAAACTTCCGCATCTTTCTTGTAGCCAAATTTGTCATAAAATGGAATGTTTTCAACTTTACACTCGAGCGTGGTCTTATAGCAGCCTAAATATTGACTAGTAAGGTTAAAGTTTCCACCAATCTGAGGACAAAAAAAAAGTGAAAGAGGGTCACAGTTTTGAATTTTGTTGAGGTTGAATTGGACATTGATATTGATACGTGACTTCACACTTTCAGAAAATCTGGTACAATATCAGGCTCGTTCCCATATCTAAAATTATACTTCTAAGTTTGTGTTTGTAATACTGGGAAAGAAAATCACAAACTTTAACTGATAGTACTACAAATTTATTGTTATCATTTTACTATTAATTTATCTAATTTTTTCGGATGAACAAAATTGGATCAATTTATCTTATGAGAGTGCACCAGATTCGGATTGCTCTATGTCCAGTGGCATAGCCTAAGGGTGGACAAAGGGGGCGATCGCCCCACCAATATCAAATTTGTATTGCTTCAAAATTAGTACCGTTCGTCGGCAGGGCCATATTTTGTATCCTGTCAGTTTATTTCTGTTACTTACCCCACCAATTTGGGAATCCTGGCTACGCCACTGCCTACTGTGCTGAAGGCTACTGTATTGAAGCTCTGATTTATAAGACAACATTAATCGTAATCTGATGAAAAATCCTTTTAACTTTAACTCCAATTTTTTTCACACAAATCTGGAAGAAAACCACCAAATTTTGTTGAGGTTAAATTTGACATTGATATTGAAGTCGTATTGATTTTTATTTCTTTGCAGGTTTTCAGAAAATGAACCAGTGCAATATCAGGCTTTTTCAACAATTTTCAAAGTATTTAAATTTAAAATTATACACCTTTATATTGTATTACTTCTTTTCTGACATATAGAATGGTTTTAAACTACAAAATCTATGGACAAAATACAACAACTTTTATGAAGACTTTTGAACAATGTGAGGACACAGCTAGTCTTGTTTCCAACAAAAATAAGTCTAAACTTGGATTCTCAAATGTGCTCCACTAGCGAACATGACACCTAAAACTGTCAAGCCCAAGATGGAATCACTTCTGGTATAAATTTGCACAAGGTAATGATTAAAATATGCAGCTAAGGGTTCCATAAAATAACACCATGAAGAATATTGGGAGATGTAAGGCAAAAGAGAATTAGCTTGACTGTAAGAGCAACCTTGCATTTCATATAGGTCATTGCGGGGAAGTAAGTGTGACCTATTCTATGGTGAGTGATGATGACTTCTTCTTTGCTATTCAAAGAGTAATATAGTCAATCATATATAGTCAATCAATTACAAATGTCATTCATCAGTATTCTGTATTACTTACAATTTACCAAGCTGCTTGCCTCTGCAATCTTCAAGGACAACTACATCTTCAATTCTTCCTCTCTATGGAAGATAAACAATATCTTTATTTTCAACAATTCATTCCTCTAAAAAAAAATATTAGTTGTGTTTTTTTGGGCTGGAAATATTACTATTATAATTTAATTCACTATTATGGTATATGAATAAACAACTAATACTTGATTTCTTCTTTAGCAGCATTTCTGCAACACATGTTCAATGGACTTATAATTGCACACATTTCCAGGTCCACAAGGACACGTTAGATTAGCAAACTTGTTAGAAACTTCTCAGCATACATCCTCAGTGGCTCTTTATTTTCTACTAAATACTTTCAAAAAAATCTGCAAATTTGAATTTGCACAGGAGGAAAAGAAAATGTGTGCATTCTTTACAAATAAACCCACTTTTTTTATACAAGACATACATATTAACTATTTAATCTTGACATATGGTAGTTGGAAGAAAGGCACCTAATTTTGACAAAGATATTCTTAAACTACACAACACCTCATCTCAAATTTGCATTGTGGCAAATAAGCACAAAAAAAAAAAGCAAAATATTGATCAGAATAATTTGCTGGTATGCTGTCAATATTCATGCAAAATATTTAAGTGTGGCCAAAATGAGATAAATGTTAGTACAATGTACATATTTCTGTGTATATAGCATGTGTTCATCCTAATCTCACATCAGGTAATACTTACCAAGGCACACCCATGGATAAACTTTTGTTCTACTTCAAGAGTCGCGGCAGCCACTACCTCTCCTTTGCTAGTGTCCTCTACCACAGTAACATAATAGTCATTTGGTATCGCTTTCATCTTCCTAAAAGTTTCTACGGAGAAAATTGTACGACAATTATTTTGAGGGATATGATTACTGACTTCTCTATGGACTTGTGATGAAAGAATACTGTGTACAGGGTCGCTGAGGGGATGAAATGAAAAAGATGAATATAATGGGTGCACTTATCATGCTAATAAATTGAGGAGATTAAAACAAAAATGATGACACTTGCAGTTAGGGCCATAATTCTCATCCAGAAAATGGAAGGGGGGGGGGACATAAAAGTGGGGGACAAGAGGCAGCTTTTCCCCAAAATGTACTGAATTTTTAAAATCCTACTAAAAAGGCCTATAAATTGGACAAAATATGTGACCTTACGAAATTTGCTGGAGGCGAGACAAGTGGGAGGACAAAGCAATTTCATGGCGGGGAAAGTGCCCCATCTTGTTTTCCCCCCGTAGTGCCACCACTGAAAAAGACTGAAAAACAGGAACTTAACATGAGCATTTTTCTAGTTGTCCCATTCTGAGGACACAAAATACTGCTCAATTTATATTAATTAGGCAGCAGCTTTTTGCTTGGTTTTCAGTATTTTCAACGCTTTAAGCTCATGTTGTTGCTACCTGTCCATTTACCTATAAGATTCTTACCTTCAAACAGTTTTCTCGATACATCACCAACCACCGTCAAGTTTGACAAAAGCTTCATGTAACCTGGATAAAATGTACAGTGTTGATAACTTTTTAGTTTTATGTTGCTTGGTGGTGTGTAATACTTGCTTGGGTCACATGTTCCAGTGTGGTTAAAGGTAGATCAAGAGTTACTTAAAGGACTAGTCCTCAGGAAAAATTATGATACAATATGCATAAAGGCTTTGAAAAATGTGCAGATGTGACATCACAACTAGTCTGATTTCAGTCATTTCTACATAACTTTAAACTTGAATATCTCCTTGATGGAATAATATTTTTGAATTCTTTCTTCACCATTTTGTTTCTTTTTAAATCCTCTGTCAAACAAACTGAATGTGCTTGACCACTGAACTAATCCTTTAAGGTGCAATGGAAGAAAGTGGCAGGAGGCATTGAATGGATTGGTGACATGACAAAGAATTACTGTAAAATGATGAAACATAGGAGGGAGAAAGAGAAGGATTCGAAAGGGTGTAATTAGACTGAAACAAAGGATATTGATCATTGCTTTGAAAAACCAATTCAATAAAATATGCAGCAAAATGAAAAATATAATAATCTTAGATTGATTTTTTTTATATGTTTGGTTTACCGTACTGTACCTGTGATCAATGTTACATGTATGTTCTGTCAATACTCAACTTGGTTTCAATTATGAGCTACTGAGGGGTAATGTTATATGTCCTTGTTACAAAGTGCCTCAAGTGGTCCATTGAAATGAAGTACCCCCTCGCCACTGATTATTACACAGCTTTTGATTTTTCTTATGTTTATATGGAAATTTATAATAAATAAACAAGCAGATCCCCCTTATTCTAAATGGAATTCTTTGTATTTTGGTGATACACTGTCTTTTTACGGGAAGCAGCTTATTCTGTGTTGGATCTAGCCCTACCACCAAACAACATACAGACTGTGGATATTCAGAATAGACATTCACATCATTTAAAAAAAAATTGAAGCTAAGTAACATTAAGAATTACATAATTCTTCTGTTTCATATGGCAAGCATTTTGCATGTGTCCAAAAATCCTACACATTGATTAGCAACAACTATTTGTTATTTCAAAACTTAAAGGACTGATCTACTCAAACTGTTTTAGAAATAAAAGAGAACAAATTTGCAGCTGGCGGTATAACCTGAACATACTGTACATTGTCAATATGATTTACAAAGCTGATGAAGACAAGCAAAATACTGTAGTGCTATGAGCAAATATAACCTCCCACAACTGTTATCATACAATGTAAATTCAAAAAGTATCAATTTCTTTCTGAAGCTCAACTTCAATCAATTCTAAGTTTAATTTTTTTTTTTAAATCAAGTTGAACACTGTACCTCTGTTATAATCACCAAGCTGCAAAGGTCTGAGTTGTAGTGCTTGTCCAGGGTTTTGCAAAGTAATTCCATTGGAAAAGACCACCTTACTCTTCCCAAAGTTGATTTCTTTTAAAAGGCTCGGATCATATAAAGGGTCATCCATGGTATTACTCTGTGAAAATATGAAAAAATACCAAAACTACCAAAAACATATATATGAAATATCAATTTTTTATTTTATTTTATCAAATATTTTTTTTGGTGCGCAAACTAAGGTTAGTTGGTTTTGGTTTGTTGATGTTTAACGGCACCGCAACAGTCAGAGTCAAATGTGCCAAGAGGGTGTTAATGAATTATGGTGTAAGATTTAGGATAGTGAGGAAAGGAAGGTTTGAGGAGAAAAGGGGGAAAAACAGAAAGAAAAAAAAAGAAAAAGGAGGTAAGGTTAGGTATAGGAAGGAGGAGGGGAGTTGATGATGTTTGAGGAAGAATTGTTTTCGAAAAGGTCTGAGATTGAGGATAGTGAGGAGAGAAGAGATCTGGGAGTTCTTGTATAAGGTATGTTACGAAGATATGCTTGATGGAGAGATCGGTGTTACAAATGAGGCAGAGAGGGGTAGGCGAGCCAAATAAGAGATTGGAGTGAGTGAGCGCAAACTGAGATTACTTAAAATTTTGAACAAATATGCTATGCGCCAAGTAGGGGCCTATGTAGTGTGCACTGTGCAGTACTGTAACATTACTGAAGGACCTAGCTTGCTGCCAGATACAAAATGGTCATCTTGCTCTTTCTCTTGTTTGTTAATTCAGCCATGTGAATCAAACTTTTATTTATGATATAGAGGGGACAATATGGTAGCCTGTGTGGGGGTCACTCGCAATTTGTCGCAAAACGTAACGCTTAGGCACAATGGAAAAACCCATCGCATCTGGAGATTCTTAACGGCAATAAGAATTTTTGGCCCTTAGACCCCTCCAACCCGACTCCCCCGATTTTCTCAAAATCAGGGGTAATCCACACCATTCAACCCGAGAGACTCTTCACAATTAATTGACTAGCATCCAGCTATTGTTACACCATATACAACACAGGGGTAATCTACACCTTCTTAACTGACAGCATCTTCATAGTCTATTCACAGTTAACTTGTTAGCAACCAGCTACTGTTACACTGTACATAATAGTCATTCATCTAGGCTCAAGCCACATAACTGCTGTTCAGTGATGCGAATCAGATTAGTCCTTAGCGGAGCTTAAATATAAATATACATCACATGCTTGGGAGGACTTTGTGCAAAACCCATGAATGATTGATGGACCATTCCTCGTAAGGATGGTTATTTCATCATGATATCTCAAAAACTATGATAGCACATACCTTCTAGAGTTGGTCATTTCCTTCTTTGTTATTCAAGGATTTGTTTATTACTTTCCTTCAGAAAAAATAGATAGAAAGAAATCGAAAGGAAAACAAGTGGGTGACTACAGGAGTTGTCGACCATCTTTCCACACAAACATATATGAATATTCATGAGATACAATGTAACATGAAGATCGATCAGTCATTTTGTTTATTGGTCTAATGTAAAACTAGAATTTTAGCACTCTGCAGAGTGTACCTCCACCCCTTTCATTCCCCACCATAATACAATCTACCTCAGAAACTCTCGACCCACCAACTTATAACCCCAAACAATCTCTTTCGCACTGTTGATCTGTATTGCCATTTAAATTCTAAACACTTGAGGATCATCACTTGTGATCATTGTTTTCAGTTTAATTCAGGCTAAGCATTTATACTTTGAGCTCTATTCAGGGTAGATTCACATTTCATCATTTTGCTTCATGGCATAAGCCAATTGTTTTGATTTCTTTGATACCAGAGAACACTTCACTTGATTTTCTTTGAGTCCAGAAAATTGATTGTATGGCTGTTCTTTCATGGCATGAGCTCATTGATCAGCAAAAGTTTCAACTAAGTCTTAATAAATATTGCCCTAAAATATCCCCGTTCCTCCAGTTCTACTCTCCCCTTGTTCCCACCAATCCACCCCGAATCCCAATCCCAGCGAGCTAACCCACTCACCCCCAACCCTAGCGAGCTAACCCACCACAATCCCAATCCCAGTGAGCTAACCCACTCCGAATTCCAGCGAGCTAACCCACCCACCTACCCACCCCCAATCTCAGTGAGCTCACCCACCCATCCCCAATCCCAGCGAACTAACCCACCCACCCACACCCAATCCCAGCGAGCTAACCCACCCACCTACCCACCCCCAATCTCAGTGAGCTCACCCACCCATCCCCAATCCCAGCGAACTAACCCACCCACCCACACCCAATCCCAGCGAGCTAACCCACCAACCCACCCCAATCCCAGTGAGCTAAACCACCCACCCACCCACCCCCAACCCCAGCAAGCTAACCCACCCACCTACCCACAATCCAAGCAAGCTAACCCACCCACCCATTCCCAATGACATCCCTGATAATATAAACAGCACAGTTAGACTGTTTGCTGATGACTGCCTTGTGTACAGAACAATTGATATCCTCTGACCAGCAAATCCTCCAAGATGATCTTAACAAACTTGAACAATGGCAAAACAAATGGCAAATGAATTTCAACCCCTTTAAATCCTACATCTTGTCAATTTCCTCTAAGAAATGCTTTAAATCACCTGTTTATACCTTATGCAACCAGCCACTAAAACATGTCAACTCCCACCCATACCTAGGTGTTGAAATTGATAATAAACTTAGATGGCATAAATATATACATAACATAACCAAGAAAGCTAACTTTATACTTGGCCTATTAAAATATAACCTCTCAAACTGTCCCACCGACGTTAAATCCACTGCTTATAAACTTCTAGTCAGGCCAGTACTTGAGTACGCATCTGCAGTCTGGGACCCCCATCACCAGTGCGATGTGGATAAACTTAAATCTATCCAAAGGAGAGCAGCCAGGTTCTGTATGGCAGACTACTCTTATAAATCTAGTGTAAAAAACATGCTTTATAAATTAGATTGGCCCCTGCTTTAAACAAGAAGACACAACACCCGGCTACATATGCTATATAAAATCAATAATAATCTTGTCGCCATCTATAAAGATGAGCTTATCCCCACCGTCAGAACTAATACAAGAAATAATCATGACCTTAATTTCCAGCTTCCCTATGCTAAAAAGAATGTATATAAACACTCTTTCTTCCCTCACACACTAAAGGATTGGAATGCTTTACCGTCAGACATTGTACATGCACCAAGTCTCAACTGTTTCAAAGCTAAACTTACTAACACTTGTATTGCTAACTATTTTTTTAAAAATATTTTGTACTCATACTTATTACGCTCGGTTGGCGTTCATGTCCTCTTGAAGGATTTTTGCCGACTTAACCGTTTCAGATTCAGATTCCCAATCCCAATCCCAGTCATTTTACCTGCACCCACCCACCCCTAATCCCAATGCCAGTCATCTTACCCACCCACCCTTAATCCCAATCCCTGTCACGAACCCCCTCTTCACATATTTTCTGGAATTGCCCAACAAGCTTAGTGGGTGGTTAAAACATGTACATTGACTCACCCTTAAGTGCAAATGACTTACTCAAAATCACTCATCTCTGTACAAAGTCAATGGGTCTGAAGTAAATTGACTCACCCCAGAGTCACTCTGGTGACTGACAATTTGGTACAATGATGCACATGTGAGTCACTGTTTCACATGTCAATGACCCACCTTTGACTTACATTGCCTGGGATAGTAGGGGTGAGTCATACAACTGACAAGTGCATAAGCAGTAACAAAACCACACTAAATTTGATCCAAATCCAGTCATCAGTTCTTGAGATAGCCATTATATATATATATATATATATATATATATATATATATATATATATATATATATATATATATATATATATATATATATATATATATATATATATTTATTGATGACAAACAGAAAAACGGAGACGGAAACATACCTCCGTCCAACTTTGTTGGCGGAGGTAATTATAAACTTCCACTAACATAACATAACACAACAAGATTGGCTTAGAAAGGTTAGTCACCCAATAAAAAGGCCAAACTAACACCATCACCACAAAAAAATGATAATAATAATATTAAAAGAAGCCCAGAGTTAGTAAAGAACTTATCAATGTTGACTTTGAAAATTGTGAACAGGATTGGGGCTGACTACCCACTCAGGCAAACCATTCCACTCATTAACAACTCTCTGCAAAATGCCAAAACACCGAATATCTTTCCGTGAGAACTCTTTGGTCAACTTCAAACCGTTACCATGTGTCACATGAGGATTAGTAGGTGAACCATGCAAGAAATAACAGAAAGTCAAAGCATCACTACCAAATAGGAACTTAAAAACCTGAATCCTATCGCCACGTACTCTTCTCAACTCAAGCGTGGTCAAACCAAGAATTCGCAACCTAACGTTATAAGACTGAGGGATTCCTCACTTCATCATCATAAGAGAGATTCCTTAACTAGCCTAAAGTTATGGTCTAAACACGTTAGGATACAGTACTCAGTAGGCCTAGTTCAATTCAATCCTTCAAGTTCAAGGCTGAGATGACAAGTATAACGTTAGGCTGATAATATTAGTAATTAAATAACTACTTACAAGCCTTAACGTTGGTTAGGCCTACCGTTAACGTTATGCCTTTTGCAATGAACCCAAGAAAAAGTTAACCCTAAAATATTGCAGAAAAAACGACAAACAATAAAAACTATGGCTCACTTGTTTGAAAACTATGAAGAAACCGTCTTTCTTTTAGCAGTCTACTAGTAGTAACGGAAGCAATGCTGTTCTATTTTCAACTTTCGAGTTCGACGTGTCACCTTCACATTCGCGCAACTACTACTATGTGAACACAGTCTATCTCCAAAGTAAAAATATAGTATCCCTTTAAATTTTAATGAACATTTTGATAAATATATTTATATCTAAACATTTTTTATTTTTATTTATATAAAAGTAATTCAGGAGATTTGAATGTTTTTAAATTACTTTTATTTGGAATTGTGTTCTTGATGACTTTTAATTTATTGATTTTGTGGTATTAAAGGTCTAACAAGACAACGCTTGATCAGTGATTTTATTCTCCGCTCAGCCTGGTAATGGGCACATAGCGCATACACTGCAGTGTTATCACACTCGCAAACCAAGCTGCAGCAAGACTGCAAACTGCAACTTAAGACAACTTAAAAAGCGAAACATCATACGCTATGAGACTGTGAGAGACACTTGGTACCAACTTAGTTGGAAAATCCCAACGAGTATAATTTGGACAAACTTAGCATAAAACAACTTAACAAGGAAAAATGTTCTTAACTCTAACCCGCTGTAAGTCCTTAATGTATGTTAGGCTACACATCTTGTTGTAAGAGGAACATAACATTAGGCTCAAATGTAGACTCTTACACTGCAGTGCATGCACTCAGCGCGTAGAATCATGGGAAGAATGCCCATGCCGCAAAACAATCTATCTTTAATAGTTTTGTTCCTCCAAAACAATTGAAAAACAAAATGAGTGCACATTTCAGAAACCTAACCCTAATTAGTCTGGTCCATAACGACTTCTTTTTTCCAATAAATCTTACTTTTTGTTGTTTTTGAATGAAAGAAAGTGAATATGACATGCAAATTGATCAAGGTAAACTTATTTGCAGCATCTGCATTTTCCCCAAAACCGACCATCTTTTAGTCATTTTACTTAAATGATTTTGCTTATTTTCTATACAGGCTAGTGTTGTTTTCATTGTATTTTAACATGTACTACTACTAACCCCAGTGGGATCTTGGATGAAATAAAATGTTATGCACTTGTCAATTGTGTGACTCACCCCTACACCATTGCACCAAAGTGGGTGGACAAAACATGTACATTGATGCACCTCTCAGTCACTTAAGTGACTGACATTTTTGTGAAATGACTTACCCCAAATCAATCACCTCTGTACAAAGTCAATGGGTCTGAAGTAAATTTACCCAACCCAGAGTCAACTCTGGTGACTGACAATTTGGTACAATGATGCACATGTGAATCACTACTTCATATGTCTATGACTCACCTTTGACTGACATTGCCGGGTGTAGTAGGGGTGAGTCAAACAACTGACAAGTGCATTAGGCCTATAGGGCTCACCTGAAGTTCGATTTATAGGGGCACTTATATTACGGTCAATGGGAGCAAAACATGATTTTTAGGCCTAACAGTTGGGCCTACCTTAGCTGAAAGCTCCCACTGTCCCAGAGATATAATTATTATTTGATATGTCATACTATGTCACTCAAAAAACTAAATTTCACACCCCGGGATGGCTGGAAACGAAAAAAAACAGCATTTTGTGCAGTCCGTCATGCTATGATTTATGCACTTGTCAGTTGTATGACTTACCCCTACTACCCCCGGCAATGTCAGTCAAAGGTGAGTCATTGACATATGAAAACGTGACTCACATGTTTGTCATTGTACCAAATTGTCAGTCACCAGAGTGACTCGGGGTGAGTCAATTTACTTCAGACCCATTGACTTTGTACAGAGGGGAGTGATTTAGGGTAAGTCATTTGCACAAGATTGGTCAGTCACCTAAGTGACTAGAGGGTGTGTCAATGTACATGTTTTGACCACCCACTTTGGTGCAATGACTCACCTTGTCCAAGGGTGTAGGAAGTCCCACAATTGACATGTGCATTAGTACTAATGTTAGGCCTACCTATGTCTGATTTAGATGCGAAAATATCAATGTCACGTAATATGTACTTTAATAGCGTAACATTTAAGGCCTAATATTTTCCACAAAAACACCTCGTTTTCGGGGTGCAGGAATTTTTTTCTTTTGCTGATATATCATGACAAAATTAACTTAAGAATTTTGGGAGGTTTTAATTGTGGTAAGCCCTTTGTGCAATTTTGGTTGAAATCACAAAAAAATTGTGTTTTCTCCCATTGACCCATAATGATTGATAAGTGCCCCTATAAATTGAGTTTGGGGTGAGCCCTATACTGTAATATAGATAGAACTTTCAAATATGGTCTTTAAAGGAGACAGTCTGATATAATCATTATTTCATATGATAAAGGATACAAATCTTAACCAACTACCAAAAACAGCAAGTCAAAATGTTATTTCTATCTCAAGTTATTCATTTTTGAAGGTGACACCTGGAGGCTGCCATTTTGTTCGATTCTGTATTGAAATATTGTGCATGATCACATAATTTCCCCAATCGGGACATAAGGAATTTACTGTATTTCTTTATAAATGTGATTAAAGTTTTTATTCCAAAATGCTAGTATGGCTGCCGTTAGTGATGGCTGGCTGCCGAGGGTACTAAAAAAATCTATACCCTGCTGAACTGTTTTAAGCCTTGTGGTAAAACAGGGAAATCTCAGTTTTAAAGGAATATTCCCATGGTTTCTTGTAAAATATTATTTGAAAGAGCATACTTTTAGAGCCAATTTGGTACAAAAATCAGGTTGATATGATATTCTGTTTAGGAGCTATGGATTTTTAAAGATTTCCCAATTGCATTCTAAAGTTTTATTACAGTATGATGAATTCATGTTTGATGATTTCATAGAGGCAATTCCATTGCAAATGTTTATGTATTTCTTTTAATGTTAAGTGGTTGTTTCTGTATGGTTATAAACAATTTTCCAAAAGTTATTGAAGTTGGGTATATTTGGCAATATGTATAAATACCTAACTTTCATCAATTTATTTTTCTAGGTTTTAATAATAAAAATGGATGATAGATATTAATGACATACATAAACTTTGTGGGAGAATGTGCTGCTGTGATGTTATACTGAGCCTTTTCTTATTCGTTTATTTCTTTTTTATGAAAGGTTACGAAAAAATATGGGAAAATTCCTTTAAGATCTTTGTGAAAAAGAAACCATTTTACCCTTTTTTCCACCCACAATGCTTATTCACGATGTTTGAAGCCCATCCATGTCTTTAAAAACTGTTTTACGGTGGTTTTAGTTACTTTTATCGAAGTATTTAGAGTACTAGCCCAGTACTTTTCATTGCATAAAAATTGTCTGACGAGCTCTCCAAAGTACAGTTAAAGTTCAAAACACTGCTATCGGGCTATAACATTTTAATGGGGGTAATAGCTTTTAGATTATTTTAGGGAAAAAATTAAGATAATATTTAGTAAAGATAGTACCATTATATAATCTACACATTTCTTAGTGTTTTATTTGTTTTTGCACACAGTTAATATACTAAACCTATTTAATAAAATTATATGAACCCAAAAAATGTTGTCAGTGAAAAATCAACCTGCAGTTGAGTGGAACATCCTAAAACTTATTTGTAAACATTTAAATAGTTGATCACAAACGTGACTAAGAAAGATGGCGACCAAAACATGGATTCAAAAAAGTTTATCCCATTGTGGTGCTTAACAGGTAAAGATTAAGGAAAAGTTTTTTTTGGAAAAGTGTAATAATTTGACTAATAAGTATAAGAATATCCAAAAAGTAAGTTATTTTTCAATCATTAATTTTCTACAACGTGTGAATTAAAAAAAAAAAAATAACCCTCGTACGGCAATCAAAATGTCAACCTTACTGAGGGACTGTGTATAATAACTAGTTATAATTAGCCTGCATATGTTTCCTCTAAAGTTTTGAGTCCTATTAGTAGTACTTCCTACTCTTCTTTTTTTGACCTGTGACAGCATGCTGTGTGTGGAGTGACAGTCATCATCATAGTGTAGGAGTGCCTTTGAAAAGTTTGATGTTGTATATTTTATTTTCCCAGTCTGGAGTAAATTCATCAAATTCATACTTTTCTATTCCAAATCAAGCAATATGTGTGCTCTATCACAGAAAAGGATATCTCTTAAGTATATTACATCAAGTTTTTTATGAGGAGATGAGCTAGGCTATGTGAAATATAATGTACACATACACATATCATTGCAGGAAAGTAAAGTCCATTTTTGGCAAAATTTGACTTTTTTATTGGAAAATATTCTATGACCAAGTAGTAGGCTACTTTCTATATCTCTGATTTAACATATATCATCTAGGAAAAAAATATTGTGGAAAAAGAAAATATGCTATGTGCTGATGTATGCAGAAGTCAGAACTTAAAATGCGATTATCTCAGAGTGGCATTTTGGACAGACAACAAGGTAACTTTCCTGTGACGATATTATGTCCTTATACAAACTAAAACTAAACACAAACTAAACAGCTGACAAGTGAAAAGCTGACAAATATTTGCTGTTTGATTTACCAAAATGGTATTCATATACTTTAGATGTCGACATGACATCTACTTTACTGATGTCTACATGACATGTACTTTAGATGTCTACATGACATCTACTTTGGATGTCTACAGGACATCTACTTTAGATGTCTACAGGACATCTACTTTTGATGTCATCATGACATCTACTTTAGGTTTGCTACTTGTGCAATATCTAATTTGATTTCTACATGATATCTACTTTAAATGAACTCAGGACTCTACATGACATCTACTTTAGAAGTCAATATAACATTTACTTTTGATGTCCACATGACATCTACTTAAGATATCTTCATGACATGTTTATTAGATGTCTAGTATATTGTAACTATTGTACAATACTTGTAAGATCACATCCTCATGTTAAGGTCAACTAAATTTGATCCCCTTATGTGATAGTCCATGTACAAGGTCTGGAAGTGTGAATGATCTGTTCGCCCCAAGTTTTATTTTGGGGCAATTCACTGTGACAGCCGGAACATTTGATAAAAGTTCTTACATTCAAACATCCTTCAAGGAAAATTTGAATAGAAGAGTCATTTACTATCATAACCTATGAATGGTTGATGGGTACTATTTTTCATTACATTTACAAGTAATTCACAACAACAAAAATGTTCATGACAGCCAAGACAACAAAAAAAAAGACAAGATTTTAAACTTTTGTTTAAATTGTATATAAATATCTCAACTGAAGGTCTATCTACAAACTACATAATGAAATCTATAGATACTAAGTTATAGTACATGTGGTATAAAAATTCTTAATCTTCCCACATGTTTCCATTTTATTCCCATAACTCTATCGTGACAGCAGGAACAAGCTAGCTTGACAGCCGGGACTTTTTAGCAGCATAATTATTATGCAAAACCAATGAAATAACTTGTACTAATGATATAACAAATTGTTTTGAAACTTAATTGTTTATAAATTTTAACCAAAATATGCCTTAAAGTAGTAAGTGATCAAATATAGCATATTGTAGTATACAAAGTTCATTGACCTTCTTCTAAGGTCAAATGAGGTAATTTTTTTATGATTAAAACAAAATTGACATATCAGACATAGTTTTGATACACATTTGAAATAAATATACTGTATTTCTAATTTTACTCTAAGTGAGATTTTACCATGTGAACAATAAAGTATGTGTATGCAAGGAAAATAGTCAAATATATGTAAAGGTTGACAGGTCAAATGATACAGTAGGGCCAAATATTAATATACCATATATATATACCATTAATATACCATTAATATACTCAGGTTTAGTAAACAACAAATCTTTGATTTTTTTTATATTTGCTTTTAAACTCTAGACATTTATGGACCTGTAAGCCATTTGCAACACTCAGAATGTACAGTATTACTGTAGTTTTGATCAAAGCCTTCACAGTTTATTTTCTTATTTCTTTTATCCATGTGTTACTTTTGGACCAATGCAGTTGCCAAAAGCAAGTAAGTAAATATTTTTTTTTTTTTTTTGGGTGGGGGTGGGATTTAAGTTCAGTGAAATGAAAGATGACTTGTCTATAATCTTAAATTTTGTTGGTACTGTAGTTGGAGGTATGCATGCAAATCAGTACTCTAGCTTGCACTAAAAAAATACATGTCATGAAAATTGTTACTCTTATCTTGCACTAAAAATGTTCATGTCATGAAAATGAAGGTTTCAAATTAGCTCTGGTATTATTATATTTATATTATGGGTCGTTTGCATGTTTCAGACTTAAAAAGTTTTCAATGAATCAAAATATGCATTAATTTAAAACAAGTTTAGTGTGGATTGTATATACAATGTTAGATATTGAAAAAGTCCAAATGTTTGTATATTGACCCAAGACAATTTGTGAAATGTGAATATTGCTTTCAAGTTGAAAGCACATTCAAGTATGTTAGATACCTCTGTATATTAATCTCAGTTGTTGTTTGATTGAGATCTAGATGGGTGTGGTAGGGGAGTATTTTTAATTGCATGAATGTATTCTTTTACAAGACAAATAGTTTTGCTGATATAAAATATATACCGCTCTGCCCCACCTGCAAACAGAGTGGTGTAGTGGTTAGTGCTTTGTCCTCTCACCCGCACGTCCCTGGTTCGAATCCCGGTGGGTCTGCAACCAGTGAGTTCACAACTGATTATCAAAGGCCGTGGCCGTCTTGATATAATGTCCTTTTGGGACGTTACACCTTGCTATGCTATGCAACACCGTCCTCTCCATCAAGCATATCCTCTTAACCTCTCTCCTATACCTGAACTCCAGGTCTCTTCTCTCCTCACCCACCTCAATCTCAGATCTCTTAAAAAAAAAATCCTTCCTCCAACATCATCAACTTCCTCCGCAATAACAACCTTTTCCATCATATCTAATCTACCTTTCTCCTCCCTTCTACACCTTACCTCACACACCCCTTTCTTTACACCTTATTTTTTTCTTCTCCCAAATTCACCCTATTTCCCCCCTTTTCTTACTCTAGATCCACCATCTCCTATCTGCCCTAAATCTTACACCTTAATTTTTTAACACCCTCTTGGTGCATTTGACTTTGACTGTTGTGGTGCCGTTAAACATCAACAAACCAAACAATAGAAAATAGTTGGGCAGTGTGGCTAGATAATCACTTAGAAAATCAATTTTGGGCTCCTTAGTATAAAAGATTCTTATTGTGACTTAAATAGTAATAAGAGTATTTTTGTATCTGCACATAACATAAGAACAAATTTGTCAGCTTTATGCAGTGTAAAAGAAAATATAATTGAAGAGGTATATGGATGTGTAGCGGCTAAATTGGTTTAAATCTATTAAAAATCACCATAGTAGCAAAAATGTCATCAATTGAAATTTGGTTAAATGACCATTACACAACACTTACATTTCAGGCAATAATTTCTATTTAAAATTTGGTTTAAACAGCTTTTAAAAATGTCAGGCCACAATTTGCCAGTTTTGTGATGTATTGACCTTAATTTTTTTGGGCAAGTTCTTTATGTTTTAGATATCTATATAAGTCTTTGGAATGGTGCAGAAAATTGATTTTTGAGTCCTTATCAAACCCCCAATGAAATTCTAGCAAGAATAGAATCTAGCCTTTCCCATCATTTTTGGTGGGAAATTAAAAGATTTGCTATAAAATGTTTTTTCTAAATTTCAAAACTTTATTTGCTCAGAATCAAATACTTAAAATAATAAGATACTATGTTAACCTATATTGTACATTTCCATAGACCCCAAAGAATTTGTTAAACAAAAATTAAAATCTTAACAATCTTGTTTCCGTATCCTTTCTTTCAGACATGTGCTTGTGCTATTGAGAAGTGCTGCCGGTACTGGCCAAGTACGTCTGCAAGTGAGAGAACGATTAGCAGATAAAGTTGTCAAGAGAATGTGGGATAAAGTTGGTAAGTTGAACAGTTTACTAGCAGACCTACTTTTCTCAAAATTTGTAATATGGCAAGAAGTACAGTGGGAGAGTTTACATCTCACATTCACTTTCTTTACAAATGCACAGTGTAGGTGTGTGAGTGAAGATGAAAAAAGAAAATTAAAATAGAAATAATAAACCCATTGCCAACAACGCAGACATCCAGTGTGAGCGTCCAGCCTGAAAATTTAGCCAAGAAGAGACTTGCAGAGCAAGGAAATTTCACAAAGTGCTGTACAAATTTGATGCTCTCATGTTGAAAAAAGATGACAAGGCCTACCCATATGGCTTATAGTAATTTCAGTTTTGCTATTTTTGGGTAATTGTGATTGCAATAACTTTATGGCCATTTACCATTTATATTGGAACTGAAAACAAAAAGGAATTAGTGTTTAAATAAAGGAATTATGTGTCTAAAATGGAGTTATACATGCCTGCAGTGACTGCATTGGACTGTTTGAACATACCTGATGATTTAAGCCCCATATTTAAAAAAAAAAATATACAAGAAAAAGCACAAACTTTCTGTATAATGTGAGGATGTGATGTCACTAAGTCAGATCCCAACCATTTCCACAAAAATATGTGAGACATTCAACTTAAGTATTTCTATATTGCAGAATTGCTACTTTGTGCTTTGTTGTGTAGAGGCAGTTACACACTGAACCAGATGCGGCGAGCAATTTATTAAACAAAATCAAATAAAACAAAAGGAAAAGAAACATTTTGACCTCTTGTTTCCAGAGAAGGATTGTAATCGTTTTGCTTTTCAGATGATAACTGAAAATTTATTAAAAAGGGGCGTTTCTACGCCCATTAAAGCAAAATTTGTGTTGTGACAGAAAATCGTGCCCCACTAAAGCGAATTTCTCTTCAGTTTGAACAAAAAAGCATTTCTAGCAAATTTTCCTGTATTATCAGAAAGCCTCAATTGTAAACTTGTATCATGTGTAAGCAAAAAGTCAAAGCATCTTATAATATGTTTCCTATATGATTATCTAAAAAGTCACTCACTGCGCCATGTTTGGTGTGTATCGGCCTTAAGATAAAAAAAAACATGCATACCACTCACTAACTTGTCCATTCAATGTAGGCATTTAACCAATCATTTAATTAACCATTTACCATGCAGCGATATTATCACCATTTTGGGTGCCCGTCTTTTGCCTCCCAGGAGCATTTTCCCTTTGGCTCCCGCATTTTTCAGGTAGATTAAAAAACGTGCTGGAAAATATATAGCAGTGGGCAGCCCAGAGTTAACAATCTTTTTCTGTTCTACCTACTAGCATCATTCAATTTGTTAAACAAATATATGGACATGTAGAGATGAGATTTCATTATCTAATTTTTTCCATTTTATGTGCTTTGTGTTCTCTGGATCAGAATATTTATTCACTATATACCTATAATTAAAAGCAGCTCCTATGATAATTGGGGGTAAGTGGTGATTCTATGACATGAAATGTTTACATGTTAAACACAGTAGTTGAGCAGAAGTTTGCTGTGATGAAGATAAACTAAAGGTATCTCTACTCATGATACTTGTTCAATATGAGATTTACTTTATGTCATGTATATTAAGTTGATTGCATTTATTTTAAGCCAACAGATTTATGGTAATAGGATTTATTGTTTGGGTTGCAGTCTTTACTACTTCGTTTAAATTTTTTAAATCAGTATTTTTCATCTCTGTTCCTTTCAGTTAAGAAGGAAGTCTCTTCATGGAGGAAAAGAAGATTCGTTCCATTAAATGATGAGCTGAGATTCTGCGGATTATTTAGTTTGTGACAATCAACGGATGGCCTGGACTGATCCCTTGAAGAACTTAGTTGAGGTGTCTTGCAGTGGCATGAGCTTGAACAAGGAAGACTAATTGTACATTATTGTATATAATATCAAACCAACATGATAGTTAAATTGATCCTCAAAGACAATGCTTGAAATTCCTTTAAATTGTATTCTATATTAAAGGAGCTGTCGGCTAAAAAGTGAGGGCATATTTTCTTTGAGTCTCCAGGATATTCTAACACACGTTTTGGGTACTTGAGTATACTGAAAACCTTAAATACAAATGTTGAAATTGATTATAATGATTTCTTATTAATACTCAGGTAATTTTTCAGTGAAATGAATATCAAAAATTGAACTTGCGCTATTTTAGAATTCCCAGGACTTTGCAAAAAGATGTCGACTGAGAGATCCTTTAAATACTATGTTTTTATTGTATGAATTTGTTTGTCTCCTGCATTGCATAGAAAGAACATGCTTCATCACTCAGCTATTTCTGTCAACTGTTTCATAAATGTCCTGTATCAAAAAAAGAAGTTGTTTTTCAATTTGCTAAGCTGCTAAAAGCATGAATGACTATATTTGGTGAATGGATAAGGTGAATGGATCATGAAAAATAAACTTAGCTAAAATTTACGAAGATGTGTCATTTTGTTTATAATTTGTGGTACAGGCCCTAGTAAATGTCTTTATTTCTTGAACAATCGTTTTTAGCAATAGTTGAGCTATTTTACTACTTTATGTCAGTGTCCGGTTAAAGTTTTCTTCAATTGTTGGTTAAAGTTTTCGGATGAGTTTGTTTGTTATGATAATGACATTCCTGACATGAATAGCAATCAAAATGTTTGTCTTGCCATGAATGAAGAATCAAAAGAAAAGATTCCTGGCCTTTATAGTGGAATGTTGGGTAGAAGATGACAGGATGACAAGTAGATGTGGGAATTAGGATGAGGGTGGGATTTCATGTGTGACAGGGTGGAATTGTATGTGGGTGGCTTGTTGGACAGGATGGGTTGGTATGTGGGACAGAGTGGAATGGCATGTGGTGGAAGTCATCTGAATTTTAATTGTGATGGAATGACAGATCTGAGGGAATAGGTATTATAATTTTGTGGTTGACTTTCACGAAGTCATCTGGATTTCAGTTGTGATGGAATGACAGATCTGAGGGAATAGGTATAGAATTTTGTGGTTGAATTTCAAGCTTCTTTTGAAAGTGATGAAACTGAATAAGTAACAAAATCGTTAGAGACATCCTAATTACATGTGTTTTGTTTTCAATTTCATATGGAAGAAAAACAAAATATTAAAGTTTTAAAACAGACTGAAATTTTTTTCTCACATTCTGCAATTATAAATATTATAACTATGTATCAATTGGTAATAGAGCATAGATATTGTCCCATTTCTTAGCTGAGAGGTAGTCGTAGGAAATTTCAGTAACATTTAAAAGAGGGCATGCCATGGTATCACAATCTAAGTTCAAACAAACATGGATCGTTTGATCATCACAATGACAGGTTTAGGAGTAAAACGTTTAACGGAAAGGAGTAAATTCAGTGAAAACTTTTGCACTGAAGATAAGCCCTTCAAAAATAGGTCAATTGATCACCTGACCCATTGACGTAACCTGGGGAAGAGTAATCAAATGATCCTCTGTTCTTAGTGCAAAACCACATTGGAAACTACACTGTTCACATATATCTCTTTTGCAACATGAAGTAAAATTTTCTCCAATCTCTTGCAATGCCACGTCAATGTCTTGTTGGCGGATGTAGTAATGTATCTGGGAAGGTTGTAAGTACCCATCGCCCCCCTTCCGAGAAAAAAACCACAGACTTTGGATAAGATTTGTCAATAATACGAAAGCGGATTTTTTAGACCCTACACAGCATAGCGTTCAGGAACTTCAGCCCAGATTGTTTCGACCCCGCTGCAAGCTTGCATGAGCAGTTTGGCAATAGAAGTGTTTCCAGAATTCAAATACGAAATATTCTTCCAGGAAAATTTCTGATGATTATGTCCGAAAGTGCAGCAAACTTGCATTATTACATTATTGGCTAACACGTCAAGCACTGACGTTAGTTACATATGACTACCTGACAGCCTAGTATTACGAGGCATTTACTGATGGCCCAACATTTTCACTGAATTGATCTTCGCTGCTAAATAGAGAGATTTTTTTTTCGCCAAATGAAAAAGTGGGAATAAAGTTCTTCCATCTAGTAACACCCAGTGGCAGTAGCATGGTGGCAGGGGGTTTCTGATAGGGCGCCAAATGCTCACAGGGGTGCAAAAATAGTCTTGAGAATGTATTTAATACCGGTACTTTGTATTCTCAACTTTGCAATTTGTATCATTTACAAAAGAAACGTTGCATTTATTCTTACATCAAAAATTTGAAAATCATTCCTGGAACCCAACAAAACTTGAGACCAACTAGTGTAGTCAATGGGATCCTATATTTGAACATTTGTTCTACCTAACTTTAAAGTGGACTTGACATGGTTTTGAAGCATTTTTCTGATAACAAAAAACACTAAGCTCTGGGGACTTTCATCCCCTGGGCGCCTCTTAAGACAATGGACAGCTGGATTTGACACAATATTAAGCCATTTTCTGCTATGCTTCAGGGAGTTTTGCTACTGGAGTCATTTGCCTCCTCCCCTCGAAGATCTCTTCCCTACCCCCACACTTGATCCCCAGAACATTTTGTAAAGTGACATTTTGTCCGATTTTTAGGCTTTTTCCCCCCTCATGAGACAAAATTGACCCCTTGACCAAAATCCAGGCGCTGCCACTGTTCCTGGGCGCCTCCCAAGATTTCGACCATGGACAGCTGGATTTAATACAATATTAAGCCATTTTCTGCTATCAAAATCAAGAGAAATGCAGGGCTTCGGGGGTTTCTCAATGTTATTTCAAGCAATTTTCTGCTATCAAAATCACAAGAAACATACAGGGGGCGCTATTAAGGCTTCACCTCTATGGCACAATTTTATTAAAATTGTGCCTTAGATTTGACACTTATTAACAATTTTTTGCGATCTAACATGACAAACAGTATAAAGCACAGGGCTTTGCCCTGAATTTGACACGCGATTAAGTAATTTGTTGTTATCGAAATCACGAGAAATGCAGGACATAGCCATGGCCCCCTGAGATTTTTCCGAAGGTACTTTTTTACCATGAGATAATTCAGTTTATGTAAATTTTGGGAAATCTCTTTTAATCTTTTTGAAATTTTCTTATTTCTCATGTATTTTTGAAAAATTTCATTTAATTGAAGCAATTTTTATCGATTTTTGGTAAATTTTGTTTAATTTTTCGGTAAATTTCCTTCAATGTTTGGGATAATTTCTTCAATTTGAGCAATAATTTTTTGATTTTCGGCAAATTTCCGGGAAATTCCATTAAATGTTCAGGAAATCACTTTCCATCGTTAAGGAATTTCTTTTATTCTCGTCATTTTTGGAAAGTTCTTTTTTCAATTTGGGAATAAATTTCTTCAATGTTTGAGATATCTCTTTCAATTTTTGTTAAATTTCTCTCATTCTCGTGCCATTTTCGGAAAATATTCTTTATTTTGGCGGCAATTTTCTCCAATTTCATCAATTATCGGGAAATGTTGCCAAATTTTACTAAAAGTTCTAATGATTTTACCAAAATTTCCTTCAATTTGTCAACTTTTCCAAATCGAAACCCTTTCGTGGAATATCTTTCTCATTGCTTCCCGCTTATAAGACTGCGCCCTTATCCCAATATGTTCCATCAATTATGACAAAACTGCTCATAAAACATATTATCACATCATCCCTGGTATGGTTTGGATTCCCCCCCTTCCCCTTCCCCCCCCCCCTTCCCCCTCCCCCCCTTTCCCTCCTCTGACATTTCATCCTGGCTCCGCCCCTGCTTGGGGCCCCTAACAGGGCTTTAACCTTGTAGTTAAGACAACATTAAAACATTTTCTGCTCTCAAAATGCAAGGCTTCCAACGAGTCACGGTGGCGGATAGCCCTTTAGGTTGCATAGGCTGAAGCCTATATAGCCTGGGATCTTAGGGGGTTCGCCCAAATTAGCTGTAAAAAATAAAATGTATACTCTAAAAATTATCTTTGAAGAAGAGAAGTAACAAAAATCACGAGAGAAACAAAATTCGGGGATTCGCCCCCTGGACCCTACCAGGGCTTCGCCCCTATATTTGCAACTTCCTGCTACCAAAATAACGAGAAACATAGGGCTTCGTTCTTGAATTTGATACGATTTTAGGCAATTTTCTGCTACTGAAATAACGAGAAACACATGGCTTTCTGGGGACCACTATAACGGCTGACTTAAAGGGAAATCATTAGATTACTACCGTCATCTTATGAACTCAATTAATTTATCTGCCATCTAAACGGTGCATGCCAACTAAGATCTATGTGCATAACACAGAAAACTGAGTTACAGGCAAAACTGGGACTATAACACGCCAAATAGTTAAAAATGCAGGAGAATGAATACGAATAAAAGGAAAGTTGTTATCTCATCACCTCCCCAAGTTAAAAATGTCCTCCCCTCCCCTCCCCTCCCCTTCCCCATACACACACACTTTTCAGGGAGTAAACCCTTTATTGGGCTTATTTGTACCTCTGTGAAATTTATAAACCTTTTCGGCGCTTGTTCTTCTGATTTATTTGATTAAGATTTATGATACCTCGGTCCGATCCCGGGTCCGATTTTAGTTTCCCCAATTATAATTATTTGAATTGACCACACTTGGCCGTAAAATGAAGAATTGCATCGTACACACTGACGTCGCGTTCGGTGTGTAACGGCCTTTAAGGCCTTTACGGCCGTTATACACCGAACGCGACGTGGCGAGCGATTTTGTAAACAAAATTGAATAAAACAAAGGAAAAGAAATATTTTGACCTTTTGTTTTCAGAGAAGCATCGTCATCGCATGGCTATTCAGATGATAATTGAAAATTAATTGAAAGGGCCTTACTACGCCCATTAAAGCAAAATTCGCGTCGCGACAGAAAATCGCGCCCCACTTAAGCGAATTTCTCCACAGTTTGAACAAAAAAGCATTTCTAACAAATTTTCCAGTATCATCAAAAAGCCTTAATTGTAAACTTCGTCGTGTGTAAGCAAAAAGTCAAAGCATCTAATAATATATGTTTCCTGTATGATTATCTAAAAAATAGCTCGCCGCGTCGCGTTCGGTGTGTTACGGCCTTTACGCGTAAAGAGATCAAGAGTTAGGAACAGAAGTCTTTATGACGTAATACCATACGCTTTCCTAAAGAGCGTTCACTAACTTGTAAAAAAAAAGTGCTCGTTTTTTACGCGAGCGTCGTTACTTCGACCAATCAAAATTTAACAAGCGTATATGTTTCAGCTCCCCGCAAAATAAACGCGCATCAAAAAGTTTTGTTACGTAACAAACAAAGTGGTAACTGTACTATTTTTGTTCTTAGTTACAAATATAACACAAACTTATCATTCATTTCTTCGTGTTCATGCGAACAAGAATACTTTCTGCGAATAAACTTGCGTTTTACTTTTAAGCTGTTCGAAAAAGAGGACTTTACAAAAATGTTTGAAGAACTAATTGTCCGAGTATTGGGTAAGTAACCAGAAACCAAAAGTTTGTGTGATTCCGATATCTTATTTTCTAGAAGCTGTTGTAGTGCAGGTGGGATGATAACGTTATTTTTTAGACTCCCATTAAATTTAGCTCCTTACATAATAATTAACATCTAATTAAAGGATATTGAGTTCTGCCTAATTCATTTTGTTAATCAGTTCGAGCCCCAATGAGACCCCATTTGAATTTAAGCCAGCATGTTGGCCCCTTCCTCTTCAAACAGAGAAATGTTGAATATTATAGTCATATAATTCAGGTAATTTTGTACTAGGTGACCGTGGAAGAGAGGAAAACAATTTTTTTTTTTTTTTTTATCCATCATGAATTAAAAAGTCATACTTTTTATTCGATGGGAGAGAAGCATTTCATCCTTATCCAAATGGCTTAATAAACCCTTGACATCTCTGCATATGCATGCTCTCGAGCTTCATTCATGAATTGGGCTGGGGACATAACTTGATCGGCAAGGTCATAACTCAAGAGAGAGGTGGGGGTGGGGGTGGGCGGAAAGGTTTCATCTAGCTAGCCGTACATCCGTCTTATACATTTGTCCTAACAACCGGCGGATTTCGCTATGCACATAGGCCTATGTGCATGATCGGCAGTGCAGTGAATCTATTAATATTCAAATCCAGAATCTATTAATATTCAAATCCAGAGAGGCTGTTTGCTCGTTTACATTTAGCCTATCCTAGATACGCACTTGTGTATTGCTCGTTTACATATAGCCTATCCAAGACACCACTGGTTTATTTTGGAGATTACAACAAAATTATCCCTTTTTTTCGGTCGAGTGCTCCTTTAAAATGCGCGTGTGGGAGAAGGGACTCGGACTCTATGAAGAAAAGACTCGGAGATGTTATAAATTTAGGAGACCCACCAGGAATTGTGAACCAGGAACGCTAGATTATCAAGCTGATGCTATGACCTTTAGGTCACTGGGGTCTCTTAATTGCTTAAGCTTATAGATATTTAAACAGCCATAGATGATCTGATAATGATAATCAACCCATGAATGAATCATCTGTATGAATGAAAGAATTGCATAATAGAGACATTTATCTGTAACTTCAGGAATTTGTAATTGCATGGAAAAGTTTGAGAAATTTCGACAGGTGGAAGGCATCAAGCGTATTGAAAATGCAACGAACATTCATTGCACTTGAGGGATATGGGTGGAGTCATGAAATATAGCGGGGCTTAATTCCAAGTTGTGCGGGCGCTTAAATTCGTGCTGTGAGGGGCTTAATTCCAAGCTGTATGGGAGCTTAATTCCAAGTTGCCGTGGGGGGTTAATTCCAAGCAATAGCAAATTCCCTTTTCATTGTATCTAAGGAGAAATTATTATAGAAGAGGGGGAATCCCTCTAACCCCTTATTAATATATCAACACTGGTCTCACCCCATTTGAATTTTGCAAACCAGAAAGTTTCATGACCCCCTCCCCCCCCCCTCCCCTTCGCTATCACAGAAAAGAATTTGACCTTACTTTGAGCCCTAGTTGCGCGATTGACCCTTTCATGTCAATTTTTCCCCTCCCCTAGTTATGGGAATAAATCTATGATTGGTAAGTGTTAATACACTATAAATAGCTGTGTTTTAAAATGACAAGTTTTTGCATTAAGTTTTTAAATGTAGATAAATATTTTGGGTACTTTACATCCAGTCTTTAACAGTTAAGATTATATAGAGAAAATCCACCATTGAAGAACTGATGGATGAGGACCCGCCGGGAATTAACCATGGACATCTAACTTAGCAATATCATGATATGACCACTAGACCAAAGTATTTGTTTCTTTTAAGGTTTTAGATAACACAAAGTCACTAAAGATGACCAATCCATGAAACATCCATTGTAACTGTTGCGATTGTTCAGCATTGAGAAGGAATGTACATTAAATATAATGCAAAGTCTATGTACTGGGAGAACAATTACGCTATTACAAACAATAAACAAAGAAACTTAAATTTATGAAAGGATAGTAATTCACAACAGTATACAAAAGAGATTAATTGGATAAAAAATTACAGGTTGTGGGTGGAGTCAAGATATATATTTTTAAATTTCAAAATTGATTAAATTAATTAAGTATTAAATTTTAACAACATCAAGCATGTGCACACTATCTAACAACATAAGCATGCTGTATAAGAAGCAAAACTGGCATGCACTTGTAAAGATTTTAAAAGTTCAAATTTTTTGCACTAAGCCCCACCCATTCATTAATATGTATGATATCGACACCAAAAACAATAGTCATCTTTGAGTCATAATTAATTAATGTGCCAAATTTGACATGCCACTGATGTATGGTTCACGAAATCCCGTGTTTACAAGCTGTTTTGAGTAAAACCACATTATGCCCCTCCCACAATTCATATCAGTGATTTTAAACATTTTATAAGATGGACATCTACACCAAGCCCAACACGTTACCTACGCCATAGAAAATGCAAAACAGACATGTGGTTGTAAAGATATGAACATTTGAAGATTTTTGCATTTAGCCCCGCCCACTCGTACAAAAACAATAGGATCATGTGCATCTATGTGCCAAATATGACAAGACATAGGATGTACTGCTCATGAGATATCGTGTTTGCAAGCAAAGCGTCACACCCGCACAAACAACACACACACACAGTGCACCCCACACACACACACACACATACATACAAACCTACACACGCCAACAGGACTGTATAGGTTCCTGATGCTGATAGCATTGGAACCAAAAATGTGATTTTCTTTCTTCATAATCATTAAGATGTAATCCTTGCGGCACTTACGACGTAGGCCTATACTAGTTCAAGCGGCAGGGTGGAGGGAAAATCAATGTCGTTAAATGGGGAACGTCAAGGCTAGTAGGCCTAATGACATGCGCCCTGCATAATTTTGACATAAAAATGGATTCACAAGAAGGAAAAGTCGGATAGATCAAATACATTATACCTAAATAGGTTATACAACTGCAAATTTTCACTCAGCCTAACTGACATGTTTGAGTGGAGTTGGTAAATGAGTTCAAACGTTCGGGATATTTACCATAATTAAGGTCCTATCCTAGTCAGGGTTGTAATTTTGTCCATAAAGTGGGAAGCACACATGGGGCTTGGACGGAGCAGGCTCGAGAATTAATGCAGTAACCTTGATTCACATCCTACCAATGATCAATTTGGGCATTTTAGATTGTTTTAAACTTTTTTGTTATAGTATCACCCGATGGCGTAGTGGGACGTAGCGTAGGTCCAGACCACGGTGAATGTTGACATCAAAGGTCACGATTGGATTCACAAATTTTGGGTGTTTCTGTAATCTGAAAACAGAGGGGGTGTTGGGAGAACGCCCCCCTCTTCCGTGTTTTCCGGAAATTATGACTCTGCCTTATGGACCCTTGTATTTATGCATACGATCAGCTTCACATGAGATAAGTTTTGTCCCGCTTTGCCTTTCCCCCAAACGACCAAAAGGTTTGTCCCACATGACACAGCTGTCCATCTCGTGTCCCTGGAAACGAACTCTGACGCCGCCATTGATTAACCAGAACCAATCTTCTGATGTAGTTAGAGCAGGAATTATGTAAATACACGATAGTCTCCTCACACAGTATACTATGCCTTTTTGCAGATTTCTTCAAATCTTTCAAGAAACCATCCAAATCTGCCGTCATTGACGATCGCATCTCGGATCTGATCAAACAGATCAACAACCTTCAGAAGGACGAGATTGTGAGCAGGTAATATTCATTATAGCATGATAATCGTTAAATGCATAGGCGGTGATCGGTGGTGGGGGTTTAGCCCCACCAACCTTGGCTGATTTCTAAAAAGGTTTACAAGTGGGGCTCACAAAGAGAGGGACAATTTTAGGGATATTTCCTTAATTTTTTCAAAAACTCTAATTAATTTCCAGGCATTTTTCGCCAATTTGTAGGCAATTTTTTCGATTTTTGGAACATTTTTTTCCACTTCATCACAGTCAATTGATTTTATAAAAATTTAATCAATTTCGGTGTGGGGTGCTAAGCCCCCCCCCCCTCCCAGTCAATTTTTAAGAAGGGGATTTTAACAAGGAGGCTCAGCCCCCTGATACCCCTAGAAATTAGCCCTGTCACCAACCTCCGCAGTCGCCACCCTAAAAGGAAATGATGGGGAAGTGAAGTGAAACATTATTTTTACAAGCAGTTTCCGAATACACGATGGTATCATACATAAATATATGATGCAAAATAATTCAAACAAATTTTCTGTGAAATTAGTAACCGATTCTTCTTTTGTTCTTTTCTGCAGTTTTGTGGTGAGGAGCCTTTTCTCCTACTTTGACCATTCTGCAATGGCCTCAGGATCGAGGCTGAGGTCATCTTACTTTGCCGCCAATAATCCCATCTTTGGCAAGCTGTGCGCTAGAGACAGATTTAATCGATCCTGATGTCTGTATGTCAATACTGTCCCTTTGGGTAAGTTATTGCAACATACTTAAAACACTAAACTTATTGTTCCCCCCCTTGTCCCACCATCGGCACCCGACATAAGCGTAAGTAACATATTTTAACCCCTTCCGTGCAAGCATGACGGTTCTCCCCCTCCCCGTCCGGCCTTCCCGTTCGGTCATTTTAACGAAGCAGAGGGGCCAGGAACTGTGCTTTCTTTTACTGAACAGCTGAAAATAAGTTAGCGTTTACGGGAAAATATTGATATTGAAATTGAAATATTCATTTTAACTTGGTCATTATTGATATATCATACTCCCGTATATAGCTATTAAGTATGTTCTCAACATTTTCAATGACTGAATTGAACAGGGTTTTTTCAAGAGCAATATGTTATTTTCATAATTAAAATTGAAATGATTTTACTTACAAATGAAAACCATTTGCATATGCCAATTAAGAAAACTTAAGTAGCAGTACCTTGCCATCAACTTAACGTTTGTCTCCTATAGGTTCCCTTGGTCTGGAGGGTCAGAAATTGCAGGACACGCCTCTGTTTGATGAGGGGCGAAATCACTTCTTCTTGCTCTGCTGAAGAATCGTGCCTCCCAGAAAAAGTAAACGAATAAGTTTTGTTTTCAATAAGTACAATATGAATATCATACAATATCTCTCTCTCTCTCCCCACCCCTCTCTTTCTCTCTCTCTCTCTCTCTATCTCTCTCTCTCTCTCTCTCTCTCTATATATATATATATATATATATATATATATATATATATATATATATATATATATATATATATATATATATATATATATATATATATATATATATATATATATATATATATATATATATATATATATATATATATATATATATATATATATATATATATATATATATATATTATTTATATTTTTTTGAGATGCTCATTTTGTGAATCCTCATTGTCGGCGATCTAATGGGTGTGTAGGGCGGAGGGGTGGGGTGTCTATCACCATAATTTTGTCATTCTGTAAATGCGGGTCAATATGGCTGAAAAGATTGCAATTTTTCTGAGTTTGCTCATTTGATGGCAGCTGCAACAGCTGAAATTTATTTCAAGATTGCCAAGGCTGACAAAACAAATTTACAGAAAAATAAATTTTATGCCGCACCCTATCACATAATCTTTCACAAAACTTGACGCCCTTGTAAGTTATACTTAATTTGTTCATAATCAAATTAATTGCCTTATTTTATGACGATTTTCTGGGATATACCGGTTTTACAAAAAATGTATATTTAGCAGATATATGTGTCTCTCTTTTACAGCCAGAGAGACGAAAGTGAAGACAACTTTACCACACGGGAGAGATTTCCAACATTTGACTCCAACAACAGGTTTCAGTGTGGTACTTTCGTTGATTTCAACTTTGACCACACTTTGTTTGAGGTATGTCATTTGATTTTTTTTAAGGAGCTTGGGATAGGGGGATGTACTAAAGAATACAAACATGCTTGAATTATATGTACAATGAAAAGGACAGAAGGATGTCTATTTTGTCCCCCTTGCCCTCCTTTTCTATCATGCCTATCTCTTACAGCCGCTTACGTTTGCGATCTCTATAGAATGGACGATATTCTTCCCTCAAGCCTGCATGCATATCTGCAGTATTGTAATGCTTTCATTGATTTTGATGAGTGTTTTAAGTTTAATGGTTCATAACTTGACAGATTTTTGGTAATGTTAACAATATAAATCCATAATATCATTTAAAATAAGTTGTGCTAAATATTCTTCATTCACAGCCAAAGATCGACAACAAATCAAGAGCATTCAAGAAAGCTTTCCACAAAGAGTTTCATTTTGATGAAACAATTTTCCAGGTACTGTATGTTTCAGACTTCAAATTCTAGAGTATTTTAAGAAGGTAAATGACTCCACATGTGTGTGACAGTTTAGAAAGGTGGGGAGGGGGAGGGGGAGGGGAACAAACCGATCAATTTTTATATTTTCATTTGAAAAATAAAATAAAATTGTGTATAAATTTGGGTCAAAATTTCGAATAGCAAAACATCAATTTCTAGCCTTTTCCTCATATTTCTGATCGTTGTTGAAATATTTGACCCTCCTCCCAACGCTGCGGTTTGTTGTTTAATATTTAAACTTTACTTCTGTCATTTCCTTTGCAGGTCAGGAAAATCAATAAAGAAAGAGAATTTCGAAAAAATTCCGCACAAGCTTATAGATTTGACAACAGCATTTTCAAGGTATAAATCGTTTTACCTCTTTCCCTGTTTCTTTTCCATTGATAACATAATTTAGTTTAATATCTCGATTAAAACTTAATATATTCATATTATATTAATCTATATATTATACTTACACCAGAGGAATTTGACGGGGTCTCGCTACCCTCCGCCACACCAAATGTATAGCTACCTTTCTTCTTTTTTTTTTTTTTCAGACTGTAAATGTGAACAAGGGAAGGAAATTTCGACAGTTATTTGCACAGGCGTTTCATTTTGATGCCACTCTTTTCGAGGTATGATAAAAAAAAAAAATAGAAAAATTAAAGCTTTGCAATTTTCTTCATATGTGACGAGATCTTGATTAAATTTCCTTTTAGTTTCTTTTAGAATTAGGGGCGGCGGAGCCGGGACTTCAGCCCAATTATTTTAGGTGAACATGTGTTATCACGTTACCCAACCTAATTACCCCCCAAATCAGATGTCACCTGACCTCAATGTTCCACCCCACACCCCCTCTCCCAAAAAAAAAAAAAAAAAAAAAAATTGAATGCTACGCCGTCCCTGAAAATGATGATGTTAATTTGCCAATCTAAATTAGTGGTCGACGAATTCAGCGTTTGATGAAAACGTTAGGTTTGAAAACTATATGAGACCAAGCAATGTTTTGAAGTATAATAGGACAGTTAGTTTTTCATGCTGTTTCATCTGGTAGGCTTATGCTATTACTTTGTTAATGAAAATATCATTTGTTGTTAATCATTTCTCTTTTTAAATATCCATTATTCTAAATATCATCTAAATATTTCCCTTTTCTTATCAAATGTCTAATGCAAATTTGTCCTTTAATTTGTTTCAAATCTAAAAGCTGATAAGTGTTTTGGGCATATACCTTCGCTCATTTACAGCACATCGTGCCTATTGTGATATAAAACAAAAATGTGAATAATTTGACGAGGTTATATGTCCCCCTCAGCAAAAACAAATAACCACATGCAACTGTTAATTAATCATTGTGACGATTCTGTTTTCATTTTTTTGTTCTATTTCAGGCTGCAAATGTGAACAAAGAAAGAGAGTTCAAAAAGTCTTTTGCACGAGCGTTTTATTTTGATGCCACCCTTTTCGAGGTAATGATAAACAAAAAATCTAACGTACCGTAAAGGAATATAGATATCTAGCAGACTTTAGATATGTGAAAGAGCATCATTTCTGAGTTGAATAGTTTTTAAAATTTGTAAAAAGCTTATTTAGTTTTCACGTTATGACTAACAAACTTTCATGATTTGTTAATTTGTCCGGAATTTGTGATATACTATAAAAGGAACAGATCTCAAAATCTTTATATAATTCTTTAAAATTCTGTTCTTTAAATTCAGCTGCTTGTGAATTTTAAAATGTCTTTTCTAGATATATAGTGATCCGGGGTGTGACAAAGTTTTATCAAATTTTGCCCTTTTTTTTTCTTCTTCTCTTCTCTTGAAAAATGATTTAGATCAAGATTCCAAAATCTGAACTTTTTGGATCACGATGCGGAAATAATAATATCTTCCATTTTCTTTTCAGATTGTGCATTTAAACAAAGCCAGGGAGCTTCGAAAGTCTTTTGCACAAGCATTTAACTTCGATAGCACCATCTTTGAGGTACGCCAAACGAAATTCCATATGACTTCCTTCACACTGTGATACTTCTTGTTATATTTAAGGCTAGATATCGTGTTAATACGATATATGTAAAAAATACTTTACAATCCAAGATTTCTGATTGGTTGATACATTCACACAATAAGTCAATCAACTTTGATTCAATCAATTACCTCCCAAGTAACCAGGTGACGTTACTCGTATATATCGATTTATTGGAAACTAGTCAAGCAATTATATAACTAGATTCCTTTTGTAATATATAAAAGTTACTTTTATGATAATGATTCAATAATGTTTAAGTGCTGGTTATCTTCTGGTTAGGTATTGAGGTACCTGCAGGTCACGTCTATACTAAAGTAAATAAAGTAGACCTTTCTTAAATTTATACTTGTCTATTTTTAGCTGTCCCCCCCCCCCCCCCACACTCCCAAACAATTCGTTCATTTCCATGTCAATTTGGCCAACAATTGTTTAGGGTTTTGGGTGTGTTTACTTTTTTTTTTGTGTACAGATGTATGGCTGGATGGGATAGGGTACACTTGCAAATCGGTACCAGACCATCTCTAGATCTCAGCGGTAATGACCATGCGTGTTCACACTCTATTATCATTACGAGTAATTGTACAAGTTTAACGTGAATGATGTATATATAATTTCAGGGTGCAAAGCTTTGTTCGAAAGAAGTAAGGCAACCGTCAGTGGCTGCATCCAAACCACAGTCAGGACCTAACGGTCAACAGCTTGTGAATGGACAAGCGACAGATGACCATATAAACAACAGAGTTGTAGAAAATGGCGTATCCAAAGTATTCAGCACTCAAGTTTCGTCACCATCAAAACATAACTTCACCAAAGTACAAGATGTCATCATCCATATGGGATTCGAACCAAAAGAGATTTTGGGAAAAGGAGGTTTTGGGGCGGTATACCGAGCAATACCGTTAAAAGCAACTGAAGAATACGCAGAGGTGAGTAATTTATCAGTTTACTTGCTTAGGAAACAGTTATCCTCTTGATGTATATAAGCATAGGCGGCGATCCCAAGAGGACAAATATCCTTATGTCCCCTCTAAAATGAAGCCTTATATAAATCCTATGGCTGGCTACACCACTGTCTGGATTCGTCCACACCCCCCCCCCCCCCTCCCCCATGTTGGAAAAACTGCGAATGGGGTAAAGCATTCAGAATTTTATCTGCTTATCTTACATAATTATCATATTTTTGTATGAATTGGGAATTAATTGTTTACCAAATTGTTAAGTTGACGTCTTGACGAAGATGTGAGTCTTTTAATTCTGCGCAACTGTACAGCTGGTAGGTAACTATATTGGCAAATGAAATCAATTATATTCCCGCAACAGTTCAAATGGAATTGATTTCTACCAAGACATGCAAGAGATGAATGTGTTTTTCCTTTTTGTGGCGTCTATTTGATTAGCACTTAGTGGAAGTAGAAAATATATGCCTGTACTTCCCCAGCCCGCATCTGCCAATGTTTCTTAACCTTAATACAATAATTGCTTCAACAGTCTGCTTATTGATCAAAATCTTAATTTGTCTCATTACATTATGCTTGAATCCAACAGGTGGCCATAAAGTTCATGAAAAAGAAAGAGGTCCCATCGACACAGTGGATGCTGTACAACGATCAACGCATGCCATGCGAAATTGCAGCTTTGTTGGAACTTCAGCATGTCGATTCAGTAATAACCCTGTACTCCCATGCGGAATACACTTTGAATGATGAGGATATCATTGCCATGGTCATGGAAAAACCCAAGAACTGCGAAACCCTTAAGGAATTTGTTCACCGCAAGAAGAAGCTGTCTGAAGCTACAGCAATGGCTTTCATTGAGCAGATGGTACGTGCCTCAGCGGACATTCATCGCGCTGGATGGGTCCACACGGATTACAAGCCCAACAACTTCCTGGTGTGTGCCGAGGAGAAGTTAAAGGTCATCGACTTTGGACTCGGAACAAAGCACGATAATGGTTTTTTTGAGGCTCAACGTCGAGGCACACCGTGCTGGAATTGTCCACCAGAATTCACAACAGGTTCTTACGATGAAGTACAGGCCACTGTATGGTCCATCGGAATGCACTATTACTACATGCTGTTTGAGGACATGGCATACAGCATGCCAGAGGTGGCTACAAAGCGTCCGCTGTACATCCCGACCCCTGTCTCTGAAGTTGCCAGGAAATGATGAGATTGCTCTTGAACCCAGATCCAAACACAAGAATATCTCTCTTAGACTTGGAAAGGAGTTTCGATCAACAGGCAGCAGGATTGCAATCACAGTGTGCGAAGACAATTGTACCTGCTATTGTTTTGACAAACGGATATCAGGTAAGAACATTCTGTTTAAAATTGATTAAAGAAAAACAGTGTATGCTGTTTTACATTTTTAGTATTAACAGGCATGATCAGGAACATGAAGAGGATTACATTGAAATGGATTTCAAATTCGACACGACTGAATTATATGACGACTCTTAAGATTACTTTTTGTAAATATCTTCTCTTCCTGCTTTTGTCAGAAATATTAAGAAAAAAATGCACATGACGTCCAGTACTTTTAAAGTTGAGTAGGTCTAACGACTTAATCCATTTTCATTTCGTTTAGGATTCAGGTGCAAAAACGGCACGAATATGCAAAGCAGATGCATCGAACTCTCGCTCGCCAGAGACTCAACTTCAGTGTGGCTTCACAGATTCCCAGACGGTTGTAGCCATAGATGTTGCGTCTCGTCTGGGGTACCGTATGATGGAACCACTTGGCGATGTTAAGTTTTCGGGTGTCTCATTTAAACACGGCGAGAGCGATCAGGTAAATTACTTTAACCAACACAGGAAACTGTTAACGTATATTTTTTGTCTGTGCCTTTTTGCAAGGAAAATTTTCTAAAAGGGAAGAAATTTTGCCAGAAACCATTTGACATCAACCGCCACGTTTTGATGGGCAAGCAGACAATTCAAATAATCTGACCAACTGTATACAATTGCTTTGACCCACATTTTAGTGTATTTGTTATTGACTCCGAGACAAATATCGACGATCCTGGCACAATTTTGCCCGTCCATAGCCAAAGACCTAAATCTTACATGGGCACGAGGCCTTGCTCTTAATTTATTTCTGCAGTTCGACAAACTTTCACATCAAAACCAAGATGTACTTTGTAGTTTAGGGTAACTTTAAAACAACATCATCCTGATATTTACTTTTATCCTTACAGGTTGTAATCAAGTTTGCAAAATTTGACGAAGCAGATAGTGATCCTGTTCCAGCTGAGTATCACTTCCATTAGAAGTTGTTGCAGCGAAAGCCCTCAGCCTTTTACCGAGCGTCCTGAAACTTTATGATTATTCTGAGTGTGTAATCGACGACAACAAATATTCAATCATGGTTACCGAAAAAGTAAACAATTCGAAGACATTATTTGACCTGGTTCGTTCCAGAGCTGGACTTACTGAGCCAATCGCATTTTGTTATTTCAATCTGCTGATAAATGTGACAGCTGACTTCCATCAAGCAGGCTGGGCTCATCTTGACCTCATACCTCAAAATGTACTCATTTGTCCTGGAAATCAAGTGAAAGTTACAAATCTTGGCAGTGCACGGCAACATCAAGGAGGTCAAATTGTCGTTAATAAGCAAGTGGGGTCGAAGGAGTCGTGTCCACCTGAGTTCTTGAAAGGGCAGTATGGAGGGGTCCAAGGAATGATCTGGTCACTTGGAGTCACGCTGTACTTCATGTTGTTTGCCAAACTTCCATTTGATTCATTGGAAGCGTCTTCGAAACCGTTGTCTTTGCCACCATATTTGTCCGCCAGTGCTAGAAACTACTTGAAGAGACTCTTAAATCCTGATCCGACATCTCGTATATCACTTGAAGAGCTGAAAGCTGCCTTTTCACAACACAACAAAGTCGAGCCGAGTCATCAACCGCCAACCAATGAGTTCGCAGTATAACACAAATCTTCGGAATTATGGTGGGATTAGCCAGCATACAAGCCAGCAGCAGACAGGACAATGTCCTAACAATCAATGCTATTCAATATCGCGGGTAGTTCCATTTCAGCGAGTTGACGTCAACTATCAAAGTGTGTCCCCAAATATCAAACAAAATGAACAAAACGTTTTCCATCCATCTTCAACTGTTTCGTCATATCAAAGGTATAGCCAACAACAACACGGTTGATGCTGGCACTTCACCGACATCATGAGAGATACGATGAAATCTCATCACAAAATCTTTCGTAAACTACAGAAACCTCAAGCCAGCGATGCAGAATTCATCCAACCCTAATTGGCCATGCGTTTTTACATCAATCTTGATACGCACAATAGGAAGAATCAAACTTGAATTTACATATTTTTCAATGGGAGATAATTATGATATTTTAAGTAAATTGATTAATCAGTTATTATTTTGTTTACACCTTGAATTATCGAATCATTGTCAGATGTAAATAAAAATATATTTTATAAGAATAAAAACATGAAAAAATTTATTTCGCTTCTCTTTACGTTTTTGTGTTGCTTTGTGACAGCTACAA